>OZ026529.1:73466872-73826872 GCA_964019695.1 Loripinus fragilis
TAAACTTGTTCCCTAATTAAAGTGCAGAATAAGTTCTATAATATTGTTGTTTGATACTCAAATTATTTAATTTGTTTGTTAATGAGTATTTTTTGAAGATACAACCTTATTGATTAGTTTTCTATTTTTCTTTAGTTTCCACAGTTTTCATCAATATTCATGAATATGTTTGTTAATTGATTGTACATCTGACCATTGGAAAAAATACAATGTCTCAGCCTTAATTTGATACTAAGATTAATTGTCTAGAACAATTAAAAGATGAGATAGGAGTAATTTTAGAAGTAGACCCCACTAATTTTTTACGTTTTTTCTCCCATCTCTAATGTCTACATGTCAGGTGTGGTACTTGATTGTATCGATTCCTGATCTTTGCACCCTTACTTACTTTTATTAATATTAATAAATTTAAAAGATGGATGAATTTCACATAATTACTATTGAGTAAAGTAAATTTTGAAGATACGCCCCCTTAATTTTATTACCATTTTTCTCTCATTTCTAGCATTTAAATTAATATTCAAGAATATAATCATAAATTGATTTGCATATCCGATCATGGCATAAAATGTGCTTTGTCTTAGCATTTATTTGGTACAAAGCTTGTTAGTCTAGGACAATTGGTAGATGAGATATAGGCTTTTTGTAGATGTACCCATTTTCATTTTTCTGCAATTTTTCTTTCTTTGTTTAATGTTTTCATTAATATTCACAAATATGTAAATAAGATTTGTATATCAGACTATTGTGTTAAAGTTCTATGACTCACCTTTCATTTGGTATCAATTTTGGAAGTTTAGAATAGTTAGCAGTTGACATATGGGTTATGTTGTTTGTACACCCCTTGAAATTGTTTTAACATTATTCTCTTATTTCTAATGTTTTCATTAATATTCATGAATATGCAAATTGGATAATTTGTATATTATACTATTGGGTTAAAATGTAATGTCTCAACTTTCATTTGGTAACAAGTTTGGTAGTCTAGAAAAAGTTAGCAGCTGACATTCAGGTAATGTTGTACATACCCTCCTTATTTTTTCTACCATGTTTCTCTTCATAAATATTCATGACTATTCAAATTATAGTATTTGCATATCGTACCATTGGATAAAAGTACTTTGCCTAGGCTTTGATTTGGTACCCAGTTAGATAGTCTATGATAACTAGCAAATGATTATGGGTAATGTGTATAGGTACACACCCTTTTTTTCTATGAATTTTCTTTTATTTTTTATTTTTTATTAATACTCATGAATATGCAAAAGCGAAGATAAAGTTAAAGAAGCCTTATTTAACGTCGCTTATTTGAAACAAACAACATAAGCTCTGTAGAGCTTTTATTGCGACATAACAATATCTGTTAACAGATACTTACTTGCCTTACTCAAGCTTCTTAGCACAAAAATAGTAAGTAAGTATGATCAGGAAATACCACAATCACAAACTGCAGACAACCCCTTGGCACTGCGAGGAAGAGCCGCTCAACCATCACGAGACACCAGGAAGACAAATTAAGCAAAGCAACCAGCTCTCTCTTACCCATCAAGATGATTGCAATACTAATAAGGACATAAAGTAACGTACAACAAAACATAGAACAATTACAGACTCCCACAATGGGAGTAACAATAAACAAAAAGTCAACAACAACAGAACCACCGCCTTAGAACGGACAGCAGCCTAAGCCACCGGGGGGCTTAAATGCATTTTACTGGTACCAAATCTTCGCCCTAGATTCTGCTGTTGTTGAAGTACAAGAAATGTTCAGCTGGTATGGAGGCCATCTAACTAATGCAATGTATCATCATGGAGAAACGCTCTAATCAAATTAATGCACCATGCTCATGACTCACAACCCCGTTTATCGAGCGTCATCAAGGGAGCTGCTAGTACCTTTTTTTACACCTTTGGTATGGTGCGACTGGGGTTCGAACCCACGACCTCCCGCTCCGAAAGTGGACGCTCGACCAACTGAGCTATTTGGGCGGTTAATTTTGCATATCAGCACATTGAATAAAAAAAACTGCGTCTGGGCTTCAATTTGGTACCAGGGTAGGTAGTCTATGATGAGCTGCTGCTTGGATACGGATCATTTTGAAGGTACAACCTCTTTCTTTAGAATCATATTGTGTATTTTTACATTATGGGGGAAGGGTAAATTGTTCTAGCCAGTTTTTTCATTGCTGTTTAGCGACCATTTTGTTTCGCCAGTACCTGACAGCTTGCTTTTCTTGAATTAGTGGAAGAGAGAAAAAATCCATGGAAGTATGTGCGGCACGCAAGTGTCGATCTTGGGTCTGCTTGCAAATAACCCAGCTACAGTTCCCGATGGATTGCCATGGACACTATGCAATTTTATTTAATCCAAATAGGTTTATTTTCGGAGACAATAAGAATTTTTGGTATTCAGTGGTCCCATTGAACAATTTCGCATCCGAGAGTAATTGTCCTTGGGTACAAGGTAAGTCGAATAAGCCCCCCCCCCCCTCCCGAGGTGTGTGTATGTAGGGGGGGCGGGGAATAGTTATTCCATGATTTTACCTCTATTTTTACTTTCATAAATATTCATGAATATGCAAATGAGATAATTTTATTATATATGACTATTGGATGAAAGGACTTGGTCAAATTGTATCACCGATGATATAATAACATGCAACAAGGACAGTTTGGGGCAGAATTCAGTTTATAATTGCTTTTTTTTATAATTTTCCCCTTATTTTCTAAAATTTTCATCAGTATGAATACAGTGATTTTATTTGCTATTCAGAGAAGCTACCTTTTCATTCACATTTGGGAAAATATATATCATAAAAATGGGAAAATAAGAACTAATATACATGGAATTGGGGAATGACTCCCATATAAGGCGTTAAAAATGGCCAAATAAAATCACTGGAATATCAGACCATTCCATCAGATGAAAGTACTATATCCAAGCTATAATTTGCTAGTAAGTTTAATAGTGTAGGATGAGTTGCTGATGAGATACGAGTCATTTTGTAGGTACAGGCCTACTTTCTTTAAAATCGCATTAACACCCTCCCCTAGCTGAACCTTACAGAATTTTGCTTAAATCACCATATTTTCCAGCAAACAATAGTGATATCTTTGCGATGCATTTTTTAAAGCTCATTTTAATGAAATTATTCCTGACACATTTGGGCCAGATAATATGCATGGACTATCATGAAAAAACCTTAACTAAGTCGAAAGCAAGATTTTCGGCTCAAGTTGTCTCTCCTGATTACCTCTTGGTCATTTTTTTAATTCTAAATGCATAAATTGATGTCAGTGAAGACTTCCAATTATGAAAAGATATTTTAGATTGATTTGTACCAGTTTGGCATCCTTTACATGTTACTCTACAGATTTTATGGATTTTTCTTCAATTTGGCGGCCATCTTGGAAATATGCAAACTAGATGGTAAAGACACCATTTTTCAGCCTGCCAACATTGGTTTTTGGATTCAGCATACCAAAAAAACCCTAATAGGTATCTCAAAACCTTTTCTTCACAAAATGCCTGTATCTTCTTAAATAAGCGTCTTTTTCTGAATTTTTTCCTGACTATTATGTTTTTTTTCAGCGATATTTTATTGAAAAACCCTAAGCTTCATTTATAGCATCTTGTGGAATGTTTCGCTGCAATCGAAATTGTTATTGTATTGGCATGGTTTCTCTGACGTCAGCGTCACGTTATGCAACGTCAGCGTAACATTATCAAATAGATCCTCGATGTACATCCGAGGTCTGATTCCACGGAATGCCACGGAATTGGCCAAGGCATTTCCGATTGGCGCACCAGAGGTCGACAGCGACTATATCAACCAGCTGCAACTGTGTCAGTCTACAAGAATTCCTTTTTACCAAGGACCATTCAAGAGTGGAACACCTTACCTGTACCTACCTACGTCACATATGCAATTGCCTTCAAATTGGAGGAATTCTGCGCCAATCTAGGTCTAGTCCTGTCGGCCCCACAGTCCTAAATGATTTATTCAGACGTTTTTAACAAGCTTCTAATTATACACTCTTGATTCAACCTTGGAAGGAGACTGCTGTCGCTTTCCCCCTTGCTATTAAAGAAAAATCCTGACCTTTCTAGTGAAGAAGAAGAAGAAGAAGAAGAAGAAGAAGAAGAAGAAGTAGAAGACAAATATAAGAATCTATCATGAGTGTGAGCCTAGGATAGAGAAATTCGTCCCGAGGATCGCCGTTCGGCATCACGAGGCTTTCCGAGTGATGACAAACGGGATATCCCGAGGGACAGATTTTTCTATTTTACCCTCACATGATTAATAAATTCTATTTTTTCTTACCACTGTTTTATTTTTTTATTTTAAAATAAGCTTCCAGAAGTCCCTTGCCGGATACGCTAAGATGCAATTTCGCATGATGACGTCACTGGACGTGCTGGGTAAGATAGCGTGGGTAAGATAAGATTTTCTATCCCAGGGTAAAATCTCAGATATGCTTTAACATCGGGGCCAAATCATGTGACACTTTTTTTCATTCTATGTTAAGTTAGATTCTTGCTGGAAACAGGTCTTCTTTTGTTCCTGTAAACCAATTAACAAGCATATGCCAATTTAACCAGATTAGTTCCCATTGACATTTTTTCTGTCACAAAGCTTGTTTCATCAATGCCCGCACAATCATCTAATTACGTGTTTCATTTAGTTGCTGTAAACCTGATTGCGTAAATGGCCTATTACCATATAATTTCTAAATATATATATAAGTAGATGACAAAAGTGTCTTGCTCATTTAACTCTTTATAGGCACTGCAATTCATGCGCGGATTTAGAAAATTTTGTCTGAGGGGGTCCAATTTCGAAACTTTTTCTTTAGTTGATGAATGGGGTGGGAGGATCCAAATACCACTATAAACGGGGCATCAACGGCCCGCCAGCGAAACGCCATTTAAATGGCGTTTCGCTGGCGTGCTGATGATGGCCCAACATTGAATGCTGGCTCGGTAGCTTCGTGATTTGTCAGGGGATCTGGACAAGAACTGCTAGGAGACCCAATATTTTTGTGATTTTTCAGGGGGGGGGGGTCCGGACCACCCTCTGGATCCGCATAAGAGATATGTCCTTGAGCAAGACACCTCATCCTCTGCAGCATAGACCTAAGAACCAGGAAAACGTCCTGACATGACTGAAAAATGTTGACTGGAATGCAACGCATTATCGATACACGAGTAGCAGCATTGTCTGCGCATGTCTATATTCACAAAGATCGACATGTCTGCTATGGCACATGCCTTCCCAAAATCGGGTATTGTACTGATACGCGGTACACATTACTCAAGACTCTGCCGTTAAGAAGTAGCAAAGTAGGTCAGTAACCGATACAACCATGTACCACACCTAACCCAGGATACCGTATGGGAAAGTGACAAATAAACAAGAAAACATCACATACATGAGAGGCAAGAAGGCAGCCCTTTCCCAGCAGGTGAACACAAGGCTGCATGACACAGACAAGGCAATGTAACAAGGACAAGCATAAAATAAAAAAGATCTACTAAAGAAGTACCGCCTTGGAACGGTCAGTAAGAAAATTTTTGGAGGGCTTAAACTAGTTTCACGGTACCAAGCTCACCATTAATTTTGATGTGGATTAAGACTTAAATATGTTTCGTCCGCATAAAAGATCCCTAACTTGTTCATGAATCATCTCCAAGTAAATATAAATCAAGATATAAAAAGATGATTAAACAACAGCCGAAAATGGCTATAATTTTTTTGTCTCTGAACGCATCAAGCCACCTTCGATAACCGGCTATTGTTTATTTAAGAAATAGATCAGCAGTGAATTGCTGTGTAATAATTCACTGTTTGGAGGTCAGTTGTAAAGAAGATCAAATCACGAGCGCGCAGCGCGAGTGATTTATCTTCATACAACTGACCGACAAACAGAGAATTATTACTCAACAATTCACGCACTAGAGCTGATCCATTTCGATTCTAACACACAATAAACGACGAAAACACATTTGCAGCCTTCAGCTTCTTCCAACTTTCCGCAATTGAACTCGGAACAATTCCCGCCAAAAGTTGGACTGTATCGCATACGTTTACATGTAATTGTAACGTCTTTCAAGCTAAAATACGACGTTACACGGTCTAACGCCATAAATGACGTCATTTCACAGCAATAAATGACGTCAGCTAGCGCGCGTATTCCTCGCGCTTTCAAACTTGTGAATTGTTGTTTGACATATCACGTTTTTACCATGCGCTCTATAGGCGAGGTGTGTTAGAATATAGAATTTAGCGATATACTGATTAATTTTCTACATAAAAAACAACAACATTTTGAAAAGTTTTGCACATGGTTATTGTCTGCCAAAATTGACCTTAGACTGATTAATTTTCGCCAAAATCTTCGTGATATTCGTGCGCTTTCGTGGAGTACTCCGACCTTGGTCACGCTTTTACAGAGAATATGAAGACAATGTCAATTCATTAATGCAAATGGTCTGATAGCCTAGTGGTTAGTTGACTACTTACAAATCAAGCATACCTGGATCGAAACTTGGAAGGAACCTTTTTATATAATAGTCAAATTGTGTTTTTTAAGTTAATTTACGTCATCTTGTGATGAGTTTTACATCTTTCATTTGTATTTAGCCGCTTTTGTATTCATTATTCCCTAAGTTCCCAACTCTTTCCTTGTCAGCTGATAACATTTGCGTATAGTTTTGACCCAGTTCAGTACCAACAGAACGTCGGTTCTGATCTGGATACAGACCATTTGACACTCTGATAGTGTTCCTGTAAGAATTTGTGTAAAAGTTAAGAGTCAGCAGATGATAACAAAAGTATCAAAAAATATTCAGCATGCAAAGAGTTAATCACATGTATATTTGTTACATAAACGCATCCTAATTTCAAATAAATATATCAAGTTGTGCACAAAATCAAGAATACAGACAGAGAAACTAGCAAATAAAAAATGAAAAAAAAATATTTTGAATGCTATTGGACTCGAACCCACATCTTTACCGGTGCTAAAAACACTCGACTATCCACTAGGCTATTAGGGAATTTTGATTAATTCCATTCAGATTAGTAATTGTACAACAATCTAAAGCCCACTTTTTACGAATATTCACGGAGACTGAATGAAAGGTCATTGAATATTCATTTGTCTCGGGTCAATTTTGACAAACAATAGTTCATAGAAGCGTCCCAGTGACACGTGATGACGCAGATTTATACAAGATTGAATTAACAAATCGGGGGAATCACATGACTTCGTGGCGTATTTGGTTAACAAGTATGTCACAACATACCTAAAATGCTACGAAATCAGATAGGACAGTATTTGGAGAGTATGACACCGATCCAGAAAGTTTTTATCAGCATGATCAGATGGGGTCCAAACTCTTACGTTTTTTTTTGTTTTTTTTTTTTTTTTTTAGGGGGGGGGGGGGCGTTAGTTGATGAAGGGAGAGAAGATCCAAATACTACAAAAAGCGGCGGACCATCATCGGTCTGCGAGCGAAACGCCATTTAAATGGCGTTTCGCTGGCAGGCCGATGATGGCCCAACGTGGAATGCTGGCTATGTAGCTTGGTGATTTTTCAGACCAGTATTGCTAAGAAGTCCTATATTTTTGTGATTTTTCAGGGGATGGGTTCGGACCCCTGCCCCCCCCCCCCCGCCCCCTCTTGATCAGCGCACGTATTCGGAAGATAATGCGAGTAGATATAATCGCCATAGCAATGGTCCCCAAACCATATGTTTTATGGACTGCAACTCTTTGCCTGTCAGTGGCGTCTGATGATAACCTTGGTATCTGTTTTGACACAGGCCTAACAAAACGTTGGGCCTAATCTGGATGCAAACTGTTTGACACTCTAATGGTATTGCTCAAAAATGTCAAAAAAGTTTTTGCTATTATTGTCTTACAAATGTATTGTTACTGTAAATGTTTTGTGGCTCTTCCTCATGGTGCGGTTGGCTTAACTGCGGTGTGTATAGTGGTATTTCCTGATCATGCTCACTTCCTTTTTTATTTCGAAAGAAAAGAGCCAACGAAAATAAAACACGAAAAATAACGCCAACACAACCATTGCAAGACAGTCGAAGCACTGAGGGGAGGTGGGTGGGGTAAATTAATTTTACTTGACAAATCTTAGCCCTAGATTCTGTAGTTGTCAAAACACAGACTCTGTCAAGCTTTCGTGGAGGCTTCCTAGCTAATCCAGTGTATCATCACGGGAAGACCATCAAGTCAATTTACTGTAAGGCATGGATGAAAGTTCAACACTTTTTAAATCCTGAACTTTTAACATTCGAAACTCAAAACCAGCAGTATGTCTACAAAATGATAACAATTTCAAGTTAAATGGTCAATTGTCTTAAGACATACTGAAAATGGATCAGAGTTGCCATGATAATAATCTGCTGAATTCAGCATTTTGAGGCTGACTTTCTATGAAAAGTCAGCCTCAAAATCCTGAATTCAGGGCTAATCTTGAAAATGTTCACCCCTGGTAATGAAACATAGTCTGTCCAATTCTTCTTTGCTTTCTATCTCCCTCTAGGAAGAGTCATGGAATAACTGAAATATTGTTGACTAGAAAGGACACAAAGTTCTGCAAATCAAAAGAATGACTTCAGTTCATTTTACTGGTACCAAATCTTTGCCCTAGATTCTGTTGTTAAAACACAAATTTTTTAGTTAGCATTAAGGCTTCCTAACTTATGCAATGTATCTTCACATTTTTTGTGGCTGTGTTCCTTGGCTATAACCAGTGCTACATGTAGCCGGGTGGGTTCATGGTTTTGTGGTTTATATGTCCAGGAACACCCGAAGGCTCAACCGGCAGTGGTTCTGGTTTTAAAGCGTCTCAGAAGACGGGGCCACGGCTTAGAATCTCATCCGACAGACTGGGAGAAGCCGGGAATCGAACCTGCGACCCCTGGTTTACAAGACATAGGTTTATCCCCTACACCACGGCGGATTCACAGCGAAACAATCAATCTTTCAGACAGTTTGATCATTCTTGGTCTGTATATATCATGTCAAAATGCGATGGAACATTGTTAATTTCTTCGCAGCACACCCCCTTCAATGAATCAAAATCAGAAATAACAAATAAATTGTTTTCCCTTGCAACACCACCTCCGATAGCTTATAAATACAACAAGAACAAAAATCTTATTTTTTGGTATAAGCCGCTGGAACTACCGACCGACTTCACCTTATATTTTCCGTAAACTTTTCCATTTCTTTCATAAGAAACTTTTCTTGATGTTTATTAAAACATCTAAATGCATACTTAGTTATCTACCACATAACAGCCCCTTGGACAGAACACTCTACAGACTTTTGAACTACGATAAGAAGGATGCATGCATTACTATATACAGGAAACCAATACCTTAATGCCTATAGCCCTCTTATCGCATAATACATGTGTATACATGCAGATTAAATAAAACACGTCTGTCTAGTCAGTCGTTCCACAGCTGAATGATTATTTCAAATCTTTAACTCAACTTTCTCGTGGATTCTTAACACGGCTACTTACCTATCGGAGCATAGCAAAACAAGGGAAAACAATTTTCGACTAATTCATTGCATTCAAACATCGAAAATTTCATTTCCCTTGCAACACCACCTCCGATAGCTTATAAATACAACAAGAACAAAAATCTTATTTTTTGGTATAAGCCGCTGGAACTACCGACCGACTGAAGCTAAAAGAACGGGCTGAAATGTTGCAATACTGTTATTAAGCTCAAAATGACTGAGAAACTTTTAACCTTTCGTCTACGGAGTCTTTATATAACCGTCCATGGCTGATCTATACCTTGCCGCTTGAAAAATCTGTCATGAATGCATCAGTCACAACCAGATCTCAATGAGTGCAAACAGTACCGATTCAAATCAGTGTTGTGGTTACAAGATCTAATATTTCATTAAACTATATGTCATTTTTTTTTTTTTTTTTTTTTTTTTTTTTTTTTTTTTTTTTTTGCTTACTCTATTACCAGTTTTGGTTGCACTCAGATGAGAAATAATTTAAATATCTGAATCGTTGGCAATATTTGCCCATAGGAAATATCACTCCAGTTTCAAAAACGGAAAATTATTATACTATTTCTTGCTATTAGAATCCATGTACCGTCTCTGTATTTGTCTGTCTTACTAGACAATATAATAAACAGACTCATGTATGTATACACTGTTAAACGCCACCTCGCTGCATTTCAATTTTAACAGTTCGATCCGAATAGACTATCACCCTTAATACTGTAATATGCGTTTGTTATGGGACTCTGAATTCAGTATTTGCAGACTGAATGAGATATACTAATATATAAAGCCATATGACACACCGAGGTGGCAAACACATCCTTACTTCAAGTCAATAACTTCTTCAACGGTTAAATCCTCGTTTATAGGATTCATTCGTTCTATCAGCTCTTTCTTTATGAGTAACTCAGATAGCAGGGAGACCCTTGTCCGCCGTGACGCCAAGTAGCTTCTCTATTTTAACTGCAAGGCTCTGAAAAAAATAAACGCATTATCACCCTAAATAGCCCCTGTACCAGTTCACCTCACTCTATCAAATGCACGCAAACGCTAAGCAGACTCATGACGTCAAAACAAATTATATCGGCGTCGATTACCTCTCAGACCAACGTCGCCGTAGATATACAAATATTGAATTACACAATCGCTTCAAAGAGCAGATTCAGATAAGAATTCACTTCAGAGGAATTATAATCCTGGTCTTCTCTTTGTAAGCTACCTTAATGTGCCATAGAAATTGTCAGTCATTCATTTTAATAATCAGTGTGTATTTTCCAAAACAGTAGGCTATTTTAAAACATATGCGACATATTCGCCGATACCAGCAAATAGAAAGGCATACGCTATAAACCCTTCACAAAGCTAGACAACTCTTACACATTGTCTTAAAAAATTAAAAAGTATAACATATAACATGTTAAGTTTCAAACCATATGCACTGGTACCCGCACACACGACATATTCGCCTTAAACCCTTCACAAAGCGAGACAACTCTTACACATTGTCTTAAAAAATTAAAAAGTATTACATATAACATGTTAATTTCTAAACCACTAGAAAAGAGCCCACGCAAGCGCGGAAATATTTCATGATTGTCAATTTACCTTTATTTTGCATTTAAAAAAGCTGAAACTTGTATCCCCCTTTCATGTGTGTTAATTTTTCACAGCTTTATGAAATCTGAAACTTGTATTGGCGATTCTAGTCGCCGAAATGACCATGGGCCCAAATAGGTATGGGCCGAAATGACCCGAAACCGGCGAGTTTTAATTTTTTTACAAAAGCTGATACTTGTAAACATGATTATGCTTATATCTTCTCATCTTGAAAATCACTAAAAATCTTCAGCGAGGTGACTTTTACTATATTTGTTTTCCTCCAAACAATGCCAAAAATCGCTCAAATCCAGGTTCTTATTTCTGAACAATGCACTTTTTTAAACAGATTTTATTGATAGCGTCATTGAAACTTAGGATTATTGAGCGTGAGTCAGAGAAAGGTGTCTTGAACTTTCATAACTCTAGTTGCCATCAATGGTAGTAATTAACTATTTTATAGAAGTTCTGTTTGTTTTGTTACTGTTTTGTGAGTCCCCCCCCAAAAGTCTGTACTTGTTTAAAGCTAGTGTCAATTTAAGTTTATACTAAGGTCTGCTGATTATTATAGTTTAGTGTTGTGTTGGTTACTGGTACTGTCCAAAAATAGGGACAATGTCGGAAAAATTAGTCTGCAATTTTTTAAGTGGTAGCTGCCCAAACCAATAAATGAGTGGTTTTCACACTCAAAATGCAAAGAAATACAATATTTAAGGAAATTTTTGTATACCAAATTATCTTCTTCAAAGGCAAACCTGGAAATGTTGTTACTTTTCGTGGTTAAAAAACAAACTTTTTCTCCTTATTTTTCTTCCAACTTCTGATTGGGAATTTTACTGTGCCAATTGGGAAAAAGGAGGTGTTTCGCCTTTGGGAGTGGGGCCGAATTTCGCCCCCCAAAATGGCCTGAAAAGGAACACTGATGCCGAAATGGTTTGGATTGATTGGTGTTTTACGTCCCGGTAAACAATTTTTCAGTCATGTTGAGACGGAGCCACTTCTTCCTGGGTATTATTAGTACTTTGGGAAGGTGAAAGTGCCTTTCTCAAGGACACTACACAGCGGTCGTGGGGTTCGAACTCGGGGCCTCTAGGTCCCGAGTCCGACGCTCTACCACTGAGCCACCGCGCCTCCATATGCCGAAATACACTTCCCTTTTTACGACCATTATAGGCGAAACGGAGCGGTCTGGGGCGAAGTATTTCGCCGATTTGCCCTCAAACTGGAACCCTGCTTGTACCTGAAAGCTAACATATAAAATTTGGGTTTGATTGGCCCATCAATTTCCGAGAAAAGCCAGTTTTAATTTTCATATACGTAAATGACCTTTAGCCAAGGTCAAGAAATGACCTCGGCCTTCAATACTCACAATTCTTCATTATTTCAGTTGGTTTCAGGTCAGAGGCTGAAATATTTGTGAAAAAATCAACAGTTTTCACTTTTTCCTGTAGAAAAGCCTAAGTTAACAAATTTGACCTTGTTGTAAAATTGGTCAAGGCCAACCGTAGGTCATCATTTGAACAAAGTATGATGGGCAGAGTCACCACTGCTACATACCAAGTTTCGTGGAAATTGGTTCACCGGTTCCGGGGAAGAAGATTTTTGAAGGGTTTTTACCATATATGGGCGTGGCGGCCATCTTGGTCATGTGACCCAGATGCAACAAACAAACTTTCGTTCCCCCTACCCAAAGAGGCTCCACATAAAATTTGTCTTTGATTGGTCAAATGGTTTCCGAGAAGAAGATGTTTGAAATTGTTGACGACAACGGACCATGGGCATCCTACCTATAAGCTGACATATGCTGCTAAGGTGAGCTAAAAACAAATTCAACCTCAAGCCCTCACCAGTAGCTTGCACCTGACCGTTCTAAGGTGGTGATTTTGGTGTAGTTCTTACTTCGTTATTTGCATACCTGTCAACTTTTTGAAATCTTAAAGAGTGAGATTGCGCGCGACGCCCTTAAAATGGTTATTTTCTGCTCGCATTTACCGCGCGGACCAATTTTACCAAATTTTTTAGGAGTGAGATTTATTTTTTTCTAAGAACCAAAAAGGGATTATTGGGCCGAAATGACCATGGGCCGAAATGACCCGGAACCGACGATTTTTTTTTTATTTTCTTTTTACAAAAGCTGATACTTGTAAATGCGGTTATGTTTATTTCTTCTCGTCAAGAAAATCACAGAAAAACTTCAGCGAGGCGCCTTTTACTAATAATATTTGATAGCGTCATTGCCTACCGTGATATAAGTGGTACGACCAAGCCAATCGATGTAAACAGTACATTATGCGCAGCGACCTTGACACTTAGGATTATTAAGCGCGTGTCGAAGAAAGGTGTGATGATTACCGCGACTAATAATCAGTTTTGATAAGGGATTATTTAAAATTACAGCCATATCTTTTTTTCTTTGGCGAGTTTGGCGGCGTTTTCCCCATTGTTGTTTATAATATGGCCGACTTGACACAGCATAATACACATATACATATGACATATACACAAAAATTCGGAACGCTTCGGTCATCTCCATTCAGTTTGTATTGGAAACCCAATCGATCTAAAAATAGTGACGCGTGACCATGAACGTGACATACACTAAATATAGAAACATTCGCCAGAGGGCGCAGTTCTTTTAGAAAACACACTTAATTCCAAAATTCTCTAAATCTATGCTAAATGAAAACTCATCCTAACCGAGATTATCAATGAAAGCAATATCTTAAAGTAACAGTAAAGAAATCAAGCATGAAAATGACCTCGATTTTTCAGTTTATGCGGTAATTCGTTTATTTAGTATTATAGATATGCACTGGAACCCGCACACACGACATATTCGCCAATACCAGCAAATAGAAAGGCATACACCATAAACCCTTCACAAAGCGAGACAACACCTACACATTGTCTTCAAAAATTGAAAAGTATAACAACATATATATTAATTTTTAAACCATATGCACTGGTACCCGCACACACTGAGACATATTCGCCTATACCAGCAAATAGAAAGGCATATGCCATAAACCCTTCACAAAGCGAGACAACTCCTACACATTGTCTTTAAAAAATCAAAAGTATAACAACATATAACAGGTTAATGTTTAGCCATATGCACTGATACCCGCATACATGACCTATTCGCCGATACCAGCAAATAGAAAGCCATACGCCATAACCGCTTAACTAAGCGAGACAACTCCTACACGATGTCTTATAACAAATATGCTGAATGTTAATGCGCCGAAACACGCACATACTACATAATTGCCGATACCAGTAAATAGAAAGGCATACACCATAGCCGCTTAACGAAGCGAGACAACTTCTAAACGATGGCTTCAAAAATATAAATGTGTTAAATGCTTAATTTATAGAATGAGCCGATACCCGCCCATACAACCTATTCGCCAAAAACAGCCAATAGCAATTTTTTAAGGCATACCCCATAACCGCTTAACGAAGCGAGTCTACCACGCATTGTCTTCAACATTTTACAAATATAACCCGTATTAGATGTTAAATTTGCATTACGAAACATATCAACCCCATTTAAGTATGGTATGAAAACCTGCTTTTCTTTAGGCAAATACATCAAATATTCTATGAAAGAATGCATGTTTCCTTCTTTATGCCAAAGGTTGACCGATTACACTCTGGAAATAATAAAACGCATTTAGCCTTGCACCTCTCCGCTTTTCTTAACATTCTAGTGACCAAAAAAATAGGTGAGACAAACAGTACAAAACATTCTAGTCCTACATCAAAACGTAAATGCGTTCGCTACATTTTATTATTATTATTATTATTATTATTATTATTATTATTATTATTATTATTATTAAAATGCCAATTAAGTATCATGTTCTGATACAAAATATTCAATTTCTAAAACTCCCCGCTTACTCAAGCCTAACATATCACAAGATAACCCTCAGTCATATCTTTCTGTGACGTATGATAAATAATCTACTCTATCCAAAATATCCACGACAGCCAAACGATTTTTAAATAAATGGCATGCCTGACGGAAATCTGAAAAACTGCATGGCTAATTCTTGCAATTCTGGATTAATATATCCTTTATGTACTATGCCAATTTCTGTGAAGCATTTGCACTATGCTTGCTCAAAATATGATTTAGTGACTGTAAAACTCTAATATACATCACACAACCACTTCAATCAGAAAATTTCAAGCTTTTTTAGCACAGGAGCCATACGGCATCTCGTTTAACGTACAAACACATCAATATGTCTGTTGAATATGAAGACTAAGTACATTTGAGGAAACTTGTCTTTTCCCAGAAGGATACAGTTTAAGGCTCTCTTGGGAAACCATAATGAAGAAAATTCATGGGCTCGCCTTATTTATGTCAATACTAATGTACCTTGTCATAATTTGCGAAACAGATCCTATAACTATACTCATATAATATTTTGACGCCACAAAGCTGGCATCTTTCGTAACAGGGATCCACCCAGTACTGGTGTATATCTTGCAATGAAGACTTTCCCTTATCAATCCGTCTTGAGGTATGCTAAAAGAAAACCCCACAAAGTTCAAAACGGTCCCAAGCGACTCCAAAATATGTACTGGCCCCAATAAACATTTTCAAACTAGCTCTTGGTATAAAACCTTTATCAAGCAACCTCTTTTGCCATTATTTTGAACTGAAGCATTTAATGAAATTACAACAAAACATTTTCACATTTTTAGATCAGACCTTTTCCAAAATATCATAAACTGCTCCATGTACAAATGAACCTTTTAAAATCAGACATAATTTTATGGTATTGAATTTCACCCAACTTGGATTGTCTTGAACCTGTCAAAATCAATATGATAGTTGGCCCCGTTCAGATTTTAATTATTTATTCATTTTTTCAAAATGAAAAATGCAATACTCATCTTAAAATTCCATGGGCTTGGAATCTTCCATAGAGAAGGTCTCATTTCTCTGGTAGTTCGTTCTTGGTGAAAGGGCATTTTCTTCCGATGCTGTTCGCCTCACTACAAGCAAAACCAGTTCCTACGATACCTCGTTGTACGACTGATATGTCTGAATAAGCTCAAAAGGAACCAAAGCTGGTGCACCGATGTGTGGGTGTATCTCTGTTCAAGAAATGTTCCTGGGGCCTGACCTGCCCCACCCCTCATATGTTGATTAACAGAATCAGAATAACCAATACTTTGGCCTATGGCTTTTGAACTTCTGCTGGATCAAACAACAGTTCCCTCAAATTTCCACCGATGTCAATTCTGTACATGTCCGTTATTCACTGTCCGTAGTGTACTATCTAACGCATAGTTCTTCTCGATAAAACACGTCTGTCTAGTCAGTCGTTCCACAGCTGAATGATTATTTCAAATCTTAAACTCAACTTTCTCGTGGATTCTTAACACGGCTACTTACCTATCGGAGCTTAGCAAAACAAGGGAAAACAATTTTCGACTAATTCATTGCATTCAAACATCGAAAATTTCATACTCCACCGGATCCACAACTGTCAATCAAAGTACAACCACGCAACTAGCCATTTAGCATTCTTGCATGGGAATTCGTTACCCGAAGGTGTTTGAAGCCGCAAGTCCATGTTCAAATCATGAGATTCATGTGCTGTTTGAACATAGCTTTTACTTGAAAAGGCCTAAACTGGGCCCTGATTTGTATGCATGACGTTACACAGTTACTTGAAAGCGTTGTTGCCGAGACTGATCATTTCGCCGATGCTTTCGTTCGCGAAAACGTTGCACGCGTATATATGACGTTGTGGTGGCGTAATGCCGTTCGAAAGTTTGACGCTGACGCCATTTTGTTTTGAGAAATCAAGTGTATGAAAATGGATACTTAATGTTTAAGAGACGTTTTCAGCGCGGTTTGTGCTGACATCAGGTAAAATATGCAAGGATAACGATCACACATGTGCGCTGACACTTGTCGGGTCCCTCGGACGTTAGTTGAACACTCGGCCTAACGGCCTCGTGTTTAAACAGCTACCTCGGGACCCGGCAAATGTTAACGCATGAAAGAACATGTGTGATCCCTATAATATACTCCCATGAAACATCTCAAGGTAGACCATCTACTATTATCATCCAGGTGCATGACAAACTACATGAAAAGTTGTTAATTTCTACATGCTCATTTCTTTGAATTAATGAAAGTGGTTAAGCCCCGTTCTCACTGTCCCGGTTTAAGGTGCCGGTTCATCCCGGTTTGATGATCCGGGATGAACCGTGATGAACCGTGTCACAACCGTGGCGGCACCGTGGACAAACTTGGTGATCCGGGATGAACCGTGTTGAACCGGCTCATGTCCCCGGTTGTTTTAAAATGTTTAAAACAACCGGGACTCACCGGGAGTAACCGGGAAGGCTGTCAAATACCGTGATAAACCGGGAAGACGCCGGGAGCAGCCGTGTCTCCACCGGGACGGCGTCGGGGCGATACCGGTGCAATCCGGGAACATCCGTGTATCCACCGTGATAAACCGTGCGGTTCCACTGCCTATGAAAATGTAATAAAATGCAAAACTAAAATGAAAAGTCACTCCTGTTGCCCCTAAAATGAAAGTGGATTCATCCAAATTATAAGGATGGGAAAGTCCATTCGTCACAAGTTGGTTAAATTGTCAGCAGTATAAATGTGCTCATTTACAAAGCTTATGAATAAATGCACTTATAATTACTGAAGAGTCAAGCATATATGAGCCACGACATGAGATTTCCAACAATGTGGTATTTGCCATTAGCAAAGCCTCAGGTCAGCCTGCGCCTAGGCACAGTCTGATCAGAGCCTTTGCTAGTCGCTTGATTTTTCTATGACTGTTAAGCTACTGGCCGAACAACTTTTAAGCTTAATTGGGGACTGCTCAGGCTTGTCTGAGTCTACACTTCTCAAAATATCACACTGTTGGAATTCACATGCCCCCTCAAAGTGTTTAGATATTTTTACGAAAAAGACAATATGGGCCTATAATTACAATGTATCCTTAAAGTTAAGGAGTACTTAAGTTAAGTATTTAATTTCCAGGATGCGAAAAATAACGTTTCAAAACTGATTAAAACCAAAATAGTTCATTTTTTCTGTAGATCACAATGATATCTTTGACCATGAGTACTGCATCGGTCTTGGCAATTTATTAAGCATTTAATGTACACGTTGAAGTATCAATACTTAAATTAAGTCTTCCTTAACTTTAAGGAGGCATTGCAATTCTGGGGCCAGATCAACAACATTATTTTAAACCTCGTCGTAAGAAAACAGGTCTGCTTCTGCTTGCATGTATTTGTCATGCAAATGAGCCGCGAGATTACTAGGCATTTGCTTTCGCTACACAGATCATGATTCCTCTAGTAACTCGTATATGGCTGTGCAGTCCAATTTGTGTCATAACTGTTATGCGATAGAGACAGAAGAAAACTGATGTTTCTCCACGTTTTTATCCTGGTTTTACAGTGTAGAGTAGCACCGGGACGCAACCGTGGCCCTACCGGCATGTAACCGGAAACCGGCAGTTACCGGGACATCACCGTAAACAACCTGGGTAACACCGGGGTATACCGGCACGAACCGTGGCTCCACCGTGCTGCACCGTAAGTGCTCCGTGGTGAACCGGGGATCAACCGGCGACTTGCTTTCTCGAGAACCGGGGCTATACCGGGGTAACGTCGGCAAGGTGTGAACGCATTTTATTTTTCATGAAATGTGTCCCGGTGCATCACGGTATACCGGCTGTCCTGAATCGGGATGAACCGTGGCTACATCGGCACAGTGAGAATGGGGCTTTAAGAACTTGTTTAAAAAAAGCTTATGGTGAAAAACTCATTTATTGAAAAGACAAATGTTGTAGGTAAACATTGGAATTGCCTCATAGAGGCAATTCCAATGTGCACCTACAACGTATGTTACTGAAAATAAGGAAGAAAACTATTTGGAAATTTACGTTTTCCTAGTATCATGCCCATTGTGTTTACCTATTTTCAACACCCCAAAACTGCTAATAATTCTACTGCAAATTGTTTATATTTGCATGACAGGTACATGTATTTCCCCAAATTCGAGTTCATGAAATACCTCTTTGCTAACCTGCTAGTTGCGTGGTTGTAGGTCTGGGTGGCGTTTTGCGACTGTGATTGAATGTTTGGGGTTAAGGCCTCATTTTGTGATGAAGGAAGTTTAACCTATTTAAGGACAATAGAATTTCCCACCCTTATCCATTGGTCCAGTTTATTTCCATTTTAAAGGTTGTTGGTGGTATTTTTCATTTTTATTCATATTTATATAATTACAACTGTCATAACATTTATTGAGATCCGCTAATCTCATTGGTCAAGAATGATCATCTGATCGCATTGACCTGTATTTCATTTTCCAATGAACCCGGTCCGTATTCATGAGGGGGCGGGGCCATTCACGACAGAACTACTTTTGTGATACTGTGCAATGCTTTGAACAATGAAGAGAAATGGACAGCCTGCAACTACTGACACTTTACCGTGCTCCTACACCTATATTTTCAGGTAGAAAAGCAAAGATTAACTTACGTACGACGCCTAAATGAACAGTAGTCATACCGATCTGCAGCTGTCTGCTGCCATGCGCGGTTCCAGAAATTTTCGGGGGGGGGGGGGGGGGGGGAAGGGGTCAACGTCAATCTGACAAAAAAAAACAAAAAAAACTGACAGCGTTGTTTGTTTGTTTTTGTTTGTTTTTCTTTTTTCTTAGTCCTCGGCTAAGTCAAATGGTTAATTTCAAAGAGAAATATCATTTTTCAAGGTTCCAGAGGGGGTCCAAATTTTTCCAGGGGGGGGGGGGGGTGGTGTCCAATTGCTTACTCCCTATAGAAACCCAAATAACGTGTGATTTTCCAGGGGGTTCCGGACCCCCTGCCCCCTCCCCTCTGGATCCGCACTTGGCTGCGATCTATTTAGTTTCCCAGTCCGCAAAATGATGCGATCGCCTCTTGGCTTGCACATGTGCTCGTTTTCCTGCAACTTCGTTGTATGTTTTCAGTCAAGCCCCGCAATAAAATCGTTTCTTGAACTTACTGCATGACTGTTGCCTGGTTTATCCAACATCCTTCGTCTTTGCATTCTTCAATCACTCAATCATGATAGCTCAATTTCTTTTTGCTGGGGTTCATTTCTTTTCCTTTCCAAGCCATTTTGACAGATGATGCTTTTCGTCACCAATGTAAATGAATGACGTCATATCCGATGACGTAACTATCGTCCTCATTCTAATGAACACCTATGTTAAGTTTTTTCGGTTGTCACTAGGTAAAAACGAGATTCTAGTCTCTAAAATGTAGTTGTTTATTTTCAATTGGAGAACGGCCGCCATTTTGATTTTTGAACGTCGCGATCGTTACGTCTACATACGCACGTCATAGTCTAAATGCGCGAAACAAATTATTAGCTGGAAACGTATTTTTTTAAGGGAAACAAAATTAAAAATACTGAATAAGAATGAATAAAGAAGAAGTTGTAATTATAAGAATTGAAAGTAATTTTTCTGCGTTTCACTGAGGTATGAAATGTCGTTTAAATTACATCTAATTTTAGCATGAAAACCTTCGGTTTTCATGCAAATTAGATGTAATACCTCAGTGAAACGAAGAAAAATAACTTTCAATTCTTAACCAATGACGCCGCGTCTGGGAATGAAATAACGCCATGCAATAAAATCGATAAACCACTAGTGGTTTATAGATTTACGGGAAACGTTATAACGTCCCTAACAACGTTGCGTACATAATGACAAAATTATAACGTTTTTACGGCTGAACTGAGATTTCAAAGTATTTGTCATACGATAAAAAGAATCTAACATTCGTGCTCTTGTATTATTGAATTTATTACGCTCGTTGCGAAAAAGACTCGTTCAATAAATTCAATAAAACATGATCACTCATGTAAGATCCTCTTTTTATAAGGAAATAGTGGAGAACTTGATCAGAAGCCGTGTTTAGTGGTGCATGTTCAGCTTCTCCACTATTTGCATATGTCCCGCGACACGTGATTTACAATAATATGGCATTTTGACAAGTGTAGACTCAGACGAGGCTATGCAACCTCCTTTTAAGCTTAGAAACTTCAAATCGTGTTCAGTCAGTAGCTTAACACTCGTAGAATATTCAAGCGACTAGCAAAGGCACTGATCGGACTGCGCGTATGCGCAGGCTGGTCTGAGGCTTTGCTGGTCGCACGTACCACATTGTTGGAAATCTCATGTCGCGGCTCACATGTCCCAGTCGTAGGAAGCTAGGCTTGTACGTGCGCGGACCCAGAAAGTTTTTATCAGAGGGGTCCAGCATTGACAAGTTTTTTAGAGGGGAGAGAGACGATCCAAGCACTGAATACCACAATAATTGGCCTATTGTCGGCTGGCCTGTTGATAATGGCCCAAAATTGAATGCTAGCTTGGTAGCTTTTGTGATTTTACAGGGGATCCGGACCAGTATTGCTAAGAAACCCTATAATTTTTTTTATTTTTCAGGAGGGTGGGGTCGGGACACCCTGTCCCCACCCCCTCTGGATTCGCCCATGGAATATGAGTTAAGAGACAAGGCATGCTCAGTTGGTACGTTTGTGA
Source organism: Loripinus fragilis (assembly GCA_964019695.1). NCBI lineage: Eukaryota > Metazoa > Mollusca > Bivalvia > Lucinida > Lucinidae > Loripinus > Loripinus fragilis. The sequence goes on from OZ026529.1 coordinate 73,488,633, forward strand.
TTTAATGACCAAATACACAAGCTAGTAGGGGCATACATGATAAAACAATTGGTCCAATAATTGTTGAATAAGATTATCAGACGCGTGTATATGGCTACTTTCAGCTGCAATTGTCATATCAAGAGCATCTAGAAACACAACTTTATCTAAAAGTGTTCTAAATTCCTCTTCAATAATTTTCTGGTAAACCTTGGCATATGCATCTATCATCCACATGGTCTGATAGTCGGCCCTTTCATGGGCCCAGGTATGTGGGCCCTTTATAACAATCTTCACCTTTGGATGCCGTTTCAGTAAAGCTTTCACAGAATGCAGTGTTCTTCGCATTATGAATAAAAATACGCTTGAGTGATATGATAATACATGGCCGTATGTATGCATTACAATAATGTAATTTGCACCTGGATTAATTTCATTTAAGTATACGTGAATAGGTTTCATGTAACTCCTTCGAGTCCCTTTTGTTGAGAAAGGAAGACCGTGTGGTGCCCATGTCAGGGTAAAGTTTAGGGTACTATTATAACACGTCACCGGCCGGTGCTTTCCGGTTTTGCTCCAATTTTCGGTGATGAATACACAGGGTGACTTCTCTTGTATTCCAGAGTGAAATTGGCGTAGTGTAGAATCTCCTATTAACAAGACGGTCGTGTTTCTTAAGCAGTGAGTCAGGTAGCTGTTATTACTTGGAGCCCGACACTGGCTGTTTGTCCATATATTGTTGTAGAAGTGTCCAAGTGGTGATTTTCGTTTCCACGTGTCTTTGATGTTTATCTCACAACACTTAGTTTGAGACGTATCGTCAAGTGTTGTGTTTGGTAATCCTGAAAAAAACAACAAAAAACATTGCGTTAACCCTGTGTGTACTGCACGCCCTTAAAGATCTACGAGGGTCAGTCAAGAACAACTGAGAGTTGATGCATATCTCTTACGTAGGCTAACGTACACTAGTCAAATTTGGCACATGTATGCAATAAACTGTCCTGCGTCAGAAAATGCAATATATAAGACCATCCATTGTATAGATTATTGTTGCTTAGCAACAGAAGAATTTTAAATAATGGCATGCGCTCACGCTGGAATGAAACGTTGCCATGGAAACCAATTACAGTATTTAAGATACATCAACTTGTGTATTTGTTGCAAATAAAGTCTTTAAATATATTTTGTTAAATGCAACAAATGTAATTGAGGCGTTGCAATTTTATTCCACAAATAAAATGAAAATTGACTCGATTTACAGAAAATTTTACCCAAAGATATACCCCGCCTACCAATAACGATTCATTCTAGAGCAAAGTTATCAACTAATTATCATATCATATGATCATTTCATTTTATTTAGTAATTGAATTTATTACCTGAATGCGTATCTTGAATATTCTTAGGAATAAACGGTTGTCATAGCAACAAAATCTAGTGTTTTTGTAAAAAATAGAATTTCCATCGATTTTGGTTGCTAGGCAACGAATATTGCATGAAACGGTTTTTACATTCTATTACATTTCGTCAAAACATTGCTAACACATAGTTCGATACAATTAGCGAGATAAAAGGTCCATTATTATACTGTTTTAGATTTGAAATGACTTTAAATTCATAGCTGCTTAGTCAGAAATGTCGTCAGCGCGAACGCACATCCCCGAGAGACGGTCTTCGGTTGCCTAGAAACAGCACATTGAAGATGATGAGACGTCAACTTCTATATGCAATGAAGCCGGAAGGCTCATTCTATATGTGTATTGAGTTTCAGTCAAAAGTGCCAACACAGTCAAAAGATATTAACCAACTCTAAGTTATTTTTGACTGACCCTCCTATATTTTTGATAATAGTTGGCTATTAGAATTAAATTGACAGTTGGCTGTCTGCAGCTAAATCAAGTATACATCAGATTGGCTAATCAGACTGCATGCACGGATTCAGAAAGTTTTGCAAGAGGGTCCAATTTTGACTTTTTTTAACGGAAGGAGAGAGGATTCAAATGCCACAAAAAGAGGACCACCATCGGCCCGCCAGCATTGAATGTTAGCTTGGTAGCTTTGTGAATTTGCGTTCAATTTACTTACCTTTAGAAACGTTTAATATTATAACTTTAGGAAACAAGATGGCTTTGTTCTCTCTGAAAAAGTAAACAACAAGAAACTAGAATTCTGAGAATTGGATGTGTCGCCTAACAAAACAGAAGTCAAACAAGGCAAATTTGTCGAATTTATATCCCATGCGAAGGGCTATTTTAGAGAAACTTATAAATCACCAAACATAAAATCCTATTTCTACAACTCCTAAGTTCACCTTGGGTAGCATACAGATCAAAGTTAAAAGCCTAACAACTAGTTTTCAGTGCTTAGTTCAATAAAAAATAAACCTGTGCAATTTCAATATCTAACTTCAACCTGACCCAGAGGTCAGGGGTGTGTGTAAGGTCAAAGTGTTTGCTTCTATGTTAGTTTAGAATTTTGTCTCCTTAATTTGATATGCAACACGACCGCGTTCAGATTTGTTTAGCTGTTAATCCAACCCACAGGTTAAGGGTGTGTGTAAGGACAAAATGTGTGCTTGCATGGTGCTCTATCCTCCAATCCCTTTAATTTGACATGCAACATGACAACATTTAGAAAACAAATTGTTTTGACCTTTGACCTCACCCAAGGGGCCGAGGGTCTATGTAAGGACAGAAAATGCTCTATGCTCCATTCTCTTCAAGTTTGATATGCAGTATGGCTACTTTCAGAAAAAATATATATTTTAACCTTTGACCCCATCCCAGGAGTCGAATGTGTGTGTAAAGACAATATGTGCTTGCATGCTGCTGCATTCGCGATTCCATTTAATTTGATATGCAACATGGCCATGTTCTGAAAAAGTTGAATTTTGACCTTTTGACCCCACCCCCATTGACGGGATGTGTGTTAGGACAGAATATGTGCTTGTATGGTGCTTTATGCTCCATTCCCTTCTTATTTGATATGCATCATGACTACTTTCAGAAAAAAATGTCTTGACCTTTGACCCCACCACAGGGGTCGAAGGTATATGTAAGGACAGACTACGTGCTTGCATCTTGTTGCATTCGGGCTTCCATTTAATTTGATATGCAACATGACCCTGTTCTGAAAAGGTAGAATTTTGACCCCACCCCCAGGGTTGGAGGGGGGCGGGGGGGGGTTGGGGGTCTGCGGGCAAAATATTTTCTACCATGTTGCTGCATTCGTGATTCCATTTTATTTGATATGCAACATGGCCATGTTCTAAAAAAGTTGAATTTTGACCTTTTTATCCCACTTGATCTGTGTGAGGGGACCACAGAGTAGAGGCATACTCTAGTTTTGGGCGGGCAAGTATTTTATATGCTGTTGATTTCAGCGCCCTGTTATGGACCCGAACGTTGCGTTTGAGAAAAACTAGTGTTTGGTTTGCCTTTTTGGCGATGTTGTTAATATGTTCGAACCATTTAAGGTCTTCTGATATAGTGACTCCAAGGTATTTTGAAGATTGAATGCTTTCAAGTACACGGCCATGTTTGTGATATTTAGTTTGTAAAGGCGTTTTGCGTCGGGTCACATGAATGACCTGGCATTTGGAGGGATTTAAACTCATGACCCAGAGCTTTTCCCAATTTTCGAGGATTGCAAGGTCTTTCTGTAGGATATCTGCGTTAGGTTGCTTATCAAGAGCAGGGTTCATGGCTGTGTCGTCTGTGAATAACCCGATTCTGGATCTTACCTGGTCTGGGAGGTCGTTTATTAAACATTATGGGTCTGAGAACGGAGCCCTGCAGAAAACCTGAGGACACTCAGGGACGATATCAGAGATTTATTAAAAGTTATTGGGTTCTGTTGCCTAAATTTGGTATGCCATAAAATGGAGTTTTTGTAACATTATCAAAAGCCATACTGAAATCATGGAGGATAAGGTCGGTTTGCTTTCTGGATTGCAAGTTTTAACAAGTTCTTCAACGAGCATGCTGAGCTGTGTCTTGCAGGACCTCTTCTCCCGGAGCCCATATTGCAATTCAAAGAAAATGTTCTGTTCTGTGAAGTGTTTGGAAATACATGAAGAAGCCACAACATGCTCAAATACTTTACAGAATACACAGGTCACTCAGGAATACTAGCCGGTAATTAGCTGGTTCAGTTTTGTCCCATTTTTTTGAAAATAGGGGATACATTGGCTTCTTATGGTAGCGAGTTTCCCTTACCAAGAGACTTTTGGTAGATCAATTTTAGGATAGGGGCGAGTTCTATGTGAAGGGTCTGAAGGATTAGAGGTTTAAGTTGGTCTGGGCCAGGAGCTTTATGAGGGTTTAGGTCTTTGAGCAATTTTTCTATGCCGTTGGAGGATTCTTGTATGTCATGCAGTTTGTGGTGTGGGTTGGGTTTGAAGGAGGGGTTCGTACCAGGATCATATAGGGTTGGAGGGGGTTGGGTTTTTCCAGAATCTTGTAGGTCTTCCATGGTCTTCTGTGTAAGTTGCGTGGGGCTTATAGGCCTTTTGGACTGAATATGGAATAGAATTGTACACTTAAGGTGTTTGCTTTATCTGCGTCTGCTGTGTAGTTTTAGTCATTGGCCTACAGTGCTGCACTTCCACTAGAATATCGTTTTGAGTGTTTTAAGAGAGCAGAATACAGTTTCTTTAAGCATAGGATGACCCTCAGGTAGTTTAAGTCTGCTCTATCTGTTATTCTGCGAACTAAGTGTTTGCAAATGGTCTAGAAATATCTTCTGGGCATTAGGTCTTTCTGACCTAGACCAGCGTCTATAAATGTTGCTCCATTTTCTCATGAGTCTGGCTTATCCAGGGAAATCCGTCTTTAGTAAAAATAGTCTTATTGGATCCCCTGCTGAAGTCTACTAGTCAGCCTATCCAACATGGCTTGACTATCACAATGTCATAATGTACACAACGTTGTTATGGACGCCATAACGTTTTCCGAAAATCTGTAAACCACTAGTGGTTTATCGATTGTATTGCCTGGCGTTATATCACTCCCAAACGCAACGTCATGTGATGAAAAATACAAAAGTGGATGGATGATCAAGACTACTCTTATTTTGTTTCCTCATTCTTTTGTAATTTGGTTTTAGCAGTGAAATATGCGAGTTAAAAATGCAGACTCGATGGTCAGTTCACTTTGATTTATCTCCCTTTGTGAAAGAAACATTTGGTTGATTTTTTGTTTGATTTGATTCTTTACGTCCCATCAACAATCTTTCAGTAATAAAGGGACGGGTCTTCCTGGGTTGAACCAGTACTAAGCTAGGATTAATGTTCTTGCTCAAGGACACAACGCATTGACGCCGGTGAAGCTCGAACCCGCGACCCTTCGGTCTCGAGTCAAGCACTCTACCACTGAGCCACTGCGCTCCCATAACATTTGGTTGAATTTGAATACATGGATATAGGGATGCATAAACAAAATTCAACTTCTATTATGATGGTTAGAGTTACTTTTCCTGTTTATTTTGGCAACATCTAATCATCATAGCTCTTGAAAGAGTTGGTTAGGTGTAGTAGTAGACATATTCTAAAGTTACTTTAAGAATCATTATCCTCTTGTGTTTTTATTATGCAATAGTTATATTATGGGTTGTCCGCCTGTACGTGGAGATAATCCACGAGCTTCAGCGAGTGGATTATCTTACGTACAGGTGGACACACATTGTATAACTATTTTATACCACCTACATCAGTGTAAACCTTGCACATCACAAGATATTTCGTGCTTAAGTTGGTAAGGGTGGATTAGATCGACTTGACCGACTATATAGATCGACTTAGATTAACTTGACCGATTTTTTTTTGCCAGTTTGCTGCTTTGCTAACTTGACAGACTTTGATATCGAGAGGATGAGGAGTCAATCGATCTCCTAAAAAGGGGCAGTAATTTCATTTATCATATGATATGACGTTGCGTCTGAACGTGTAATAACGCCATGTAATAAAATCGATAAATCACTGGTGGTTTAGTACAGATTTTCAGGAAACGTTATGTCGTCCATACATGTAACCCCGTTGCAAACATTATGACAAAATTATTACGTTTTTACGCGAGAAATGAGATTTCAAAGTAATCTTAATATCATACATGTATGATAAATAGAATCTAACATTCACATTACACTTGTTTTATTGAATTTATTAAACACGGCAAGCCTCGCATTTTATCTCTTTTTCCCAACTCAATTAATTTATTAAATAAAACATGAGCACTCATGTAAGATCCTCTATTTAATTACTACTCAGCCGGCAAACGGTCTCGGGTCACTATCAGCCAACCAGAGAAACGTCATTCAAAAATCTACAATCTAGCTAAAAGTAAGTGAGTATGATCAGGAAATACCACAATCACAAAATGCAGGCCAACCCACGGCTCCCTGAGGAAGAGCCACAGAACATTTATAGTAACAATACATCTGTAAGACAATAATCGCAAAGCAGCCAGCTTTCTCTTCCTCTTCAAGACGATTACAAAACTCGAATGCACACAAAGTAATGAATGACAGAACAAAGTCAAACACAGAACTCCCACAAACAATTGGAAATATTAAGTGAGTATGATACCGCAGACAACCCCATGGCAACGCGAGGGAGAGCCACGAACCATCACGAGACACCAGGAAGACAAAATAAGCAAAGCAACCAGCTCTCTCTTCCCCATCAAGATGGTTGCAATACTAGAATGGACCTAAAGTAGCGTACAACAAACCATAGAACAATTACAGACTCCCACAATGGGAGTAACAATAAACAAAAAGTTCATTAAAACAAAGATCAACAAAACAGAACCACCACCTTAGAACGGACAACAGCTTAAGCCACCAGGGGCTTAACTGCATTTTACTAGCGCTAAATCATTGGCCTAGATTTTGTTGTTATGAAAACACAAAGTTGTTCAGCTCGCAGGAAGTATTCCTTCCTAATGCAATGTATCATCGCAGAGAAACAATCAAATTAACACATCACGATCATACAAAGAAAAAAACATTTTTGTTTTCAACACCTACCTTTGTAATAATAGTCTCTCTGCTTCACTCAATTTCCCCTGCTCAAATCCCAGATTCCACATATTTTGATCATTTACAAATGTCCAATCATTACAAAGCAAGCGGGGATTCCTCGGCTTCCCACAATACCAAGGACTTCCGAAATAATCCTGCGTAAAGTTGCACAAAACGTCATATCCGGGAACAAATGGTTCCGTGTTGCAAGTAGTTTCTTCCGTAATGTCTTCTTTCGGATGTACAAAAACAGCTGTGTTGTGGACGACTTGAGGACATGTGTACCTGAAAACAGATGATCGAGATGATGTATTTTGTGTATTACAACCACGCAACGAACAGGTTAGTAAAGAGTTAGTTTATGAACTCGAATTTGAAGATATTGCTGTCATGCGAATATAAACAATTTGCAGTAAAGTGACAGGAATTTTAATACTGATTGGCAGTTTGGGATTGTTCAAAGAGGTAGAGATAATGAACATATAACTTGGAAAATGTAAATTTCCAAATGGTTTTCTTCCTTATTTTAAGGAACATATGTTGCAGGTACACATTGGAATTGTCTCTATGAGTTTTTCACCATAAGCTTTTATTAAACAAATTCTTAGCCACTCTCGTTTATTCAAAGAAATGAGCATGTAGAAATCCCGGGTAGAAATTAGCAACTTTTCATGTAGTTTGTCATGCACCTGGATGACAATAATAGACCGTCTGTTTTATGCTTCTGGCAGCTTATCTTGAAATATTTCATGGGAGTCTATTGCTAAATTGCTAGTTGCGTGGTAGTATATTATCTTCTTTTTCTTAATTAAGACTGAAAAAAAATATCAATTCATAATAATTAGTTTAGAATTTAAAAATGAATTTTACTTTTTTAATATAATTTTCGAAGAAAGTATAACCACAAAATAGCACATTCACAGACTGCAGATCAAGCCAAAGTGCACCGTGAGGAAATGACAATGTAAGGAAGAAGGCGAAGATCAGGAATGGATACAATCAAGAACCACATCTGACCCAGGATCTCGTATGGGAAAGTGGCAAAAACACAATAAACATAACGTACAAGAGAGTCAAGAACTCAGCCTTTTCCCAGCAGGTGACCACAAGGCTGCATGACACAGACAAGACAATATAGCAAAGACAAGCACTAAAGGAAAAAGATCCACACTAAAGAAGCACCGCCTTGGAACGGCCAGTAAGAACATTACTGGGGGGCTATAACTAGTTTCACGGTACCAAGCTCACCCTTAATTCTGATATAGATCAAGACACATGGATGCCACAACATAACGTAAAACAACTACTGTCGTGCCAACCAAGAGTGACAGTGACGTATATTTTGTTTACAATTGCTAAGTACAACACTATCGTGTACACTTCATTCGAGCTAACGCAAATCGAAATATCGCTTATGTATTAATCCTATCCTGCGGATAGGATTAATAAACAAGTGATATATCGATTCTAATTCCCTAATACATTGTAAACAAACATAATGTCACTGTCACTCTTGACTGGCACGCCAGTAGTTCTTTCTTCCTCAGCACAATGGTTGCTAAATTTGAAAGAGCAACAAGGATCACACCACAAAACAAAGGAGCCAACATAAAACCCCAACCTACAGTTAAGTAGTAGTTATACCATGGGTTGTCCGCCTGTACGTGGAGATAATCTACGAGCTTTAGCGAGTGGATTATCTTACGTACAGGTGGACAATCATGGTATAACTATTTTATACCACCTACATCAGTGTAGACCTTGCACATCACAAGATATATCGTGCTAAAGTTGGTAATGGTGGTATAAAGAACTTTGCCCCATGCGCCTACCTTCTTCTGAAGTAGGTGTCCATGATTTCTCTGGGCGTAACAATAACTAAAACAATTTCAATGAGGCCAAATTATTTCATTTTCATGGAACATTTTTTATTTCATGAGATAAAATCTGGAAAGCGAACCCCACACCTTTATACATATGAACCCCCTTTCCAGAAATCTTGATCCACCCTGCAGTACAAGTGGCTAGCAAACTACAAAATAATGCACTAACCTTCTTCTAAAGTAGGTGTCTATGACTTCTCTGGGCGTAACAAGAAGTGCAACAATTTCAGCATGCCCAATCCAAAACAACGTCACTGTGGCCACATACGTGCCATTCTCACAGTCTTTCACATCCGCAGTAGCACTTGCGCCACGGCTCTTATCTCGCACCCATACTCGAATCTATAAAATATTTTAATATATTGAGAAAAAAGTTAATGGGTTTTCCCATTGGCAATCTTTTCAGCATGGGCTCTGTTTTATTAGTAGATGCGCAAGCATGTCAGTTGTTTGAAAATGATCTAATGACTACCTGCAAGAGGTCAAAAGAAACAATTTCAATTTTACAGCAAGGAATTGATTTGCTGAGCATTTTAATTTCAAACACTATTTAATTAAAAGGGAGGTAATTTGAAATAATACGATTTTCAACTAAAACTGTACAAAAAGGATGGCTAGAACATTCTAGTTTAAACCCGTTTTTCACTTGTTTGCTTTAAGATATATACATTTGATGGAAAAATCAAATTTTTAGCAGAAAACTATTCGCGAAACAGCCAGATAAGCTGTTTTAGCAAGGGGACTTAAATCTGGCAATGTTGACCGTTTAATGTCATCGTACTCGTAAACGTTTGTCAACATATATTTTTGATATTATGAAATAAAAAATCTTATTTCTTCTTAACTGTGGTTCTCCAAAGTATATTGCTAAACTTATTTCCCTCAGTATATATTTGTGTTATATGCCCACTGGTTTAGACAAACATAATTTTTGAGCGAAAAATTGTAAATATTTACTGTACCATCAGTTTAACCATATGTTTTTGGTGCTCAACAGAACCTTCTCATTGAGACAGTTCTTTTGAGTACCAACAACATATTATGTTTTGGGTGAGAAATAAGATGTTTTTGTTACTCACTCTTAACTAAAGGCCTGATACCAGAGGCCTCCGTGAGAGCTGGACATGTTTTGTGTTTTGACAACAGCAGCATCTAGGGCGAAGATTTGGTCAGTAAATAAAATTTAAGCCCTCGGGTGGACCCGGCTGCCGCAGTTTGCGTTCTTAGGCTATGATTTGGTTGTTGATGGTGTATTATTGTTGCTTCCAATGTTTTGTGCGTGTGCATGCGCGGATCAAGAAAGTTTTGTAAGGGGGGGGGGGTTAACTTTGGAATGTTTTTTTCTTTTCTTTTTTTAGTTGATGAGGGGAGGCAAGGTCCAAATACCACTATAAGCGGGCCATCATCAGCCCGCCAGCAAAACGCTTGGCGATGATGGTCCAACAGTGAATGCTGGCTTGGTAGCTTTGTGATTTTTCAGGGGATCCGGACCAGTATTGCTAAGTAACCCTAATTTTTTGTGATTTTTTTGCCTTTTCAGGGGATGTCCGGACCCCTTGCCCCCCCCCCTCTGGATCCGCGCATGGTGTGGATGGTCCTCGTGTTGTAATGCAGAGTGTCCATTTTAGTTTTGCCATAATCTCATTGAGGAAGAGAGCGCTGGTTGCCTAACTTTTATTGGGTCCTTGCTGCCACGTGGCTGTCACGTGTTATGTGTATCTTCGTAATATCTCGCGGTGCCATGGGGTGGTCTGTTATTGCGGCATTTCCTAATCATACCCACTTGTTTTTTCATAGATGAAAGCACCCAAAATGATTTGTGTCATGCAATTGGTTGGTAATGCTTAGCCTGGGTTCCAGTCTGATCATTTTTTCTTCTTCTTTTTTATTTTATTTCTCCGTTCCTTGGTCAGAAGTCAATATTAATCGAAATCAATAACGGACAACCGATAACTTTGATGAGGTATATTTTTATTCTCTTATTTTTTTAGAATATTAGCATTAGAAAATATTGCCACAATATTGACGACTGGACCCAGGCTAGGAAATGCTATACAATACATCGAATCTGCCTTTCATATTCGAAGTTCCACTTTTTGAAGAACAGGCCCCTCCGATGGATGTGGGCACATTGCATTTAACTTGTCTTTCATTTTGGTCTCATTTGATCTCATTGTGATTAGTCCTCAGAGGCAGGGTTTCTTGAATCCTACCCCCTACGCGCCCCTCTTACACACGGCAGAGAAGTGTATTTTATATAAAGCAGTGAATGGGCGGAGCTCAGGGGCGGTTGCAGGATTTCTGGGAAGAGGGTTCATATGTATGCGCTTTGCTGATTATATCTCCTTTTTCTTAGATACCCAATGAAAATGAAATAATTTGGTCTCGCTGAAACCAAATAATCTTATTTTCATAGGGTATTTAAAAACGGGAACGGGGAGGGGGTTCAAGCGAACCTCCATAACCCCTTTGGATCCGCCACTGGAGCTTACATTCGCACGGCAGAGAAGTGGATTCTTTATGAAGCAATAAATGGGCGGAGCTTAACTACTGTCAAATGTGTCAAGATCCAGGTGATAAGCAGCATGGGTATTGAGCTGATAAGAGCTGTATTAAATTCATTTTGGATCAGAGATAAATTCCAAGAGCTCGTCTGGATGTTAACAGTTTGATGACCATTGAGAAATGATAAAGTCAAAAGCTTATTTGCCTCTTTTATCCAATCCCTGCCTTTAAAACTTCAAGTTCGAATTCCCATTTGGACAAGTAGATGCTGTTTTTGATCCAAATGCATCGGCAAGCAGCCAAGGCTCTGACAAGACTCATGCGCGGATCCAGAAAAAAGTGTCAGAGGGGTCCAACATTGACAAAGTTTTTTGGGGGTTGAAAAGAGGAGGGAGGATCCAAATACCACTAAAAGTTGGCCATCATCGGCGTTTCGCTGGCGGGCCGATAATGGTCCAATATTAAAGGCTGGCTTGGTAGCTTTGTGATTTTTCAGAGGATCCAAGAAACCCTATATTTTGTAACTTTTTAGGGTGGGGGTCCAGACCCCCTGTCCGCCCCCCCCCCTCTGGATCCGCGCATGTAATATCCGTGCTGATACCTTTTGAATGTTTTTGTAATGCATATGTGACAAGTACCTTTTCTCATGAATAGGACCAGCTTTCTTCGGCTCAACATGCTCAAGGGGATTCTTATTCGCAAAACTAAATCGAAAAAATAAAAGAAAAAAATGCATCTGGGCTTGCAGATCATGCCCAAACTTGTCGGCTCAGCATCAGAGACTAGCTAGAACATTGAAATGACATGTCTACATGTATGATAAAGCTATCGTACTTCCTAATAAAGGGCGAATCACAAGGCATGTAGCTAAATCGCGGTTTCTCGCGACAAGACTCACGGGTATCAAAATAAATAGGTCATATTTTGTTGCCAATGAAGTGAAGAAAAAATAATCCCAAATAGATACATATAGCACGTGGAATCTTTAGATTAAATTTACATTTCAGAATAAACACACAAAATCTTATCTCTATCCGATCGCTTTGTAAACATAGTGAACAAGTGTGACGAAATCATAAAACGGAGACGAGAGAGTGTATTTAATCTAAGACACAAGTGGTGCTTGGATTTGAGCCGCGACATATAATTTCCAACAATGTGGCATTTTGACAAGTGCAGACTCAGAAGAGCCTGTGCAGCCTCCTGCTTAGTTTAGAAACTCCAAATTCAGTCAGTAGCTTAATAATCATAAAATATTCAAACGAATAGCAAAGGCTCTGATCAGCCTTTGCTGGTCGCACATACCACATTGTTGGAAATCTCATGCCGTGGCTCATTTATGAAATCTTTGCTTAGGGGCGTGCTCTTTAATTCTATCAAAAAATTCGAGAAAATTACAGCCCATGATAAAAATGAAAATTTTGACCAAAAAGTCATTATTTGAACATCTTTTTTAATCCTTAAAAAGTCGAAATTCCCTCATTTCAAAGCACAAATTACGTTTCCCTAGATAATCTGGAAAAATGGATCCTTCAGAAATAGAGAGAACCTACAATATTAGAAAGCAGCAGACTCGGTTTTATTGAGTCTGTTCATGAGAACTAATGGAAAGTGCAACAATTCTCACGCCCCTAGCGGTATTCTGCTTTCCGTCAGAACCCCAAAAATAAGTGATTGTAATGATGAAAAATATCTGCAGACGACAAAAATCACGAATAATTACCCAACATGTAAAGAAGTTTGAGTGTAGGGGCTCAAAGCTTACCAGGTCACCACCTGTGGTCTTCGGTATTCCATATCCATCAAACATCCGAAGTTCGATCCTCACTGTGTCACCCACATTAAAAGTGGTAGTGTTGCCAAGCAACGTAATTTTTGACGTGGATACATTACTAGTCAGCAAATGATCTCGAATGACTGAAGTCTGAAAAAAGTAGAAAATATGGTACTATAGTCATTGAGCAAAAAATTATTCAACAGCAATTACAAGGACTTCAGCGCATTTTCGTGCTTATTGAAGAAATGAATTCAATTTTGGAATGTTCATGGAATCATGAATTCTTCGGGTCTCTTGCAAAGTAAGCGAAGGGCTTCACGTTCACTTTGCAAGAGAACCGAAGTATTCATGATTCTATGAACATTCCGAAAATTGAATCTATTGCTTATATTTACATTTTATTATAAATATCTAAAATATAAAGATTATTTTTAATTTAGGAAAAAAAGCAGTTTTGTATTTAATATGTATTAGTATTAACGGTTTTGTTTGAGTGTTAAACGGAAAAGCGGAAGCAGCCAGTGTGAACACGGACAGCCAATGGAACAAACAAGAGGCATGCTCTGCACGTGCGACTCAGGTGTGGCTCGCTGTCAATCACAACACCAGTATCACTTCTGGCGAATGAGGTGTTGCACGGGCAAGTGAGCTTGGTAGATGTCAATCAAATTTGTGTATTTCATGAGGCTATGAACGGTTGCAAAAAATTTAAAGGTTCATTAAAGGATTGCTTCGAAAATGTAAATATAAGAAAATTTGCCTTGCTGCTTCTGCCCTTGTTGTTCTATTTGAAAGTAGCATGACTACGACATATTCATTTTTTCCACAAACCCTTAAAGCGCCACCATTAATTTGTTGCAGACAACAATTTCAAATTTTCCCGCGGTTTTGAAAATAACAAGTAAGGAATGATTTTTCATGAGAATAGTCTGCTGGCAGACGATTCTCAGGCTGATGAAATATCATACCTTATTTTTTTGAAAATAGGGAAATTTTTTGCAAAATTTGTCGTCTGCTGCAGTTGTGATTTGCGCTTTAAGGGTTAAATTAGATCTAAGTAGTTTATATTTACAGAGCTTTGGTTTAAGGAAATCCCGAAAACTTAAGCTTGCAAACAGGTCCAACTGACAGAAAAAAGCTCTGAAATCATTTTTTTAGTTCTCGACTTATTTTGGAGAGCGGGTCCAACGGCTTTTCAGGGAAAACTATCATAAAACTATAATTATCCAAGATAACAGGGCGGGTCCAACATTTTCTAGGGGTGTCCAGCTTTTTTCAAGCTTGGGAGGTGGGGGTCCAATTGCTTATTTTTATAGAAACCTATAGAACTTGTGATTTTCCAAGGGGCGGGGTCCGGACCCCTGTCCCCCTCTGGATCCGCGCTTGGTGCATCTGAATTTCAACAGCACCATAGTTTAGCAATCGGGAAAGTCCGGCACAATTCGAGAATCGAATCAAGACTCGGGTGTACGTTAGGTGCATTTTGCGTAGTACTATGTACGAAAAAGCTCCCGGTTTTGTTAGCCGGAGCTGGCGTAAGGAACATGGTATTTCAGCTCGATTAAAATTTATTTTTCTGATTACCCGAAAAGTTTAATCAGCAGAATAAATGAAGTTTATGTATTTTTCAATAAAATACATGTATCGCTATAATAGCGATATTTTAATGAAAAAACATAAACTTCATTTACATGTATAACCGTTTGTTTTACACGTGTTATTGTGTTGGCATGGTTTATGTGACGTCAGCGTCACGTTTTGCAACCATCAGCGTCACGTTAACAAAGTAGAAACATGATGTACATCGGAGGTCTGATTCCACGGAATTCCAAAGTGTATAATTTTTTAAGCCCAAAATGTTGACCCTGTGACCAGGGCAAAATAATCAACAAACGAACGTTAATGGGGACAAACGTAACGAGGGGCGTTCAGTATGTAATGGAAATCCAAAAGTTTAATATTTGCACGCATCGCAATTACTTTCATAAAAATATCTGCTTTTGGCTATGCAAACGTAAAATTTAAACTGTCCAGCACACAAGCTCCTTTCAAGATATGGTTATAAAATACACTGCGATATGATATGAAAGTGTTTTCAACAATATGAGCTAAAGATATTTTCAGCCTGGTTTTTCGTGTGGTGAATATCTATATATTGGTGATTAATAACTGCAAAAACCAAAGGGCTTGCTTTATATTCTACGAAAACAAATGAGGCCGCCATTTGATTGGATATCTCCTCGATGCCACATTCTCTGGCGTTCAGTTCACATAGCCGTTTTTGTGTGATCAATTAAATTGCGAAAATGAATACGAAAACCGCTTGTATCATTTCTTCTGATCGCTATGGTTTTCATTTGCAAGTAAGACAGCCGTTTTCGTAATTTCAATATTTGTTTTCACTCAACAAGTACATCTTAATACGTTATTTGAATTATGAAAATCAAAAGAATACTATCTCTGGCTTACACTGAAATGAATCAGACATTTTCATACGTTTGCATTTATGGGCATTGTGACACATATGGACTGGTAAATACTCTAGCCAATTTCAGACTATGAAATTATAAGAAAAAAACAAAAACGGCAAGCCATTCAGATGAGATACTCCTAGATAGTGGTTTCAGTTTAACTGGTCTGCCGCCTGTGCACTGTGCGTATTCAAACATCGATACAATAAAACTTGTCCTTTCCTGATTCAAAGCCTAAATGCAGATTATAAAGATTCGTGCATATTTTAGTGTGGAGTCTCTTGTTTCAAACGACGTCAACGTAAGAGAATTGGTGGCAGCGTTTTCGCAGGTAAAAGGGATTGAATCCAAAAACTATGGATTGCGCCATTCATGCTTGTCTGTTTAAGACAATACAGTATATCTTTCCTAACTTTAATAAAATGTATCTTTGCAATCTGGAGAAAAATATATACAGTGTATATGAGTGTGTGTTTTAAAAACATGTACCTAAATAAGTCAGAATGGTAAAATAAGGTTCAATGCACCATTTGAAAGGTGAAGCTTTCATCCTTTGTTTCACATATTGTATAAAATCATAACGAGTTTATGGATGGAGTTATGGATGTGTTTTCATAACATATTAAGCCCCCTCGTATACCCCAGGATACTTGGTATGTGCGGATATTATAAACACCTTGAAGTTGACAATTTGTTAATCCAAAGGTCATGACTAGATCTTCTTGGCACATCTACAAGCTAGCATATTGATCAGTTCACAGGATGCTAAAACGTGTAAGGCTGGAATTGTCCCGGCAACAATCATTTAATGCACCATTAAGGGTTATATCCTTCCATTTTGTCCTACTCTTAGACTGACACTTCTAGACAAACTTAACCTCAATGATAACTCACCCTCAGATAGTTAGACTTGGGATAGCTAAACTCAGACTAAACTTTTTTATGCAAACTAGATTTAAACTGGAAGCTAGGCCTAAGTCTAGACTAAAATAAACTTTCGTCATGCAATCGGCCTTTATGGAGGAGAAGAGGAGAAAGTGAGAGAGAAGCAGGCTAAGGACCTGTGATTGAGATTGGTTAATAGGCAGGATTATTCTTTACTATAAATCATGTCGAAAATGACTGAAAGACTTTATAGATGCGAACAAAGGCCAAGGGCGAGATTAAGTTCCTGCAAAGCCTCTTTTCTAAAATAAGTTTGCTGCTCATGATAGATGGTTGGTAGAATATCAGAGAGAAAAAAGTACAACAACAACAAAAAAAACAAAAAAAAAACAGACAACATCAAAACCATCAGGAATAGCGAAAATTTCACTATCGTGTCACATTTGGGAAGAGGTAATAATACAAGGGAGAACATTTCTTAAATAATTTATTAATCTTATTGTTAAGGAAGGAAATATACTTCTTGCTTAGCATTTTTTCTTTAAGAGACAAATGAAGCCTTGAAAATTAATGTTTCTGGAAAAAATATTTTGGTAAACAAAAAGCTTTGCAAGAGCATATGTTTAATTTGCTAATTCGTTTTACCAGTATATGAGATAAGGATTTCCCCGTCTTATAGAGATATTTCTATATTAACATTAGTGTTGAGCCATTCTCTTAATTCTCTCCAAAAGATTTTGACCTTTGGACATGACAAAAACAAATGGTGTATTTGTTCTGGTTGTTCCTTACAATATGAACATATCCCACTATCAAATTTATTATTTTTTGCTGGAAAGGAATTTGTAACTAAGATCTTATTGTTTATCTTATATTGGAAATCTCGTTGTTTAACTGCTTGCCATTTTTTTGGTGTTAAGAAAGTACGATTTCCATTTAGTTACACTTATGTCGCCTGTTTCAGCTTGCCATTTGTTCTATGGCAAATATTCATTTACATTCACAAAAGTATTATACAACACTCTACTACCTGTTTGGCCTTTATAAGCTTTTTAACATAAATGTTACATGTCACATTTATTTTGTTCTCAAAAAATAGAAACACGGTTGTCATCAATTTGAGTTATCCATGACTGAGGTATATTGTTTAAAAGATATTGATAATCCAAAAAGGTTATTTTATACTATACATTGTCTTTGATTGTTCAAACGTGTAAAATTAGCTATTTTGCCAATAATATCAAACTTTAAGACTATTCTTCTCTTCATGCTAGTTTTTAAAAAATAGTTTTCCGCACCCTTCGTTTTCTTTATACCATAAATTTACCAATGTTTTCTACAGGTAAAAGTTTATATAATTCCGCCAATATGTGCTTTAGATCTTTCCAAAAGGGGTACTAAATGTGCTCCTCTTGTTGCAGATTTGTTTTTGTTTTGTTATGTAAGAGACTTTATGTTGTCTCTGTCAGACAATAATCAAACTAATATTATTGAAGCTTTTAACTCAACCTCCAGATATTTAGATGACTTACTTAATATTGATAATCCTTATTTTGAACAAACGGTAGGTCAGATATATCCCACTGAACTTCACTTAAATAAGGCGAATTCTTCTGATACTGAAGCTCCATTTTTGGACTTGAACATGTCAATAACAAATGGCATAGTTTCTTCTTAAATTTATGATAAATGGGATGATTTCAATTTTGAAATAGTAAATTTCCCCTTTCTTGATGGAGATGTTCCTCGCTCTCCTTCCTATGGTGTATAATTTCCCAGCTTATTCGTTTTGCTAGAGTGTGTTCTAATGTTGATGACTTCAATAACAGAAACTTATTTTTAACTGCTAAGTTATTAAAACAAGGTTATAGATATCATAAAATTCGAAAAGCATTTTCTAAATTCTACCACAGACACTCAGAGTTAATTGTTAAATACAACATTGGGTAAAAAACTCTTCTGCAACAAGGCATATCAGAACCTATATTTTATGGTGATTTAGTTTATGAATTCAAACGAATTGTTGGGAAACCTAATTTTAGTGATCAATTCAAAAAGATAGTAAAACGTTATATAAGGGTCAGATATAACTTGGATATCATGCGACAGTATGCATGCCTAGTTTTAAACCCAATCACGGTTTATAGCTATGGTTTCCTCTTTAATTGCACGACGATGGGTCAGGCCTCAGACTCTATGACGGCTCTGACGTAGAGCCTTAATCGGTGGGTTGGTGCCTGATGCTTATCTGTAGCTGGACCCACCGTGGCTCAACTTGAGGTTTTCTTTAGCTATGACTATCTGTGAGTCATGAGCCCTTTTCTTTGTTTCATCATGGTGTGTTAATTTGATAAGAGTGTTTGCCCATGATGATACATTGCATTAGTTAGATGCCTCCATGTGAGCTAAACATTTCTTGTACTTCAACAACAGCAGAATATTGGGCGAAGATTTGGTACCAGTAAAATGCATTTAAGCCCCACGGTGGCTTAGGCTGCTGTCCGTTCTAAGGTGGTGGTTCTGTTGTTGTTGACTTTTTGTTTATTGTTACTCCCATTGTTGGAGTCTGTAATTGTTCTATGTTTTGTTGTACGTTACTTTATGTTTATTCTAGTATTGCAATCATCTTGATGGGGAAGAGAGAGCTGGTTGCTTTACTTAGGTTGTCTTACTGGTGTCTTGTGATGGTTGAGCGGCTCTTCCTGGCGGTGCCATGGGGTTGTCTGCGGTTTGTGATTGTGGTATTTCCTGATCATACTCACTTACTGTTTTGTAAATCACAACTTTATTAACTGCGTATGAGTCATATATGGAGAAAAAAGTATGAAAATTGATTACAAGTTAGTATGTCTTTCTTTTTCTCTTTCTTTCTCGATATTCTGCCAGACCCTCTCGTGAGTATTATCGACAGGTGTACTTTGTACACTTCGGGGTCATTCATTTGGCTTTGATTGCTTTAATTTTCATTGAAGCCTCAAGACCTTTAATAAATAATCTAAATTCTACCATTCTGAGAACTGCACAAGCGATATTTTTTACTATAATTCTTACTTTTATTCTGTCAGGACCGGAATTCCATAAGAACTTATAAAATAGTTTCTCTAATTTTCATATCAATCCATTTGGAAGGACAGGTAATGAAATAAAGATGTGAACACACTTTGAGATTGCAAGGAATTTGATAATGGTTTTATTGAAAGAGTTAGTTTTCGATCGACCAATGGTTACGTAAATTTTTAATTTTTGAAAGTATTTCTTGTGAGTTTAAGTCTCATTTATTCAAGACAAGAGGAGAAAATGTGACTCCTAAACTTTTTTAATGGTCCTTACCATTTTGATCCTGGATATATTGTTTGTTAAACAGTGGAAATTCAGACCAGCTGGCATTTAAGCACGCTGATCAGGAAATTCATTATTTCCATTCTGTTTGTAAAAACATACTTATTCTAATGTACTGGAATCAAGTAAATTAATTTTAAAGAACTAGAAAGGAGTGTAGTTCATCGAAATATCAAGCATTTGTTTATTCTAACAGTTGAACAGGCCAGTCTACATCCACCTTGCTGTGCGGCTACTAAAACCCAAAAAGTCACTCTATCCAGAAGAGCATATTAAATGAGCTAATATGAGTCCCAGTGGAGTTCATCAGATAAGCCAGTTAAGTATTTCTCTCAGATACTGCAGTGTGCCGATCACAATCAAGTTAATAGGGCTTTAGCCAGCAAAACCAAAAATTGGGGAAGTTTAGCAGGGAAAGATGCTAGTGTGTAAACAATTTTATACAAAGTCAGGTTTAAAAATAAATGTTGACAGAACAAGGGCATTATGGATCGGCTCTTTGTGTGGCTCTCTGGAAACTCTGTGATCAATTCAAAAAGATTATCAAACGTTATATAAAGGCTGGATATAACTTGGATGTCATGCGACAGTCCGCATGCCTGGATTTAAACCCAATCACGGTTTATAGCTATGGTCTCCTCTTTAATTGCACGACGGTGGGTCAGGCCTCAGACTCTAAGACGGCTCTGACGTAAAGCTTTAATTGGTGGGTTAGTGCCTAATGCTTATATGTAGCTGGACCCACCGTGGCTCAACGTGAGGTTTTCTTTAGCTCTGACTATCTATGAGTCATGAGCCCTTTTCTTAGTTTCATCATAGTGTGTTAATTTGATTAGAGTGCTTCTCCATGATGATACATTGCAATAGTACGAAGGCTTCCATGCGAGCTGAACAGTTTTGTACTTCAACAACAGGGCGAAGATTTGGTACCAGTTAAATGCATCTAAGCCCCCGGTGGCTTAGGCTGCTGTCCGTTCTAAGGTGGTGGTTCTGTTGTTGTTGACTTGTTAATTGTTACTCCCATTGAGGGATTTTGTAATTGCGTCTATGTTTTGTTGTAATTTCTTTATCCCTTCTAGTTTTGCAATCATCTTGATGGGGACGAGAGAGCTGGTTGCTTTGCTTAGTATGTCTTCCTAGTGTCTCGTGAGTGCTGTGTGGCTCTTCCTCGCGGTGCTATGGGTTTGTCTGCAGTTTGTGATTGTGGTATTTCCTGATCATATTCACTTACTTTTTTCAAAATAAAGTGAACCGTTGATAGTGATATGCCTACTTTTGTGCATATCACGAACTGTAAATCTGGCATCTCATTCAATGATTTCCTTTATTTTTGAAACGATTTCTTAACGAGATGCAAATTTGGTCCTAACTGATTTTGGTGCATTTTTGATGGACTCTACACCAGATTCGAATTTATTTTATCAGCGCCTAACTATGTCATAAGACACACAAGAAGGTCCATAAGTAGTAGAAAGTTCAGTCATCAGCTGATTCAAAGAACAAAAAAGTTTTAAGCGAGCTGTGATGTAAGCCCGTATTTCATCTTTCTGGTCGACGTTTCTACCAACCATTTTTACTACAGTGGTCAATGACTGTGTATATTAATATGGCAAAGTTTATGTCTTACATTTAGTCTAACATGTACATTTATACACCGTTGTGTAGACCTTGAATAAACCTAGATAGGTACATACTGGTTTTTATCGTGCCCTACGTGGATATCGAGATATAAGATAATAAGCAATTCATTTCCCTCGTAATGTTGAGTCCTTATCTTTGCTTTATCTCCTTTTTATATCTTGATTTGTTCTAGGAGATGATGTATGGATAAGTTAGGGGTCTTTCATGCAAACCAAACATCTATGTGTCCTGATCCACATCTGGTCTAAGGGTGAGGTTGGCGCGCCGTGAAACCAGTTTAAGCCCTCCAGTAATATATTTTACTGACCGTTCCCTAGGCGGTACTTCTTTGCTATTTATGTCTTGTGTTTGCCATGCTTTCGCATCTGTTCATTGCCTGAAGGGACCGGGCGGACCTCTTGTCTCATTTTTGTGATGTTTATTGTTATTTTGTTAATTTTCGCAGTTGGTATCCTGAGACAGGTGTGGTACTTGATTGTAACGATTCCTGATCCTTGCTGACTTTCTTACTTTCGAAAATGTGTCGATCGTTTATACTGGATTCGGATTGCTGGTTGTCTAAGTTTTCAGCAAAAATTTGTTTGACATCAGATAATATGTCTTTTACTATTTGTATATAATTGTTGTCTTTTAATAAAGAATAATTATATTGTTAAATTTCCAGTATCCCCTTACCCTTGATTTGCATGAAGTTTATATATGGTCAGCCAAAACTACTGAAAGACAGGTCTCCATATTGCCACCAACTCTTACCACCTTCTTTTTAACCCATTAAAGCCGAATGGAATTTTCCACTCTTATCATTTGGACCAGTATATTTCCGTTCACAGGGTTGTTGCGTTACATTGTATTCAATTTTTATAGAACATTCTGTCAGCTTACAGTGAAGACCCTGCTCAGATGCCGTGTTATGAGGCGTCTGATTTGGGTCTCGCCGTTAGCCTATACCCAACAACAAGGACGCTAGGCTTTTATTATAGGACGTTTTGGTTGCTGTAAAGGCGGAGTCTCATGAATGCCTCGGACCCAATAAACACGGACTGGTCACTTACATACAGGTAAATGCACTGTATGTAAACTGAAATAAACATCCTGTACCCGTTCCTGCTAGCTCACGCCTTATACATTATGAATTAAAGCACTCGTGCATAACCAGTTGTCGGAAATCGTGATGTGAGAGTTACTGGTACAGCTGTAATTGCGAGGGCCAACCTATCAAAATTCATTTTCCATAGATCTAAGTAATTGTTACAGTTACAACCATGTAATCATGTATACATGTGATTGCCAATTCCACTAAAACCGTGCAATCTGGCGTTTAAGCTCGTTTTCGACACAGAACGGCTCTGATTGTGAGCAGGTCGTTTTTTAAAAAGCAAAATGCAAAGGAGGAAACCGTTTAAATCATGGAATAAAACGGAATTAAATAGATAAAATGGCTTTTCTTACCTTGTTCGAATGTGTATTGTCTGTATATCGAAACGTGTACATGTACCTCCATACACGCATTTTCCGACTACTGGTTACGCACGAGTGCTGTTATTCATGTTTATAAGGCGTGAGCTAGCGGAGGAACGGTTCAGTTTACATACTGTGAAATGTATATATTGGAAATACGTTGTCGTGGCTGAGCTTTCAAAACTGACGTATGTTGAAGATTAAATAACCATTTTATGATATTATCTTTGTTATTTCTCTACATATCTTTGATTTTTCTTCAAAAAGCAATGGTTAAATATACTATCTTTAGTACTGTATTGTTATATTTATTGAAACTTTATCCGTCTTTATGAAAATCAGCAAGAAACATAGGTACCCTTCTTGGCTATTTTCGGCACTTTTAGTCGAAAATTGTCAGAAATCAACATGAAACGATGAGAAAATTTCTTTTCTATTTGCTGTAACATGTAATATTTCAGTTTCCCATATCAAGAGTAACCTCTTATAACGAAGAGTAATCTCTTATAACGTCGTGTACGTTCAGAATGAATTTTATTGTCTGTAGTTCTTTAAAATAGCGCTAAAATAAATCCTCGACAACATAATTTTGTATTTCCGTCAGTGACCAGTCCGTTTATACTGGGTCCGAGTGAATGCGTAATTAGGACTGGTCAACCTTAGACATACACAATGTAGGTAAAAGCTGAAAACGAGGCGTGGACACTGGTTTTATTCATCATCTTGCGCCATTACCTCAGTATAGACGCAAAACACATTATTTAGTCCATAAACGCCAGCAAAATAACTGCATCTGAAAATGTCTATTTAACATTAGCATAAATGGAAACATTGTGGACCCAGATCACCTGATCTGGGTCCACACTGTTTGTCTATGAGGCTTCAACTATTTCAGTGGACGACAAAGAAGCAAAAAATGTGATTATGCGCTTTAAGGGTTAATAAATGTGAGTTCAGTGTGTATACGGTTAGGATTTTCATTAAATGCACGCACGTTTGCGCAGCCCAAACAACTTATTAATTCTTCACCAAATTATAAATAGAACCTGATTCCCTTGTCAGATATGAATATTAAAGCTGCATAATCTGTAACTTTTGATATTTTCATTTTAAAATAATGTTTCTATTTTTCAAGAACAAAGTGAAAATACTAAAATTCAGGTATACATTTTACCTTTTTCGTAATAATTAACAAATTATGAGTGCCAAAACAACAGCATTTATGTTAAAAATTAACTGTCTAGAATTATTGGAGGGACGCAAATAATTACAAATAAGAGAAAATACACCTGTTTTTATAAGATAATTCACTTTTCCATGCAGTTTTCAGCTGTAGAAATTAGATTTATTGTGACAACATAACTTTATACTACTTTTACAAATGATTTAAAAAGAAAATATTTTTTTTCGAAAAATGTTCATAGTTACAGAGTATGCAGCTTTAAAGTTGCCGGCTTTACATTTAGCGAAAAGTCTATTAATATGGGTTAACAAGCGGAACATGATCTTTTTACAGTGTATTTCTTTAGAAACGAACATTTGATTATTCTATCTAAATGCAATAATTGCAAATTATGTATAAACTTGCGAAACTTGTCAGAAAAATGCGCACACTCATAGTACATCTCACGTGGAGTATGTATTCAACGGCGATGCGATAGATATACCTTTCTATAGGCACTCCAATTCTTTGAATATTTTAGGCGCTTAAAAACTTCAAAAGTTTTAACGTTAGATATCCAAACCCTTGACCATGTTGACGCAAAGGCCGATGCGTGGGTTAGTTTAGTTTTAATACATTTTATTGCGTTTTATTACATT
This sequence comes from Loripinus fragilis, assembly GCA_964019695.1. Classification (NCBI taxonomy): domain Eukaryota; kingdom Metazoa; phylum Mollusca; class Bivalvia; order Lucinida; family Lucinidae; genus Loripinus; species Loripinus fragilis. Next base: position 73,513,412 of record OZ026529.1, read on the forward strand.
AATAGTGTCAGATCACGATCTCTAAGAGCATTAGTACCGGGCCGCGTAGCGCAGTCGGTAACGTGTCTGGCAACAGATGCGAGTCTGACTGCAGATCCAGGGGTCGCGAGTTCGATCCCGGTCCGGTCCCATACTTTCGTGGAGATTGATCATGAAATAATTTCTACGGTCATTCTCCTCCCTTCCGCTGAATCATTCAAGAAGGGTTGTTGTCAGTTACAAGCGAAAGTATGTGCACGAAGAACTGGTTAACTGCTTGTTCAAGCTTGCCCAGGAAAAAGTGTGGTTAGGTGAACTGACCGTCCCGCAATGACCATAGCTGTTGACTTGGGACGTAAAGCAACAAAACAAACAATAAGAGCATTAGTTACGGCCATTCTACTTAAGTATGAATACATTAATGTTTCATAAGCAAACAATTCAGTACAAACAAATACCAGCCAAGACACTAGGAATATGCGTTTTTCTCCATGCAAAAGTGACCCCTGACCAAAGGGCAATAAGAGTACTTTTGACAATAAAAAGATGAAAATCAGTGACAGTCCGAATATCGAAAAACGAATATCGAAATGTCAGAGGGGGTCCAACTCTGAAAACGTTTTTTTTACGTTGATGAGGGGAGAGGGGACCCAAATACCATTGAAGCGAAGTATCATCGGCCCGGCAGCTAGATGGCGGGCCGATGATGGCATACTTTGAATGCTGATTTTATAGCTTTGTGAGTTTTCAGGGGATCCGAACAAGTATTGCTAAGAAATCCTATAGCTTTGTGATTTTTCAGGGTGGTGGGGGTCTCGCGCCCCTGTCCTCCCTCTGGATCCTTGCCGATGATGGTTCGATTGTTATGATTCGGAGAATACTTACAACAATAACATGTTTAATATTCACCGTTGAAAATATGTTGGCATCAAGTTTTATTTGGAAAATCAGTGTGAGTATTTTTTCCAAAAGTGGTATTAAAGGCCAACATTGAGGCTCACCATGACAGCTTTTAGCACCTATCAGTTATAATTGTTAAACCAATACCTCCTATTGATACCAGCTGATGATAATAAGATTAGACCAACATGTACACAGAGCTGTGTTTGGAATGACCAAATACAAGACTGATAAGCTACCCAGAGAAATTCATATAAAGCAGCTGCTGATGGATTCTATGCTTTGCTTTCAATTTGACAGACCAGTGACTGACAACTGCCCTATTTAGTTTGAAAAAAAATGTACACGATTAATATTACCGGTGACTTCTAGCTGTACCATCCTGATTTCAACCGGATGCAAATGATTTTAAAGCATATTTATTGAAAATGAGCATCACAAAGACACATTCGGTCAGCCTGAACACCCATCGTGTGCAATCAGAGTGCTTGCTGCCTGAATCAACAAATCATGGGTTTTTATCGTTGAATAGACAGCAAAAACTGAATAGACTAGGCTGACACAGAGGCTGTGATTACATGTAACAGAGTGAAACCTGACCAGACTGTTCATGCGCGGATCAAGAGGGGGGGGGCAGGGGATCCGGATCCCCCTTGCAAAATCTCATGAATATTGGGCTTCTTAGCAATACTGATCCGAATCCCCTTAAAAAGTACAAAACTACTAAGCCAGCATACAATGTTGGGCCATCATCTACCCGCCAGCGAAACGCCATTTAAATGGCATTGGGCCATCATCGGCACTCCAGCAAAACGCCATTAAAATGGCGTTTCGCTGGCGGGCCGATGAAGGCCCGCTTATAGCGGTATTTGGATCCTCCCTCCCCTCATCAACTATAAAAAGAAAAGAAAACGTTGTCCAAGTTAGACCCCTCTGATAAATCTTGCATGATCTGCGCATGACTGTTGGACTGACTCATAGATCAACTTGAGTCTTAGGCCTACTATATGCTCGAGCATTTCAATTTGTTCAACTGATAGCTTAGTTCGCTGTTAGTGCTGAAAGAAGTATTCAGTCGTCAAGGTACCGTGCATGCATGAACATGTTCATGTAAGCGACAGTAACACATTTTAATAATTTGCCTAAGACTTAATATGCTTGTTTTATCTTTCAATTTTTTTGCACAAATTTACCCCTTTTTCCACCAGTCTGACACTTTTGCTTCGTCCTCTTAGTCTGATTATGTTCTTAGGTAGCATATATTGCAAAAGACCCAAATATGATTGCTCCACTTTGATCAGTCTGATCCAGGTTTATAATGATAGCTTCCACGATCATGATAAAAGGCTAGTCTGAAGTACACTTGAATATCTGCAGCAGGCTTTAAAAGCAGACAACATTTAGGACAAAACAATTTGGCCGAAAAGGGGTTAACTCATTGCATCCTGGGTATTTTATAATATTCTTTTTTGTTTTCGTCTGCTGACTATTTCAAAATTGACTTTAAAAAGTAAGAAAAAATTCAGGAACGCTATCTAAGTGTCAACCATTTTGGATCCAGATCAGCTCCGACCCAATGTTTTGTAATGTGTAGGATCAATTTCTAATCACTTGAAATTCCGATGATTTTATCTTGTAATTCAATCTCTCGATCATTAGAGAGTATCGGCATCTAAACGCATACATTTCGTTTTCACAACTGTTCTTTCCCTTGCATTTCAATTTCTTAACTCTAAATGTTGACTTACTCAATATTTTGATTGAAACCAAATTTTAACTACTGAACAATACATTGAATTGCTTACATTTGATCGTATATAATATATGCGCAACATCACAATCCCAAATAAAACACATGCATTACGGGACACAAATCAACAAAATAACCTCTGCAGCGAACCAAAATCATGACAGATAGTAGCAGTTTCATGTCTTTGCTGCATGCTCAGGTGGTAAATGATAAGCATTGGTTTCCCAATATGGACAGTGAATCCGGCAGACCGAATTGATGATCGAGGAGGCTGATCAGAGTCTCCAATCCATTAATCATGAATATTAATTACTTTTGTGTAATTTTTCACTGAAAAATAAGATAACATAGGACATATGTAATATGCTTGCACAGTTAACAGCTGGAGGTAAGACAGTGGGCAGCCAATAATTATCATTAATTAGTGACCACTGTTACAATTATGGAGCAAAGATGTGTTTCCCTGGGGAAACAATGTTGGCCTTTAACTCGAATTAAGTACCACCACGCAACTAGCAGGTTAGCAAAGAGGTAGTTCATAAACTCGAATTTGGAGATGTAGCTGGCATGCAAAAATAAACAACTTGCAGTAGAGTGGCAGAAATTTAACACTGATTGGCAGTTTGGGATGTTTAAAAGAGGTAAAGAAAATGGGCATGATACTTGGAAAAAGTAAATTTCCAAATAGTCTTCTTCCTTATTTTCAGTAACATAAGTTGTAGGTACAACTCTACAACATATGTCTTTTCAGTAAGTGAGTTTTTCACCAAAAGCTGTTTTAAACAAATTCTCAACCACTTTCATTTATTCAAAGAAATGAGCATGTAGAAATGAACAACTTTTAATGTAGTTTGTCATGCACCTGGTTGACAATAATAGACGGTCTATTTTATGCTTCTGACAGCTTATCTTGAGATGTTTCATGGGCGTATATTGCTAAATTGCTAGTTGCGCGGTCGTAATAAGTAGATTATCTCCCGTAAAGCTGCACAAACCATACAATAACTTTCTTATTACACCAGCATGCATTTGCACTTTGTGCAACATCGGAATACCAACCATTGAAAAGGTGCAATAATAGGCTTATCACTAGACTGGCTCCAGTCCTTAAAACAATTTTCATCAATGTGTCATATCATATACTTGTAGCCAGTCTAACTCTGATGGCTCTGTTTTAAAACAGAGCCACCAGAGTTAGACTGGCTACAAGTATATTATGATAAGACACATTGATGAAAAACTGTTTTAAGGACTGGAGCCAGTCTAGCTTACAACCTTCACAAGAAAAAAAATGTTCTACATGGATCATCATGCGCGGATCCAAAAATGTTCTGTCAGGGGTGAGTGGTGGTGGTGGGGTGCCCAACTTTTTTTCTTCTTTACTTTTTTTTTTTTTTTCCTTCATGAGGGGAGAGAGGATCCAAATACCACTAAAAGCGGGCCATCATCGGCCTGCAAGAGAATGCTGGCCTGGTAGCGTTGTGATTCGAGTTTTCAGGGGATCTGGACCAGTATTGCTAAAAAAAGCCTATATTTTTGTGATTTTCCAGGGTGTCTGGACCCCCTGTCCCCCTCCCCGTCTGGATCCGGGCATGATCATTTTGAAAAGGCAGCGCAGTAAACGGATACAAAACAAGCTAATAATCCTGATAACCCTTTATACAGTCACACATCTACTGTCGTGCCAACCAAAAGTGACAGTGACGAATTTTTATGTTTACTATTGTTAAAGCTGCACAGTCTGTAACTTTTGATCTTCTAATTCTAAAAATAATGTTTTTATTTTTCAAGAACACAGTAAAAATACGCATATTCAGGTAAACATTTTACCATTTTCGTAAATCTTAACAAATTATCACTATCAAAACAACTGCATTTATGTTAAAATTCAACGGTCAAGAATTACTGGAGGGACGCAAATAATTACCAACAAGAGAAAAATACACCTATTCGATAAGATAATTCACTTTTCCATGCAGTTTTCAGCTGTACTGAACATTTTTATTGTGAAAACATAGCTGAATTCTACTTTTACAAATGATTTAATAAGAAAATAAAAAATTTCGAAAAATGTTCATAGTTACAGAGTATGCAGCTTTCAGTAAAACATTAACTTGTACACTCCACTTGCGCTAACGCGAATCGAGATATCTCTCGTGTATTAATCCTATCCTGCGGATAGGATTAATAAACAGGTGATCTATCGATTCTAAGTCCTATATAACGTTGAAAACAAAACATGACGTCATTGTCACTCTTGGCTGGCAGGACAGTAATAATCGCGCGTATAATAATGACATTGAAAATATTCTAATGTTTTGAAAATTACCTGTAAGGATTTATCTTCTGCCCACACCATTTCAGACTTAGTTCGATTCAGAAAATAACGACATGGCTTAAAAGTGACTCTGTAACTGTCTTCTTTAACGTTAAGGAAGGTGTACATTTCTCGAACCCTTTGCCTGAAAAAAAACAGGGGGGGGGGTGGGGGGGGGGCATGAATACAATGGGAGAATAATAAGATTAAACCCCCATTCCACTGAACGGCGATTCCGCTACTTTCATGGCGATCTAGGATTTTCTCTAAAATTATTCCAAATCGCCGTGGAAGCGTAGACAGCCACACGATTTGGGGACTTGAAGCTTTCAATACGCTTCCAGTACGCTTCTACTACGCTTCCTTTACGCTGCTACGATCCCACTACGACAATGAAGATCTGGCTACGCTTAGCCTACGCTGATGGCGATGTAGCTGCGACCTCGCTACGACCTTGGCGATGGAGCTACGCATTCGTTGCGCTTATGTATCCTTTCTATATAGAATCTCAAATCCCGATACACTTCTACTACGACCTGGGCGCTTCTACTGCGCTCTTGCCGTTTCTGCTACGGTTCGTGTCATTTTGCCCAAAATATTCGAATCGTAGCGGAATCGCCGTCCAGTGGAATGGGGGTTTAACCAAGTTGAAATAAAATATGTTTAAACTAATCTCAAAAGTTCCAGCTCTGGTTCTAAACACTCGCTTATTCCTACAGTAAAAACTCGAAAACTGAACTTCGATTGTTCGAAATACTCGACAATTCGAACAGACTTTGAAGTTTGGACACAATAGATTCAGAGAACATATACTATTTATGAATAGTAAAAACTCGATAACTCGTAAAGTCTGATTGTTCGAACTACTCGCTAACTTGAATTAAATTTAGGACACACTCACTTGATTCATAGAAAAGGTCATATACTACTGCCTTGCCAGCCAAGAGTGACAGTGACGTAATGTTTTGTTTACATTTGATAAGTAAACATTACTTTGTACACTCCACTTGAGCTAACCCGAATCGATAGATCACGTGTGACTTAATCCTATCCTGCGGATAGGATTAATACACAAGTGATTTATCGATTCTAAGTCCCTTATACCAGTGTGAACAAAACATGACGTCACTGTCATTCTTGGCTGGCACGACAATACTTATGATCATCAGTCATTTCAATCACTCTTTACCAAAACATATGGTTTTGGTGCTTGATGCATAAAAAAGTTCAGTATTCCATCGTAATTACAACATTTATTGCATCTTTGAGTGATATTCCAATGTTTTACATCAAATATCTCACAATGCACAACGTGCACATGCATGCTGGTGCAATGAGGCAGTCATTGTATGGTTTCAGCGTATATACGGGAGATAATCCACTCGCTAAAGCTCGTGGATTATCCTTCCGTACATACGCACAAACCATACAATAACTTACACTTAAAGTAAAATACAACATATAGAAAGGATTTGACGAAAGCATGAAATGCTTGTTTTGACCATCTCCTGGTTAACAATTCATTGAACATCTTCGGAATTTATGGTTGTTGACAAGATGCATAATTAGAAACAAAGACTAAATCGAAGAGAGAGAGAGAGAGAGAGAGAGAGGGGAGGGGAGAGACAGACAGACGGACGGAACGCAGATGTAAATTAGGAAATTTTCGCGAGCGTTTCATATTCGCGAAACTTCGCCGATGCGAAGTTTCGTGAAAATAAAACCATCGCGAAATCACTCTGTCGTTTACTGATCTAGGTAAATCTTGCCCTAGTCGCAATTTTCAACCTGGCAAATATCTCTTTTAACGCCATTCGCGAAAAAAAAATCGCGAAAATTTCCAAATTCATAGTAAAGGTAGTTCCTACCTGACACCGATGAAATCATCAATGATAAGGACTATTCCAATGAGTAGAATATAAGTCCACACATGTTTTAATTTTGCACAGGGCGCACATTTTGTTGACGTTTTCATTGAACACACTTCTTGTGCGTGTGATCCTGGCCTAGTGTGATCCTGGCCTAGTGTGATCCTGGTCTAGTGTGATCCTGACCTAGTGTGATCCAGGCCTAGTGTGATCCTGACCTAGTGTGTTCCAAACAGATGATTTTAGCACATTTTTTTTACTGTTGATTTTCAACAGAAAGCATATTCTAATTTACAGGCTGACTTAGACTGGCTTCAGTCCTTAAAACATTTTTTTCATCAATGTGTCATATCATATACTTGTAGCCAGTCTAACTCTGATGGCTAAAACAGAGCCATCAGAGTTAGACTGGCTACGAGTATATGATATGACACTTTGATGAAAAATTGTTTTAAGGGCTGGAGCCAGTCTAAGGCTAACTGAGCTCTTCAAAATTATATTGAGTCAACTGTCATGCCTTTTGTCTTTTATAGTTTTTGTTCATGTAAATTTTTCCTTTCTTGCTTGATCTTTTCTGGTTTATCATTCCACGCAACTAGCAATTTAGCAATATACTCCCATGAAACATCTCAAGATAAGCTGTCAGAAGCATAAAATAGACAGTCTATTATTCACGGGTGGTAAACCTAGGAACTACCACGAAATTGTGTTAACGTAATTTTGTTACCAAGCCACATCCGGGACACGTCGTGGTAGTTTCCAGGCCGAAAATTGGATAAAGAAAGATTGGTGTCACTTTCATTTTTGTTTTATTTTACAACTTAGAACAAACAATGGTGAAATCCGACAATGTGGTTCCGTGTAAGTATGTCTCAGCGTCCCCTCTAGCCCAAAATTTTGTTTGAAAAGTTATTTTCTTTCTTTTGGTACGTGTTTCCCCACTGAGCATCGGACCAATTTTCCCCAAAGTTCGAAGTATTTTAGCCCATATCTGTCAAATTGAATGGAATTTGATATCATTTGACGATGGAAATGATAAAAAGACCCTGAATAAACATTTCTACACAGAAAAAAAATCTGAGCATTTACTCGTAAACGATTCATGCCCCGTTCGTCCTGTGTGGTAGTTTCCAGCTCATCGTGGTAGTTAAAATGCTATCGTGGTAGTTTCCAAGACTTTGTAGGAATTTAGTAGTAGTTCGCATCAGCAGATTTCCACTATTCAGGGGCTACTTCATTTTTATAAAGACAGGGTGTGCGGGCCGAACCTTGAATACTCCTCTTATTCATACGAAGACCTTTTCAAATAACCTTTTGTCAGATAACAAATGACGACTGCCTGAATTTTAATTTTATTAGGCTATTGAAATGATGAGAAGAATGAAAAGAAGGGATATTCACATTTTTTGTTTTTGAATAAACATGCTTTTTAATTATCAAATAACATGCCCGTTCATCGTCACACTCGCATGTATATAAAAAGTGTCCCAACCCGAGGATATTTCCCTTTTTCCGAAGCGCAAGTACTAACAATACTTTGGGCCAGTAGTCTTAGCCTGCCATTTTATCTTAAAGCTGACTGAACATGGAACAACGTGGCGAGTGACGCAATTTTTTATATTATTTTTTTTTGTCAGTTGCTTGGTCCACCACGGCTCAACTGATGACCTTCTTTTGCTTTAGATTTCCAGAGGTGTTGTTTGGCAGTCCAGGCATGGTCTCCACCTGTCAAGCATCACATTGAATCTCGAGTCCTCAGCTTAGCTTCCTCATGGTGTTGAAATGTGGTTTATTTGTTTACCGTGGTAATAAATTGACGAGTTCGAGGGTTATCATGCGAAACAAACAACCACTATAATGTTTTGTAACACTTCAGAAACGTATCCTATAAAGTCTTGGAAACTACCACGATAGCATTTTAACTACCACGATGAGCTGGAAACTACCACATAGGACGAACGGGGCATGAATCGTTTACGAGTAAATGCTCAGATTTTTTTTCTGTGCAGGAATGTTTATTCAGGGTCTTTTTATCATTTCCATCGTCAAAGGATATCAAATTCCATTCAATTTGACAGATATGGGCTAAAATCCTTCGAACTTTGGGGTTAGTTGGCCCGATGCTCAGTGGGGAAACACGTACCAAAAGAAAGACAATAACTTTTCAAACAAAATTTTGGGCTAGAGGGGACGCTGAGACATACTTACACGGAACCACATTGTCGGATTTCACCATCGTTTGTTCTTAGTTGTAAAATAAAACAAAAATAAAAGTGACACCAACCTTTCTTTATCCAATTTTCGGCCTGGAAACTACCACGACGTGTCCCGGATGTGGCTTGGGAACAAAATTACGTTAACACAATTTCGTGGTAGTTCCTAGGTTTACCACCCGTGTTATTGTCATCCAGGTGCATGACAAACTACATGAAAAGTTGTTCATTTCTACATGCTCATTTCATTGAATAAATGAAAGTGGTTGAGAATGTGTTTGAAAAAAGCGTGTTTATTGAAAAGACATATATTGTAGGTACACATTGGAATTGCCTCATAGAGGCAATTCCAATTTATACCTACAACATATGTTACTGAAAATAAGAAAAATAAATGTTTGGAAATTTACATTTTCCAAGTATCATGTCCATTGTCATTACCTATTTTAAACATCCCAAATTGCCAATCAGTATTAAAATTCCCGTCACTCAACTGCAAATTGTTTATTTTTGCATGACAGCTATATCTCCAAATTCGAGTTCATGAACTACCTCTTTGCTTACCTGCTAGTTGTGTGGTTGTATATTTTACATAAATAAATAAGAAAGTAAATTAATCAATGAAAGAAAACTATAAGTCTATAGAACAACAAAACTTTAAGACAACTGATAGGAACTTATTATCATTCTCCTCCATTTATATTTTACATAAATAAGTAAATTAATAAAATAATGAAAGAAAACCATAAATATATATAAAAAAATAAGACCACTGATAGGAACTGGTTTTATCATTTTCCTCCATTTATATTTCACATAAAACTTATGTAAATTAATAAATGAAAGAAAACTATAAATCTATAGAAAAAAATAAGAACACTAATAGGAACTGGCTTATCATTTTCCTCCATTTATATTTTACATAAATAAATAAGTAAATTAATAAAATAATGAAAGAAAACTATTAACCTATAGAAAAAGAAAAAGATAAAGACCAATAATAGGAACTGATTATCATTTTCCTCCATTTATATTTCACATAAATAAATAAGTAAATTAATAAATGAAAGAAAACTATAAATCTATAGAAAAAAAGTTGAGACCACTAATAGGAACTTGTTTAACATTTACCTTTATTAATATATTATATAAATAAATAAATAAGAAAATTAATAAATCAAAGAATCAAACATTTTAAATCTATAGAAAAAACAAAAAATTGAGACCACTTTTTTGGTGTCTTTACATGTATCATATTTAAATCTTAAATCACGGAATTGTTCATAACAGCTACATATACAGGTACACGTAGTTCACGGTGTTAACATAGCTTAGCACTGTATAAATAAATAAATAAATAAATAAATAAATAAATAAATAAATAAATAAATAAATAAATAAATAAATAAATAAATAAATCGTAGCCGAACGAACATTAAAACACTTTTCTTGTCAGCGGCGACTTTTGTCGTCTGCTGATGTTCGGACCAGATCAGCGGACCGACATAACCTCGGTCCTGCTCTGGGCACGTCGATAGCGCTCCTGGAAGATTATTTTGAAAACGATTATTTTGAAAAATGTAAGCAGACGACAAAAATTGACTAAGCATTAAATATTACTCAAAAATATATTAATGCAAATTTCAGAATTCAACCGACAGAACCTCGGTCCTGCTCTCGCTCCTGGAAGAATTAAAAAAATTATTTTGAAATATGTCAGCAGAGTACAAAAAAAATGAAAAATAAATAAAATAAAATAAAAAGCATGAAATATTACTCAAAAATTAATTAATGCAAATTTCAGAACTTAACCAACAGAACCTCGGTCCTGCTCTGGATACGCCGATAGCGCTCCTGGATGAATTATTTGAAAACGATAGTTCTGAAAAATGTCAGCAGACAACAAAACATAAAAAAAAAATAAAATAAAATAAAAAGCATGAAATTTTACTCAAAAATAAATTAATGCAAATTTCAGAACGTAAAATTTCCTTCACACTATTGTCAGTTTTAATAAATATGTGCACATAATCGCTATTTCGTATCCACCCGTCAACAAAAACTGATCAATACTTTGAGACAGTAAATTTTACAAACCTACATTTTTATGTCTCGCTCAATTACACGGGGTGCAACGTATTGTGTTTTACTGATCCGAATTTTTCATATGAAATTAGTTTGGACAGATGTGATCGTATATCATGACCGGAGACTGTATTTGGATTTTATGACAACGTAAAATAAATAGAAATCATGTTTGAAATGTGAGTGATGCCCGGAAAACTGTGCAGTGTGCATTTTTCCGGGCATCACCTACATTTCAGTTGCGATTTTCAGATGATGTTGAGCAGCACAATGATACGCGGATCCAGAACGTAGGGGGGGGGGGGGGGGCAGGGAGTTAGGACCACCCCCCCCCCCCCTGAGAAATCACGAAGCTATAGGGTTTCTTAGCAATACTGGTCCGGATCCCCTGGAAATTACAAAGCTACCAAGCCAGTAGTCAATGTTCGGCCATTATCGGCCTGGCAGCGAAACGCCACTCGTAAATGCAGCAAGATACACTCTCTCACCTCGTGCATTAGGACCTACTATAAAAATGCCCTTTCGAATATTTGTCCTATGAAAATGAAAAAATGAAAAAAGTTGACCTCTCAGGCACTGAAAATAAGTTGCATCCCGTCAAGAAAACGAAATACTCGCTAACAAAAAGACACGAACACATTTATATGCGTGAAGTTGGCTAGTCAATCAACAATCGACATTCAATGTCTAGCTAGACAATCGACATTCAGCTCAACATTCAATGTCTAGCTAGACAATCGACATCCAGCTCAACATTCAATGTCTAGCTAGACAATCGACATTCAGCTCAACATTCAATGTCTAGCTAGACAATCGACATTCAGCTCAACATTCAATGTCTAGCTCGACAATCGACATTCGGCTCAACATTCAATGCCTAGCTAGACATTGAATGTCGATTGTTGATTGTTGATTGACTAGCCAACTTCACGCATATAACACATTTAGAGATAGTAAGTGAGTATGATCAGGAAATACCACAATCACAAATCGCAGACAATCCCATGGCACCGCGAGGAAGAGCCACTCAACCATCACGGGACTGGATACGCCGAAAGAGAACTGTTAGCAATTATGCTGAAGCCTCTCTTGACTAGACACACCCCAATGAGGCCCTCACATGGATTTTGTGGAACAGGAGAAACAAGGACATTTATTTCAGGAGACCAAGAGAACATAAATTCATACACGGAACATACATGTAAGAATAGTGATACAAGCTAAGTTGTTTAAAGGAATCAAGTTCTCTCTCTGTCTCTCTCTGTCTGTCTCTCTCTCTCTTTCTCTCTGGGAGGGCCCCCCGAAATAATTACATTTACAATTAAGCAAATTCTTCGAATAGTTGACATTATTATTCATGCGACTAGTGCAGCCTCAAGCGAGCAGGGGAGCATGGCTAAATTGCAGAAACTACATTTCAAGAGATTTTTTGAGTTTCATGAAACTGTTCCATCGAATAGGACACAGCTCTATTTCCCGAAACTTGTCTCCTACTTTTCCTGACTATTAGCCAATCACAGCTCGGCTATTTCTGAAAGTTAGTTTACCTGTAATTCCTGCAAATGTGCATACACAATTAAGAAAGAGGCCTTTTAGCTAGGTACAATATGGCCGACTATAGACATATATGTCACATTGTTGGAAATATCACATGTCACGGCTCAATTATGTTTTTTTTTAAATCTGGATCAATGGATCAGAATCTGATATTTAGTAAAAGAGTTTTATTTGTAGCTCTGGGTATCCTTTTTGTTCAACATAGCAGAACTGATTTGAGCCGCGACATGAGATTTCCAACAATGTGGCATTTTAACAAGTGTAGACTCAGACGAGCCTGTACAGCCTACTTTTAAGCTAAGAAATTCCAAATGATGCTCAGTCAGTAGCTTAACGCTAATAGAATATTCAAGCGACTAGCAAAGACTCTGATTTTTTTGTTTGTTTGATTTGATTCTTTACGTCCCATCAACAATCTTTCAGTTATATAGTGACGGGTCTTCCTGGGTTGAACCAGTACTAAACTAGGATTAATGCGTCTTGCTCAAGGACGCAACGCAGTGACGCCGGTGAGGCTCGAACCCGCGGCCCCTCGGTCTCGAGTCAAGCACTCAACCACTGAGCCACTGCGCTCCCTCAAAGGCTCTGATCAGACTGCACGTGTGCACAGGCTGATCCGAGGCTTTGCTGGTCGCACATACCACATTGTTGGAAATCTCATGTCGCGGCTCATTTGATATTTTGTCAGAGAGCATTATAAATAACATTTGAGTAAAAATATTTGGAAACTGGACCAGTGGCTCATGAGGAGATGCGGTTTAAAGATATTTCTTATCTACAACTCTTGCAAAACCATTGAGGCAGTTTTGGAAGAGGGCATTATGAGGAACTTTTCTGTGAATTATTTTGCAGTAGACCAGTGATTCAATAGGAGATATTTCTTATCTAGACATCTGGCAGCAATCTTTTTGGAGGATTAAAACTGTTTAGGCAAAGTTGACAGAGGGCATTAAGCGGATTTCTGTGTACTTATTTTGAATTTAGACTAGTGGTGCAGAAGATGTAAATTTCAGACAATTCTCATCTAGAACTCTGGCGGTTATCCTCTTTGGAAGAGCAGTACCATTTCTGCATCATTCAGGCAATTTTGGCAGAGGGTATTCTGCGAAATTATTTTGATTTTTTACCAATGGTTCAGGAGCGGATGTTGTTTTAAAAAAGTTCTTATTTAAAGCTCTGGTGACCATCTTGTTTGACGTAGCGGACATTTTTGGGAAATCTCGGCAAAGGCCATTATGGCCTAACACTTGGTGTCAGTGGAGTAAAATTGCAGGGCCTGAAGGTGTGCACTATAATCACTGTGTGAGTCCGTCCGTTTGTCCGTCTGTCTGTCCATTTGCAGTTAGTAAACATGTAGCCTAATGGGCAACGATGGCTCACCTGGGAGCCAGCATAATGTTTGGAGATACATTAATTTATGATGCTCATTAGCAGGTAGTTCTGAACTTGAATCAGTGACCAGGAACTAATTAGAAAAACGTAAGATATTATGCTAGTCCTGGTTATCTGTAAGTATTACAAAGATCTGAATAAAAATGGTAAAAGTAAATTTTCAGATGTTCAAGGGCAGCTAACTCTGAAGTTAGTGACGCTATCTGATCAATCCATACTTTAATGTATGTCCTGATAACCTAAATGGATTAAAACAGTCAAATGAAAAATGAAGGCGCTTGAGTGGTCACAGCATTGTACAGCTATATTTTAGACGCTCAAGTGCAGCTAACTCTGTAATTGGTGGTCAGGTGTGGCGGAAAATCTAACTCATTTAAGCTTTTATGGGTGTCCTTGTTACTTGCAAGACTGCGGAAGATCTGTTCAAAATGAAGGTGCTAGAGTGGTCATAGAAGATCTCCCATTGAAAGTCTATGCAGTTAAATCAACAGTCTGAGGTTGGTTCTACTTTAAGTTCGAACCCATCCAAGTTTTTTATGGTTGTCCTTGTTACCTTAAAGAATGAAGAAGATCAAATCTCAAGTGAGGGCACTAGAGTGGCCACAACATTATCCATCAGTTTTTATGATGCTCAAGGGGAGCTAACTCCATAATATGTGATGCGATCTTGACGAAATAAAACCTCATCTAAGCTTTAATAGTTGTCCTTCTTGTCTGCAAGAATAAAGAAGATCCATTCAAAATTAAAAGCACTAGAGTGGTTACAACATTTCTCCAATTATCAGTCTATGGAAATTTTCCAGACGCTCAATAGCAGCTAACTCCACAGTCTAAGGTTTGATCTAGCCAAACAAACCCATCCGAGAATTTATTGGTAACCATGTTGTCTGCAAGAATGAAGAAGAGCCAATCAAAAGTAAAGGCACTGGAGTGGTAACAACATTTTTCCCATTATAAGTCCATGGGGATTTTTCAAGATGCTCAAGGGCAGCTAACTCATCACTCATAAGTCCCTGGTCTGGTCCTGCTGAATTTCAAACTCATCCAAGCTTTTATGGTTGAACTTGTTATGTGAAAAAAATGAAGAAAGAAGATCCAATAAAAAATGTTGACACTAGAGTGGTTACAACTTTATCCATCAACTTTAAAGATGCGCAAGGGGAGCTTACTCTATAATATGTGATGGTATCTTGACGAATTCAAACTCGTCCAAGTTTGTATAGTTGCCCTTCTTATCTGCAAGGATGAAGAAGATCAATTCAAAATTGAAAGCACTAGAGTGGTCACAACATTTCTCCCATTATAAGTCTATGTTTTTTCCCAAACCCTCAAGGGCAGGTAACTCATACGTCCCTAGTCGGATCCTGCCGAATTTCGAATCAACCCGAGATTTTATGGGTTTCCTTGTGTCCTGCAAGAATAAAGAAGATCCAATAAAAAAAATGAAGGCGCTAGAGTGGTCACAAAATTATTCATTGATTTTTCGGACCCTCAAGGGCAACTTACTCCAAAGTAAGTCATGGAATCTTGCCGAAATTCAAACTAATCTGAGCGTTTATGGTTGGTATTGTTACCTGCAAGAATGAAAAAAGATCCATTCAAAAATGAAGGTACTAGAGTGGTCACAACATATCTCCCATTATAGGTCTACGGAGATTTTTCCAGACACTTAAGGGCAGTTAACTCATAAGTCCCTGGTCCCATCCTGCCGAATTTCAAACCCATACGAGATTTTATGGTCGGCCTTGTTACCTGCAAGAATCAAGATGAACCAATTAAAAATGAAGGAGCTAGAGCGGTCACAAGCTTTTCCCCATCATAACCATATGGGATCTATCTGTTCCAATGGAAACCAGAGTTCTGATTCGATCGTGCATAAAACCTAATGCAGTCAATCCCCCACCCAAATGATGTTCAAAATGAAATTTGATCTTTAAGCCCTCCAGACCGTTCCAAATGAGGTACTTCTTTTGTGGATCTTTTATTGTTTTTTCTGTCTTTTGTTTGCTATGCCTTTGTGCACGTCTGTTTATATGTGCCTTGTGGTCACCTGCTGGGAAAGGGCTGACCTCTTGGCTCTCGTTTATGGTGTTTTACTGTCAGTTTGTTACTTTCCCATTGGTATCCTTGGTCAGGTGTGGTACTTTATTGTATCGATTCCTGATCTTTGCCACCTTACTTACTTGATAGAACAGCTGGTCTCAGAGATATTTATGTTTGAAAGTGTGAACGGACGGGCGGACATACAAGCTAAACATTTTTGTGTTTTAACAACAACAGAAACTAGGGCGAAGATTTGGAGCCAGTAAAATGCATTTAAGCCCCCCGTGGCTTAGGCTGCTGTCTGTTCTAAGGCGGTGGTTCTGTTGTTGTTGATCTATTGTTAAATGTACTTCACTTTGTTTGTGGGTGTTCTGTGTTTGTCTTTCTTTTGTTATGCATTTCTTTGTGTCCATTCTAGTTTTGCAATCATCTTGAAGAGGAAGAGAAAACTGGTTGCTTTGCTATTATTGTCTTACAGATGTATTGTTATGGTGCTGTCACATATAAACGGATAAAGGTAACGGACGCCGAACGGACAGAAAATATGCAAAAACTGTTTATCTGGTGATGGAAGTCGTCTCAGATGCGGTGAAGATCGTCGCGGAAGTCGTAAGGAGCGCATACGTACCGAACAAGTAACGGATAAAGAACGGTAAACCAACGTACGCATAACAGATGAATAACGGACAAAACGAATATGCACCGTATAAGAAACGGACAAAACGTTGGCGGAACGATGACAGAATGAACATGTGGTACTCGTCGGAGAAACTCTTTTACCTGTCCGGCAGTTGACCGTTCACAACTCAGGTCGAACGGACATCAACAGATACATACAGGATACCTAGAGGATGCCGAACGCATGAGAACCGGACAAACCGCACGAGAACCGGACAAACCGCATACCAACGCATGAGTAACGTTCACCCACCTGAACATGTGTATCCGATGGCGTCCGTTCGAAGTTTTGAACATGTCCAAAACTTGCCAACAGATAGGACCGGACAAAACGGATACATTGAATCACCTGACACGGGACGCATTCACCGCATGGGGAACGGTCATGTAACGCATGCAAACGGACACGAACGGACAGAGAATTTTACTGTCCGTTACTCGTCCGTTAGTGCTATCGGGTAAGGTGTGACAGTCACTTTACTGTGACGGTGGCGTGGTGTGGTCTGCAGTGTGTGATTGTGGTATTTTCTGATCATACTCACTTACTTCTTGGTTTGAATCGGGTTTAAATGCAAAAATAACGCTCACATTTGTTTTTTCTTTGCACCATAACTTACCGGGTCGCCTTGTGTTCAAATATTGTTCAAACAGCCTCCATAGGATAACTTGACGCATGTTAATGCACGATAAATTATATGTGATACTTATAATTGAGTATATTTATACAGCAAAATTCGATTTATATTAAAGCTGCATAGTCTGTAACTTTTGATCTTCTAATTTTAAAAATAATGTTTTAATTTTTCAAGCAAGAACGCAGTAAAAATACTCAAATTCAGGTAAACATTTTACCATTTTCGTAAATCTTAACAAGTTATCACTATCAAAACAACTGCATTTATGTTAAAATTCAACGGTCTATAATTATTGGAGGGACGCAAATAATTACCAACAAGATAAAAATACACCTATTTGATAAGATAATTCACTTTTCCATGCAGTTTTCAGCTGTTCTGAACATTTTTATTGTGAAAACATAGCTTAATTCTACTTTTACAAATGATTTAAAAAGAAAATAAAAAAAATGTTCATAGTTACATAGTATGCAGCTTTAAGGAAATACCGCAGTTCTAGTGGTCATGCAACATATTACACCAGTTACAAGAAAATCGACATCGTTTCTTTTCGTGTATGGTGTATTGTAGCACTCATATCCGTGTAGGTTGTATCCTTGCATATGCGAAGTAACGATTGGCACATATTAGCAGGACCTGCACTACTTTGTAAATACTAAAGGCATCAATAAAAAATCTTCTGAAATAGGATTTTATTGTTTTAGTTAACAGTGCCGTCTCAGATGTGGTGCAGCATGCTGCTGGCCTCACGAGGATCAATATTATTTGCTTCCTTAGATATGTCTACGGCTAACTCTGGCATCACACAGATCTCAATTATCTATCCCTTTAGATACATGTACTCCTTCTGGCTACACCCACTCCCTACCCCTAAAACATTTTAAATCGATAGCAAAAGTTTGAATAAGATTTTTTTTGACACAAATAGGTTGGTTAGAAGCTGAGCCAGCCAGCAATCTTAAATGACGTTTCGCTTGTGGGCCGATGGTGGCTCGCTTTTACGTGCTAAAAGGGAAGAGACGAACGCAAATATGGGTATTCATATGTTTTACATGTAGTGATTCTCAACCTTATTTTTGGTCTATCTTTAAAGCTGCATAGTCTGTAACTTTTGATCATTTAATTTTTAAAGTAAAGTTTCTATTTTTCAAGAATACAGTAAAATACTCAAATTCACGTAAAGATTTTACCATTTTCGTAAATCTTAACAAATTATCACGATCAAAACAAGAGCATTTATGTTAAAAATCAACTGTCTAGAATTATTGGAGGGACGCAAATAATTACTTATAAGAAAAAAAACACACCTGTTTTTATCAGATAATTCACTTTTCCGTGCAGTTTTCAGCTGTACTAAACATTTTTATTGTGAAAACATAACTTAATTCTACTTTTACAAATGATTTAAAAAGAATTTTTTTTCGAAAAATGCTCATAGTTACAGACTTAGTCTCTTTAACTAACGATAACTTGAACCGCACCAGGCTTCCATAATCAGGCTGGCGTTCTTTGGACATTGTGACACCCCTTGGTCCTTCAAGGCCGTTGCATACATGTATGAATACTAACACATTTAGGCCAGTTGCCCCGTAAACTGGACTAAATTAATGATTCTGCAGTGATTTAAAAAACAGTGACATGCAAACCATGTAGATTTTGTTTGATTTGATTCTTTACGTCCCATCAACAATCTTTAAGTTTTTCCTGAGTTGAACCAGTACTAAGCTAGGATTAATGCGTCTTGCTCAAGGACACTACGGAGTGACGCCGGTGAGGCCCCTCGGTCTCGAGTCAAGCACTCTACCACTGAGTCACTGCGCTCCATAATACCAGAGAATAGTCCACTATTCCTATAGAGTGAACTTATTGAAGGTTATATTTTGCAATATTTGGTTTGTAGTCGACTTAGAATGTTAAATTTTCTATTACTATACTGAGGGAAGATAGTTTTGCAATTTGTTATCATGGTTTTTCCCATAGGCGATATTTTTAGCATTAGATCTTTTTCATTAGCAATTGTGCAAACATGTCAGTTGTTTGAAAATGATCTAATGGCTACACGCAAGAGGTCAAAAGAAATAAATTACGATTTCATAGAGAGGATTTGATCTGCTGAGCATTTTAATTTCAAACGCTATTCAATTGAAAGGGAGGTAATTTGATAATATACGATTTTTAACTAATAACTGTACGAAAATGATGAACAGAACATTCCTTTTTAAATCGGTTTTCACTTTTTGGCTTTTAGATCTAAACATTTGATTGAAAAATGAAACTTTTAGCAGAAAAATATTCGCAATATTGCCCGATAAGCTGTTTTAGCAAAGGGACTTAAAATCGGACTTTACATTATGTGAAGTGCCAACCGGTTAATTTCATCATACTCGTAAACGTTTATCAACATATATTTTTGAGATCATGAAATTAAAAATTCCATTTCTATTAAATTGTGAATCCCCAAAGTATATTGCTAAACTTTTTTCCCAAGTTTTCGTTGATATTCTTGTTCGCCTTTCAAAACCTTTAAAACGGAACAGTCAAACATTGTGATTACCTCTACAATAAGTGTATTCAAACTAACTTGACAATCGCGACAATGCAGCACGGGTTATGTTACCAATAACTTTATGAAATTTGCACAGACAGGCTTTGTTAAGCTATGTAGTCTATTGAGTTAAAAATGAATACTGTCTTTTATGGCTAATGATGCAGCAAAATTGACACCAGGCCTTTAGTTAAGAGTGTGTAACAGAAAATTGATTTTCTTATTTCTCAGCCAAAACATATGTTGTGGGTACTCGAAAGAACCGTCTCAATGAGACGGTTCTTTTGAGCACCCGAAACATATGTTACAACTGATGGGTAAGAAAATATTTACAATTTTACGCTCAAAAATGTTGTTTATCTACATTGTAACAAAGACATTTATTTCGCCAGGGTGCCGATGCCCATCTCAATACTATCAATGTCAGTCGTGGGATCTTAGTCGAGTCATGACATTGTAAACGTTCCTTTAGTGCATAGCAACCGTATAACCTATTCTTGTAACTTAAGATATTAACCGTGCATGATTTTGTTTTTGATTGCTTGATTTGATTCTTTACGTCCCATCAACAATCTTTCAGTTATAAAGGGACGGGTCTTCCTGGGTTGAACCGGTACAAAGCTAAGATTAATGTTCTTGCTCAAGGACAGAACGCAGTGACGCCGGTAAGGAAACCGTGCATGCGCAGCTGAGCATGAAACGGGGGTATGAACGAGGGTCAGTCAAAAAACAAGTGAGAGTTGCATTATATCTCTTACGTAGGCCAGCATAGACTAATTTAGTCAAATTTGGCACATTTATCTGTTCTGCCTCAAAATATGGCATACATGATCGTGCAAAGTATAGATTGCTGTAGCTAACTTCATGCGTTCACGCTGGAATAATGTGCTGCCATGGAAACACAATACAAACTTTAATGATATCAACTTGTGTATTCGTTGCAAATAGAGTGTTTGAATACATTTTGTTAAATATAACAATTTGAATTGAGGCATTCGGGATATTTTTCTACCAATAAAAGGAAAATTAAATCAATTATCGGAAAATTTCACCCACAAAATGCCCCACCCACCGATGAAGGTTCGTTCCAGATTAAAATTATATCACATAAGTATCATATCCTATGACTTTTTCATTGTGTTTAGTGGTAGCTAAAATATCAGAGTGCATATCCTGGATATTTGCTGGATATTTGCAGGACGAAACAATCCAATCAAATTAAAAGTTTTGGGGCCAATCTGAAAGATATGCAGTAACACTATCAAAGTGCGAACAGGGCTACATGTACATGTATGGGCCTCGTCGCGACAAAACCTGTCTTCGGTGTTTCCGTCTCCCAAGCTACAGAGACTAGCTAGAAAATTGAAATTTGGCTTGTAGCAAGTCTCGACATGATACTTTCAAATAAGCAAATAACAAATGCGCTGATCCGACTGCGCGGATGCGCAGGCTGATCTGCACCTTTGTTGTTCGCAACCCCCGAAGACAGGTTTTCTCGCGACGAGGCCCATATGAGGTTGGGCTTGGAAAATCCGACCCTGGGATCACCGTTTGGCATCACGAGGTATGCCGAGAATAAGGTATAGAAGATAATAAGGGGGGTTTTGTAGACTGGTATCAGTCCACTAAATGCATATAATTACATTTAAAAATATATTTAGCTATGGAAAAAAATCTTATAAAAAATCTATCCTCTCTGATAGTCAAATTTATAATCGGAGCCTAGAACTACTACAAGTAAAGTATATAAATTGTTATCTCAGTTTAATTAAAAAATGTCATTAGAGACTGGGACAAGTCTAGGGCTTTTTGATTATAGGAATCATTCACAAGAGTAGGGTGGTTAAGGCGAGCCTGGTGATGCCAAACGATGATCCTGTTGTAATTAATCAGTGCCATTTAATCAGTGTCTACAATGTTTGCCAAAGGTGAATTTAGGAGTAACTAGTAACTCAACCACTGTTCGGAAAGATAATTATTTGTGTAGCAGACTGTATTTTACCGAATGGTTACCTCCCATTAAACATTATCAGGGTTCGGTGCACAATTAATCCGTCCCATTCAACTCCATGTAAAAAGGCAGAATTCGAGCATCTGCAAATTTTTCCAGGACATTGCTTGGACTTTTTTCTGTCTGTGAGTGGCAAGATCTGTCATTCACCTATCAAAAAAGTGAAAAGACAACCTACCTTGATAATCTCGTTTTCTCAGCATTCTCCGTTCTTTGGGGAACAGTCAAAAAATCCGGGCTGAAATCCGACCCGCGTCAGACGTTACCTGGGGAGTGCGCCGGGGAGTCTGTGACAAAATAGTCCACACAAAGATGCATTTTTCTGCATCAGCCTGACAAACATAGACCAGTGTTGAACCACATGTACATTTAAAGTCGAATAAAGCACCCATTTACGCCATGAAGGGCCCAGAAACGGCAAGTGCTAAATTTCTAAAGGTACTATTTTCGTGGGCTACCAAACCGGAAGACTGTAATTGTGTACTAACACCTTCAAGAATCTGCAAATTTTCGAATTTTTAAATTTTGTCTCTGTGACATATTAAACTCATATAGTTAAGCAAATAATCGTCCAAAAAGACTAACTCAGTCACCAAAAAGCGATACAAATCTAGGATTTTATATGTGACCCCCCTCACAAGCTGACACAAGCAAAAGTTCAATTATTCAAACTAGTCTGATGAAAAAGTTCATAGTTTCAATTATTTCAATGAATCTCAATAGCCCAAAAGCAGAAAAGAAAGTTTAGGCATCTGTAAGAGTCATTAAAGGATAATCTCACATAAACTTTAGTTACAAAATTTAAAAACTGAAGCTAAAAAATCAAATTTTAAAGTGATTTTAAGCAAAATCGCGAACAGTTTTGAATCACATTCAAATTTGCCCCTAAAACCAAGCTACGTTGCACCCAAGCATGCTGAAAACAGCAATTTATACCACTTACTTTGTGTCTGAAGTAGAGCAGCTTCACTGATGAGTGCCTGATGCTGGACGAAACACATCATTTCATTCTAATCATGATCTACACTGCTAGTTCTGAATGTGAAATATTCCGTAATTTACATGCTACCAAAATGGCCAGAGTGGGAAAGATTTGAGACCTAGGTCTAGATTTAATGCCCATATCATAATGGAAATTGCTCATCCTCTTTTTTGATGAAACTATATCCCTAATTTGAAATTTCTGAAAAGACTGTAAGTAAAGATTACTCATTAGAACGGCCTCGTCGAACGAGAAATATCACAACCCGCTTAAGCACATAATCCGAGTATCTGTGTGAAAGTGCTTCTTTGGGGGTTAGGTAACTAAATGAGCTTTAATAACTGTGTTATATCATTATCTATGTGAGGCGGTTCTAATGAGTAGCTTCAAAAAAACAATTTTGAGTGTGAGGCGACTCTAATGAGTACCAAACAATACTACAGCTTGCGTGGTTGAAATAAGAACAAAATTTGATCTCGGGTGAAGCTAGGGGGGCTGCAGTTGATTTGTTTAGCTGAAAAAGTTTAAGTTTGTGTTCAAATTAGTACAGCCTCAACCCGGTGAGTTATACAGCCAAATACAATTGAATTTTACTGGTCTAAGCAATGAGGCCAGGGAACCTGCTTGGGGGAATGGTCCGTCCCGACCAGTCCCTGCGGATCCTCATAATTATGCCTTTAAGTGCCATCTCTATGAGGCGGTTCTAATGAGTGTAAGTATCCCAAGAGTGTTTTAATAAATACCCATATGTTAAGTCACTATACTGGTACAGTTCAAGTGAGTAAGCACTCATAGCACATTTCAGTAGAAAAGGGAAAACAATCACAAAAATCAACTTGCACAGCAGTGCTAGCCAGTCTGCAAAAACGGAGTATCACGGTCAGCCTGCTCGGATTGATTAGTCAAATCCTGGTCAAAACTGTTTGTGTATGGCCATTTAATTGCATTTTCTGGTATATAATGCAATTTGAGTCTTTCCTCGAGAGAACCAGGCTTTAAAAATGATTTTAAGAAAAATTTAAAATTTAAACTAAAATTCAATAAAATTTTAAAATTTAAATTTAAATTTCTTCCAAAAATAATTTTAAATTATTTCTATTTTGGTTCCTGATCTGTTTGCGAAATTTCATCTGAATTCATTGAAAATGACTGTTTTACAAAGATTTTCGTTTTTTTCACCTTCTCTCTTATAGGGTTCGGTGCACAATTAATCCGTCCCATTCAACTCCATGTAAAAAGGCAGAATTCGAGCATCTGCAAATTTTTCCAGGACATTGCTTGGACTTTTTTCTGTCTGTGAGTGGCAAGATCTGTCATTCACCTATCAAAAAAGTGAAAAGACAACCTACCTTGATAATCTCGTTTTCTCAGCATTCTCCGTTCTTTGGGGAACAGTCAAAAAATCCGGGCTGAAATCCGACCCGCGTCAGACGTTACCTGGGGAGTGCGCCGGGGAGTCTGTGACAAAATAGTCCACACAAAGATGCATTTTTCTGCATCAGCCTGACAAACATAGACCAGTGTTGAACCACATGTACATTTAAAGTCGAATAAAGCACCCATTTACGCCATGAAGGGCCCAGAAACGGCAAGTGCTAAATTTCTAAAGGTACTATTTTCGTGGGCTACCAAACCGGAAGACTGTAATTGTGTACTAACACCTTCAAGAATCTGCAAATTTTCGAATTTTTAAATTTTGTCTCTGTGACATATTAAACTCATATAGTTAAGCAAATAATCGTCCAAAAAGACTAACTCAGTCACCAAAAAGCGATACAAATCTAGGATTTTATATGTGACCCCCCTCACAAGCTGACACAAGCAAAAGTTCAATTATTCAAACTAGTCTGATGAAAAAGTTCATAGTTTCAATTATTTCAATGAATCTCAATAGCCCAAAAGCAGAAAAGAAAGTTTAGGCATCTGTAAGAGTCATTAAAGGATAATCTCACATAAACTTTAGTTACAAAATTTAAAAACTGAAGCTAAAAAATCAAATTTTAAAGTGATTTTAAGCAAAATCGCGAACAGTTTTGAATCACATTCAAATTTGCCCCTAAAACCAAGCTACGTTGCACCCAAGCATGCTGAAAACAGCAATTTATACCACTTACTTTGTGTCTGAAGTAGAGCAGCTTCACTGATGAGTGCCTGATGCTGGACGAAACACATCATTTCATTCTAATCATGATCTACACTGCTAGTTCTGAATGTGAAATATTCCGTAATTTACATGCTACCAAAATGGCCAGAGTGGGAAAGATTTGAGACCTAGGTCTAGATTTAATGCCCATATCATAATGGAAATTGCTCATCCTCTTTTTTGATGAAACTATATCCCTAATTTGAAATTTCTGAAAAGACTGTAAGTAAAGATTACTCATTAGAACGGCCTCGTCGAACGAGAAATATCACAACCCGCTTAAGCACATAATCCGAGTATCTGTGTGAAAGTGCTTCTTTGGGGGTTAGGTAACTAAATGAGCTTTAATAACTGTGTTATATCATTATCTATGTGAGGCGGTTCTAATGAGTAGCTTCAAAAAAACAATTTTGAGTGTGAGGCGACTCTAATGAGTACCAAACAATACTACAGCTTGCGTGGTTGAAATAAGAACAAAATTTGATCTCGGGTGAAGCTGGGGGGGGGCTGCAGTTGATTTGTTTAGCTGAAAAAGTTTAAGTTTGTGTTCAAATTAGTACAGCCTCAACCCGGTGAGTTATACAGCCAAATACAATTGAATTTTACTGGTCTAAGCAATGAGGCCAGGGAACCTGCTTGGGGGAATGGTCCGTCCCGACCAGTCCCTGCGGATCCTCATAATTATGCCTTTAAGTGCCATCTCTATGAGGCGGTTCTAATGAGTGTAAGTATCCCAAGAGTGTTTTAATAAATACCCATATGTTAAGTCACTATACTGGTACAGTTCAAGTGAGTAAGCACTCATAGCACATTTCAGTAGAAAAGGGAAAACAATCACAAAAATCAACTTGCACAGCAGTGCTAGCCAGTCTGCAAAAACGGAGTATCACGGTCAGCCTGCTCGGATTGATTAGTCAAATCCTGGTCAAAACTGTTTGTGTATGGCCATTTAATTGCATTTTCTGGTATATAATGCAATTTGAGTCTTTCCTCGAGAGAACCAGGCTTTAAAAATGATTTTAAGAAAAATTTAAAATTTAAACTAAAATTCAATAAAATTTTAAAATTTAAATTTAAATTTCTTCCAAAAATAATTTTAAATTATTTCTATTTTGGTTCCTGATCTGTTTGCGAAATTTCATCTGAATTCATTGAAAATGACTGTTTTACAAAGATTTTCGTTTTTTTCACCTTCTCTCTTATAGGGTTCGGTGCACAATTAATCCGTCCCATTCAACTCCATGTAAAAAGGCAGAATTCGAGCATCTGCAAATTTTTCCAGGACATTGCTTGGACTTTTTTCTGTCTGTGAGTGGCAAGATCTGTCATTCACCTATCAAAAAAGTGAAAAGACAACCTACCTTGATAATCTCGTTTTCTCAGCATTCTCCGTTCTTTGGGGAACAGTCAAAAAATCCGGGCCGAAATCCGACCCGCGTCAGACGTTACCTGGGGAGTGCGCCGGGGAGTCTGTGACAAAATAGTCCACACAAAGATGCATTTTTCTGCATCAGCCTGACAAACATAGACCAGTGTTGAACCACATGTACATTTAAAGTCGAATAAAGCACCCATTTACGCCATGAAGGGCCCAGAAACGGCAAGTGCTAAATTTCTAAAGGTACTATTTTCGTGGGCTACCAAACCGGAAGACTGTAATTGTGTACTAACACCTTCAAGAATCTGCAAATTTTCGAATTTTTAAATTTTGTCTCTGTGACATATTAAACTCATATAGTTAAGCAAATAATCGTCCAAAAAGACTAACTCAGTCACCAAAAAGCGATACAAATCTAGGATTTTATATGTGACCCCCCTCACAAGCTGACACAAGCAAAAGTTCAATTATTCAAACTAGTCTGATGAAAAAGTTCATAGTTTCAATTATTTCAATGAATCTCAATAGCCCAAAAGCAGAAAAGAAAGTTTAGGCATCTGTAAGAGTCATTAAAGGATAATCTCACATAAACTTTAGTTACAAAATTTAAAAACTGAAGCTAAAAAATCAAATTTTAAAGTGATTTTAAGCAAAATCGCGAACAGTTTTGAATCACATTCAAATTTGCCCCTAAAACCAAGCTACGTTGCACCCAAGCATGCTGAAAACAGCAATTTATACCACTTACTTTGTGTCTGAAGTAGAGCAGCTTCACTGATGAGTGCCTGATGCTGGACGAAACACATCATTTCATTCTAATCATGATCTACACTGCTAGTTCTGAATGTGAAATATTCCGTAATTTACATGCTACCAAAATGGCCAGAGTGGGAAAGATTTGAGACCTAGGTCTAGATTTAATGCCCATATCATAATGGAAATTGCTCATCCTCTTTTTTGATGAAACTATATCCCTAATTTGAAATTTCTGAAAAGACTGTAAGTAAAGATTACTCATTAGAACGGCCTCGTCGAACGAGAAATATCACAACCCGCTTAAGCACATAATCCGAGTATCTGTGTGAAAGTGCTTCTTTGGGGGTTAGGTAACTAAATGAGCTTTAATAACTGTGTTATATCATTATCTATGTGAGGCGGTTCTAATGAGTAGCTTCAAAAAAACAATTTTGAGTGTGAGGCGACTCTAATGAGTACCAAACAATACTACAGCTTGCGTGGTTGAAATAAGAACAAAATTTGATCTCGGGTGAAGCTGGGGGGGCTGCAGTTGATTTGTTTAGCTGAAAAAGTTTAAGTTTGTGTTCAAATTAGTACAGCCTCAACCCGGTGAGTTATACAGCCAAATACAATTGAATTTTACTGGTCTAAGCAATGAGGCCAGGGAACCTGCTTGGGGGAATGGTCCGTCCCGACCAGTCCCTGCGGATCCTCATAATTATGCCTTTAAGTGCCATCTCTATGAGGCGGTTCTAATGAGTGTAAGTATCCCAAGAGTGTTTTAATAAATACCCATATGTTAAGTCACTATACTGGTACAGTTCAAGTGAGTAAGCACTCATAGCACATTTCAGTAGAAAAGGGAAAACAATCACAAAAATCAACTTGCACAGCAGTGCTAGCCAGTCTGCAAAAACGGAGTATCACGGTCAGCCTGCTCGGATTGATTAGTCAAATCCTGGTCAAAACTGTTTGTGTATGGCCATTTAATTGCATTTTCTGGTATATAATGCAATTTGAGTCTTTCCTCGAGAGAACCAGGCTTTAAAAATGATTTTAAGAAAAATTTAAAATTTAAACTAAAATTCAATAAAATTTTAAAATTTAAATTTAAATTTCTTCCAAAAATAATTTTAAATTATTTCTATTTTGGTTCCTGATCTGTTTGCGAAATTTCATCTGAATTCATTGAAAATGACTGTTTTACAAAGATTTTCGTTTTTTTCACCTTCTCTCTTATAGGGTTCGGTGCACAATTAATCCGTCCCATTCAACTCCATGTAAAAAGGCAGAATTCGAGCATCTGCAAATTTTTCCAGGACATTGCTTGGACTTTTTTCTGTCTGTGAGTGGCAAGATCTGTCATTCACCTATCAAAAAAGTGAAAAGACAACCTACCTTGATAATCTCGTTTTCTCAGCATTCTCCGTTCTTTGGGGAACAGTCAAAAAATCCGGGCTGAAATCCGACCCGCGTCAGACGTTACCTGGGGAGTGCGCCGGGGAGTCTGTGACAAAATAGTCCACACAAAGATGCATTTTTCTGCATCAGCCTGACAAACATAGACCAGTGTTGAACCACATGTACATTTAAAGTCGAATAAAGCACCCATTTACGCCATGAAGGGCCCAGAAACGGCAAGTGCTAAATTTCTAAAGGTACTATTTTCGTGGGCTACCAAACCGGAAGACTGTAATTGTGTACTAACACCTTCAAGAATCTGCAAATTTTCGAATTTTTAAATTTTGTCTCTGTGACATATTAAACTCATATAGTTAAGCAAATAATCGTCCAAAAAGACTAACTCAGTCACCAAAAAGCGATACAAATCTAGGATTTTATATGTGACCCCCCTCACAAGCTGACACAAGCAAAAGTTCAATTATTCAAACTAGTCTGATGAAAAAGTTCATAGTTTCAATTATTTCAATGAATCTCAATAGCCCAAAAGCAGAAAAGAAAGTTTAGGCATCTGTAAGAGTCATTAAAGGATAATCTCACATAAACTTTAGTTACAAAATTTAAAAACTGAAGCTAAAAAATCAAATTTTAAAGTGATTTTAAGCAAAATCGCGAACAGTTTTGAATCACATTCAAATTTGCCCCTAAAACCAAGCTACGTTGCACCCAAGCATGCTGAAAACAGCAATTTATACCACTTACTTTGTGTCTGAAGTAGAGCAGCTTCACTGATGAGTGCCTGATGCTGGACGAAACACATCATTTCATTCTAATCATGATCTACACTGCTAGTTCTGAATGTGAAATATTCCGTAATTTACATGCTACCAAAATGGCCAGAGTGGGAAAGATTTGAGACCTAGGTCTAGATTTAATGCCCATATCATAATGGAAATTGCTCATCCTCTTTTTTGATGAAACTATATCCCTAATTTGAAATTTCTGAAAAGACTGTAAGTAAAGATTACTCATTAGAACGGCCTCGTCGAACGAGAAATATCACAACCCGCTTAAGCACATAATCCGAGTATCTGTGTGAAAGTGCTTCTTTGGGGGTTAGGTAACTAAATGAGCTTTAATAACTGTGTTATATCATTATCTATGTGAGGCGGTTCTAATGAGTAGCTTCAAAAAACAATTTTGAGTGTGAGGCGACTCTAATGAGTACCAAACAATACTACAGCTTGTGTGGTTGAAATAAGAACAAAATTTGATCTCGGGTGAAGCTGGGGGGGCTGCAGTTGATTTGTTTAGCTGAAAAAGTTTAAGTTTGTGTTCAAATTAGTACAGCCTCAACCCGGTGAGTTATACAGCCAAATACAATTGAATTTTACTGGTCTAAGCAATGAGGCCAGGGAACCTGCTTGGGGGAATGGTCCGTCCCGACCAGTCCCTGCGGATCCTCATAATTATGCCTTTAAGTGCCATCTCTATGAGGCGGTTCTAATGAGTGTAAGTATCCCAAGAGTGTTTTAATAAATACCCATATGTTAAGTCACTATACTGGTACAGTTCAAGTGAGTAAGCACTCATAGCACATTTCAGTAGAAAAGGGAAAACAATCACAAAAATCAACTTGCACAGCAGTGCTAGCCAGTCTGCAAAAACGGAGTATCACGGTCAGCCTGCTCGGATTGATTAGTCAAATCCTGGTCAAAACTGTTTGTGTATGGCCATTTAATTGCATTTTCTGGTATATAATGCAATTTGAGTCTTTCCTCGAGAGAACCAGGCTTTAAAAATGATTTTAAGAAAAATTTAAAATTTAAACTAAAATTCAATAAAATTTTAAAATTTAAATTTAAATTTCTTCCAAAAATAATTTTAAATTATTTCTATTTTGGTTCCTGATCTGTTTGCGAAATTTCATCTGAATTCATTGAAAATGACTGTTTTACAAAGATTTTCGTTTTTTTCACCTTCTCTCTTATAGGGTTCGGTGCACAATTAATCCGTCCCATTCAACTCCATGTAAAAAGGCAGAATTCGAGCATCTGCAAATTTTTCCAGGACATTGCTTGGACTTTTTTCTGTCTGTGAGTGGCAAGATCTGTCATTCACCTATCAAAAAAGTGAAAAGACAACCTACCTTGATAATCTCGTTTTCTCAGCATTCTCCGTTCTTTGGGGAACAGTCAAAAAATCCGGGCTGAAATCCGACCCGCGTCAGACGTTACCTGGGGAGTGCGCCGGGGAGTCTGTGACAAAATAGTCCACACAAAGATGCATTTTTCTGCATCAGCCTGACAAACATAGACCAGTGTTGAACCACATGTACATTTAAAGTCGAATAAAGCACCCATTTACGCCATGAAGGGCCCAGAAACGGCAAGTGCTAAATTTCTAAAGGTACTATTTTCGTGGGCTACCAAACCGGAAGACTGTAATTGTGTACTAACACCTTCAAGAATCTGCAAATTTTCGAATTTTTAAATTTTGTCTCTGTGACATATTAAACTCATATAGTTAAGCAAATAATCGTCCAAAAAGACTAACTCAGTCACCAAAAAGCGATACAAATCTAGGATTTTATATGTGACCCCCCTCACAAGCTGACACAAGCAAAAGTTCAATTATTCAAACTAGTCTGATGAAAAAGTTCATAGTTTCAATTATTTCAATGAATCTCAATAGCCCAAAAGCAGAAAAGAAAGTTTAGGCATCTGTAAGAGTCATTAAAGGATAATCTCACATAAACTTTAGTTACAAAATTTAAAAACTGAAGCTAAAAAATCAAATTTTAAAGTGATTTTAAGCAAAATCGCGAACAGTTTTGAATCACATTCAAATTTGCCCCTAAAACCAAGCTACGTTGCACCCAAGCATGCTGAAAACAGCAATTTATACCACTTACTTTGTGTCTGAAGTAGAGCAGCTTCACTGATGAGTGCCTGATGCTGGACGAAACACATCATTTCATTCTAATCATGATCTACACTGCTAGTTCTGAATGTGAAATATTCCGTAATTTACATGCTACCAAAATGGCCAGAGTGGGAAAGATTTGAGACCTAGGTCTAGATTTAATGCCCATATCATAATGGAAATTGCTCATCCTCTTTTTTGATGAAACTATATCCCTAATTTGAAATTTCTGAAAAGACTGTAAGTAAAGATTACTCATTAGAACGGCCTCGTCGAACGAGAAATATCACAACCCGCTTAAGCACATAATCCGAGTATCTGTGTGAAAGTGCTTCTTTGGGGGTTAGGTAACTAAATGAGCTTTAATAACTGTGTTATATCATTATCTATGTGAGGCGGTTCTAATGAGTAGCTTCAAAAAACAATTTTGAGTGTGAGGCGACTCTAATGAGTACCAAACAATACTACAGCTTGCGTGGTTGAAATAAGAACAAAATTTGATCTCGGGTGAAGCTGGGGGGGGCTGCAGTTGATTTGTTTAGCTGAAAAAGTTTAAGTTTGTGTTCAAATTAGTACAGCCTCAACCCGGTGAGTTATACAGCCAAATACAATTGAATTTTACTGGTCTAAGCAATGAGGCCAGGGAACCTGCTTGGGGGAATGGTCCGTCCCGACCAGTCCCTGCGGATCCTCATAATTATGCCTTTAAGTGCCATCTCTATGAGGCGGTTCTAATGAGTGTAAGTATCCCAAGAGTGTTTTAATAAATACCCATATGTTAAGTCACTATACTGGTACAGTTCAAGTGAGTAAGCACTCATAGCACATTTCAGTAGAAAAGGGAAAACAATCACAAAAATCAACTTGCACAGCAGTGCTAGCCAGTCTGCAAAAACGGAGTATCACGGTCAGCCTGCTCGGATTGATTAGTCAAATCCTGGTCAAAACTGTTTGTGTATGGCCATTTAATTGCATTTTCTGGTATATAATGCAATTTGAGTCTTTCCTCGAGAGAACCAGGCTTTAAAAATGATTTTAAGAAAAATTTAAAATTTAAACTAAAATTCAATAAAATTTTAAAATTTAAATTTAAATTTCTTCCAAAAATAATTTTGAATTATTTCTATTTTGGTTCCTGATCTGTTTGCGAAATTTCATCTGAATTCATTGAAAATGACTGTTTTACAAAGATTTTCGTTTTTTTCACCTTCTCTCTTATAGGGTTCGGTGCACAATTAATCCGTCCCATTCAACTCCATGTAAAAAGGCAGAATTCGAGCATCTGCAAATTTTTCCAGGACATTGCTTGGACTTTTTTCTGTCTGTGAGTGGCAAGATCTGTCATTCACCTATCAAAAAAGTGAAAAGACAACCTACCTTGATAATCTCGTTTTCTCAGCATTCTCCGTTCTTTGGGGAACAGTCAAAAAATCCGGGCTGAAATCCGACCCGCGTCAGACGTTACCTGGGGAGTGCGCCGGGGAGTCTGTGACAAAATAGTCCACACAAAGATGCATTTTTCTGCATCAGCCTGACAAACATAGACCAGTGTTGAACCACATGTACATTTAAAGTCGAATAAAGCACCCATTTACGCCATGAAGGGCCCAGAAACGGCAAGTGCTAAATTTCTAAAGGTACTATTTTCGTGGGCTACCAAACCGGAAGACTGTAATTGTGTACTAACACCTTCAAGAATCTGCAAATTTTCGAATTTTTAAATTTTGTCTCTGTGACATATTAAACTCATATAGTTAAGCAAATAATCGTCCAAAAAGACTAACTCAGTCACCAAAAAGCGATACAAATCTAGGATTTTATATGTGACCCCCCTCACAAGCTGACACAAGCAAAAGTTCAATTATTCAAACTAGTCTGATGAAAAAGTTCATAGTTTCAATTATTTCAATGAATCTCAATAGCCCAAAAGCAGAAAAGAAAGTTTAGGCATCTGTAAGAGTCATTAAAGGATAATCTCACATAAACTTTAGTTACAAAATTTAAAAACTGAAGCTAAAAAATCAAATTTTAAAGTGATTTTAAGCAAAATCGCGAACAGTTTTGAATCACATTCAAATTTGCCCCTAAAACCAAGCTACGTTGCACCCAAGCATGCTGAAAACAGCAATTTATACCACTTACTTTGTGTCTGAAGTAGAGCAGCTTCACTGATGAGTGCCTGATGCTGGACGAAACACATCATTTCATTCTAATCATGATCTACACTGCTAGTTCTGAATGTGAAATATTCCGTAATTTACATGCTACCAAAATGGCCAGAGTGGGAAAGATTTGAGACCTAGGTCTAGATTTAATGCCCATATCATAATGGAAATTGCTCATCCTCTTTTTTGATGAAACTATATCCCTAATTTGAAATTTCTGAAAAGACTGTAAGTAAAGATTACTCATTAGAACGGCCTCGTCGAACGAGAAATATCACAACCCGCTTAAGCACATAATCCGAGTATCTGTGTGAAAGTGCTTCTTTGGGGGTTAGGTAACTAAATGAGCTTTAATAACTGTGTTATATCATTATCTATGTGAGGCGGTTCTAATGAGTAGCTTCAAAAAAACAATTTTGAGTGTGAGGCGACTCTAATGAGTACCAAACAATACTACAGCTTGCGTGGTTGAAATAAGAACAAAATTTGATCTCGGGTGAAGCTGGGGGGGCTGCAGTTGATTTGTTTAGCTGAAAAAGTTTAAGTTTGTGTTCAAATTAGTACAGCCTCAACCCGGTGAGTTATACAGCCAAATACAATTGAATTTTACTGGTCTAAGCAATGAGGCCAGGGAACCTGCTTGGGGGAATGGTCCGTCCCGACCAGTCCCTGCGGATCCTCATAATTATGCCTTTAAGTGCCATCTCTATGAGGCGGTTCTAATGAGTGTAAGTATCCCAAGAGTGTTTTAATAAATACCCATATGTTAAGTCACTATACTGGTACAGTTCAAGTGAGTAAGCACTCATAGCACATTTCAGTAGAAAAGGGAAAACAATCACAAAAATCAACTTGCACAGCAGTGCTAGCCAGTCTGCAAAAACGGAGTATCACGGTCAGCCTGCTCGGATTGATTAGTCAAATCCTGGTCAAAACTGTTTGTGTATGGCCATTTAATTGCATTTTCTGGTATATAATGCAATTTGAGTCTTTCCTCGAGAGAACCAGGCTTTAAAAATGATTTTAAGAAAAATTTAAAATTTAAACTAAAATTCAATAAAATTTTAAAATTTAAATTTAAATTTCTTCCAAAAATAATTTTAAATTATTTCTATTTTGGTTCCTGATCTGTTTGCGAAATTTCATCTGAATTCATTGAAAATGACTGTTTTACAAAGATTTTCGTTTTTTTCACCTTCTCTCTTATAGGGTTCGGTGCACAATTAATCCGTCCCATTCAACTCCATGTAAAAAGGCAGAATTCGAGCATCTGCAAATTTTTCCAGGACATTGCTTGGACTTTTTTCTGTCTGTGAGTGGCAAGATCTGTCATTCACCTATCAAAAAAGTGAAAAGACAACCTACCTTGATAATCTCGTTTTCTCAGCATTCTCCGTTCTTTGGGGAACAGTCAAAAAATCCGGGCTGAAATCCGACCCGCGTCAGACGTTACCTGGGGAGTGCGCCGGGGAGTCTGTGACAAAATAGTCCACACAAAGATGCATTTTTCTGCATCAGCCTGACAAACATAGACCAGTGTTGAACCACATGTACATTTAAAGTCGAATAAAGCACCCATTTACGCCATGAAGGGCCCAGAAACGGCAAGTGCTAAATTTCTAAAGGTACTATTTTCGTGGGCTACCAAACCGGAAGACTGTAATTGTGTACTAACACCTTCAAGAATCTGCAAATTTTCGAATTTTTAAATTTTGTCTCTGTGACATATTAAACTCATATAGTTAAGCAAATAATCGTCCAAAAAGACTAACTCAGTCACCAAAAAGCGATACAAATCTAGGATTTTATATGTGACCCCCCTCACAAGCTGACACAAGCAAAAGTTCAATTATTCAAACTAGTCTGATGAAAAAGTTCATAGTTTCAATTATTTCAATGAATCTCAATAGCCCAAAAGCAGAAAAGAAAGTTTAGGCATCTGTAAGAGTCATTAAAGGATAATCTCACATAAACTTTAGTTACAAAATTTAAAAACTGAAGCTAAAAAATCAAATTTTAAAGTGATTTTAAGCAAAATCGCGAACAGTTTTGAATCACATTCAAATTTGCCCCTAAAACCAAGCTACGTTGCACCCAAGCATGCTGAAAACAGCAATTTATACCACTTACTTTGTGTCTGAAGTAGAGCAGCTTCACTGATGAGTGCCTGATGCTGGACGAAACACATCATTTCATTCTAATCATGATCTACACTGCTAGTTCTGAATGTGAAATATTCCGTAATTTACATGCTACCAAAATGGCCAGAGTGGGAAAGATTTGAGACCTAGGTCTAGATTTAATGCCCATATCATAATGGAAATTGCTCATCCTCTTTTTTGATGAAACTATATCCCTAATTTGAAATTTCTGAAAAGACTGTAAGTAAAGATTACTCATTAGAACGGCCTCGTCGAACGAGAAATATCACAACCCGCTTAAGCACATAATCCGAGTATCTGTGTGAAAGTGCTTCTTTGGGGGTTAGGTAACTAAATGAGCTTTAATAACTGTGTTATATCATTATCTATGTGAGGCGGTTCTAATGAGTAGCTTCAAAAAAACAATTTTGAGTGTGAGGCGACTCTAATGAGTACCAAACAATACTACAGCTTGCGTGGTTGAAATAAGAACAAAATTTGATCTCGGGTGAAGCTGGGGGGGGCTGCAGTTGATTTGTTTAGCTGAAAAAGTTTAAGTTTGTGTTCAAATTAGTACAGCCTCAACCCGGTGAGTTATACAGCCAAATACAATTGAATTTTACTGGTCTAAGCAATGAGGCCAGGGAACCTGCTTGGGGGAATGGTCCGTCCCGACCAGTCCCTGCGGATCCTCATAATTATGCCTTTAAGTGCCATCTCTATGAGGCGGTTCTAATGAGTGTAAGTATCCCAAGAGTGTTTTAATAAATACCCATATGTTAAGTCACTATACTGGTACAGTTCAAGTGAGTAAGCACTCATAGCACATTTCAGTAGAAAAGGGAAAACAATCACAAAAATCAACTTGCACAGCAGTGCTAGCCAGTCTGCAAAAACGGAGTATCACGGTCAGCCTGCTCGGATTGATTAGTCAAATCCTGGTCAAAACTGTTTGTGTATGGCCATTTAATTGCATTTTCTGGTATATAATGCAATTTGAGTCTTTCCTCGAGAGAACCAGGCTTTAAAAATGATTTTAAGAAAAATTTAAAATTTAAACTAAAATTCAATAAAATTTTAAAATTTAAATTTAAATTTCTTCCAAAAATAATTTTGAATTATTTCTATTTTGGTTCCTGATCTGTTTGCGAAATTTCATCTGAATTCATTGAAAATGACTGTTTTACAAAGATTTTCGTTTTTTTCACCTTCTCTCTTATAGGGTTCGGTGCACAATTAATCCGTCCCATTCAACTCCATGTAAAAAGGCAGAATTCGAGCATCTGCAAATTTTTCCAGGACATTGCTTGGACTTTTTTCTGTCTGTGAGTGGCAAGATCTGTCATTCACCTATCAAAAAAGTGAAAAGACAACCTACCTTGATAATCTCGTTTTCTCAGCATTCTCCGTTCTTTGGGGAACAGTCAAAAAATCCGGGCTGAAATCCGACCCGCGTCAGACGTTACCTGGGGAGTGCGCCGGGGAGTCTGTGACAAAATAGTCCACACAAAGATGCATTTTTCTGCATCAGCCTGACAAACATAGACCAGTGTTGAACCACATGTACATTTAAAGTCGAATAAAGCACCCATTTACGCCATGAAGGGCCCAGAAACGGCAAGTGCTAAATTTCTAAAGGTACTATTTTCGTGGGCTACCAAACCGGAAGACTGTAATTGTGTACTAACACCTTCAAGAATCTGCAAATTTTCGAATTTTTAAATTTTGTCTCTGTGACATATTAAACTCATATAGTTAAGCAAATAATCGTCCAAAAAGACTAACTCAGTCACCAAAAAGCGATACAAATCTAGGATTTTATATGTGACCCCCCTCACAAGCTGACACAAGCAAAAGTTCAATTATTCAAACTAGTCTGATGAAAAAGTTCATAGTTTCAATTATTTCAATGAATCTCAATAGCCCAAAAGCAGAAAAGAAAGTTTAGGCATCTGTAAGAGTCATTAAAGGATAATCTCACATAAACTTTAGTTACAAAATTTAAAAACTGAAGCTAAAAAATCAAATTTTAAAGTGATTTTAAGCAAAATCGCGAACAGTTTTGAATCACATTCAAATTTGCCCCTAAAACCAAGCTACGTTGCACCCAAGCATGCTGAAAACAGCAATTTATACCACTTACTTTGTGTCTGAAGTAGAGCAGCTTCACTGATGAGTGCCTGATGCTGGACGAAACACATCATTTCATTCTAATCATGATCTACACTGCTAGTTCTGAATGTGAAATATTCCGTAATTTACATGCTACCAAAA
Source organism: Loripinus fragilis (assembly GCA_964019695.1). Classification (NCBI taxonomy): domain Eukaryota; kingdom Metazoa; phylum Mollusca; class Bivalvia; order Lucinida; family Lucinidae; genus Loripinus; species Loripinus fragilis. The sequence goes on from OZ026529.1 coordinate 73,551,532, forward strand.
TGGCCAGAGTGGGAAAGATTTGAGACCTAGGTCTAGATTTAATGCCCATATCATAATGGAAATTGCTCATCCTCTTTTTTGATGAAACTATATCCCTAATTTGAAATTTCTGAAAAGACTGTAAGTAAAGATTACTCATTAGAACGGCCTCGTCGAACGAGAAATATCACAACCCGCTTAAGCACATAATCCGAGTATCTGTGTGAAAGTGCTTCTTTGGGGGTTAGGTAACTAAATGAGCTTTAATAACTGTGTTATATCATTATCTATGTGAGGCGGTTCTAATGAGTAGCTTCAAAAAAACAATTTTGAGTGTGAGGCGACTCTAATGAGTACCAAACAATACTACAGCTTGCGTGGTTGAAATAAGAACAAAATTTGATCTCGGGTGAAGCTGGGGGGGGGCTGCAGTTGATTTGTTTAGCTGAAAAAGTTTAAGTTTGTGTTCAAATTAGTACAGCCTCAACCCGGTGAGTTATACAGCCAAATACAATTGAATTTTACTGGTCTAAGCAATGAGGCCAGGGAACCTGCTTGGGGGAATGGTCCGTCCCGACCAGTCCCTGCGGATCCTCATAATTATGCCTTTAAGTGCCATCTCTATGAGGCGGTTCTAATGAGTGTAAGTATCCCAAGAGTGTTTTAATAAATACCCATATGTTAAGTCACTATACTGGTACAGTTCAAGTGAGTAAGCACTCATAGCACATTTCAGTAGAAAAGGGAAAACAATCACAAAAATCAACTTGCACAGCAGTGCTAGCCAGTCTGCAAAAACGGAGTATCACGGTCAGCCTGCTCGGATTGATTAGTCAAATCCTGGTCAAAACTGTTTGTGTATGGCCATTTAATTGCATTTTCTGGTATATAATGCAATTTGAGTCTTTCCTCGAGAGAACCAGGCTTTAAAAATGATTTTAAGAAAAATTTAAAATTTAAACTAAAATTCAATAAAATTTTAAAATTTAAATTTAAATTTCTTCCAAAAATAATTTTAAATTATTTCTATTTTGGTTCCTGATCTGTTTGCGAAATTTCATCTGAATTCATTGAAAATGACTGTTTTACAAAGATTTTCGTTTTTTTCACCTTCTCTCTTATAGGGTTCGGTGCACAATTAATCCGTCCCATTCAACTCCATGTAAAAAGGCAGAATTCGAGCATCTGCAAATTTTTCCAGGACATTGCTTGGACTTTTTTCTGTCTGTGAGTGGCAAGATCTGTCATTCACCTATCAAAAAAGTGAAAAGACAACCTACCTTGATAATCTCGTTTTCTCAGCATTCTCCGTTCTTTGGGGAACAGTCAAAAAATCCGGGCTGAAATCCGACCCGCGTCAGACGTTACCTGGGGAGTGCGCCGGGGAGTCTGTGACAAAATAGTCCACACAAAGATGCATTTTTCTGCATCAGCCTGACAAACATAGACCAGTGTTGAACCACATGTACATTTAAAGTCGAATAAAGCACCCATTTACGCCATGAAGGGCCCAGAAACGGCAAGTGCTAAATTTCTAAAGGTACTATTTTCGTGGGCTACCAAACCGGAAGACTGTAATTGTGTACTAACACCTTCAAGAATCTGCAAATTTTCGAATTTTTAAATTTTGTCTCTGTGACATATTAAACTCATATAGTTAAGCAAATAATCGTCCAAAAAGACTAACTCAGTCACCAAAAAGCGATACAAATCTAGGATTTTATATGTGACCCCCCTCACAAGCTGACACAAGCAAAAGTTCAATTATTCAAACTAGTCTGATGAAAAAGTTCATAGTTTCAATTATTTCAATGAATCTCAATAGCCCAAAAGCAGAAAAGAAAGTTTAGGCATCTGTAAGAGTCATTAAAGGATAATCTCACATAAACTTTAGTTACAAAATTTAAAAACTGAAGCTAAAAAATCAAATTTTAAAGTGATTTTAAGCAAAATCGCGAACAGTTTTGAATCACATTCAAATTTGCCCCTAAAACCAAGCTACGTTGCACCCAAGCATGCTGAAAACAGCAATTTATACCACTTACTTTGTGTCTGAAGTAGAGCAGCTTCACTGATGAGTGCCTGATGCTGGACGAAACACATCATTTCATTCTAATCATGATCTACACTGCTAGTTCTGAATGTGAAATATTCCGTAATTTACATGCTACCAAAATGGCCAGAGTGGGAAAGATTTGAGACCTAGGTCTAGATTTAATGCCCATATCATAATGGAAATTGCTCATCCTCTTTTTTGATGAAACTATATCCCTAATTTGAAATTTCTGAAAAGACTGTAAGTAAAGATTACTCATTAGAACGGCCTCGTCGAACGAGAAATATCACAACCCGCTTAAGCACATAATCCGAGTATCTGTGTGAAAGTGCTTCTTTGGGGGTTAGGTAACTAAATGAGCTTTAATAACTGTGTTATATCATTATCTATGTGAGGCGGTTCTAATGAGTAGCTTCAAAAAAACAATTTTGAGTGTGAGGCGACTCTAATGAGTACCAAACAATACTACAGCTTGCGTGGTTGAAATAAGAACAAAATTTGATCTCGGGTGAAGCTGGGGGGGGCTGCAGTTGATTTGTTTAGCTGAAAAAGTTTAAGTTTGTGTTCAAATTAGTACAGCCTCAACCCGGTGAGTTATACAGCCAAATACAATTGAATTTTACTGGTCTAAGCAATGAGGCCAGGGAACCTGCTTGGGGGAATGGTCCGTCCCGACCAGTCCCTGCGGATCCTCATAATTATGCCTTTAAGTGCCATCTCTATGAGGCGGTTCTAATGAGTGTAAGTATCCCAAGAGTGTTTTAATAAATACCCATATGTTAAGTCACTATACTGGTACAGTTCAAGTGAGTAAGCACTCATAGCACATTTCAGTAGAAAAGGGAAAACAATCACAAAAATCAACTTGCACAGCAGTGCTAGCCAGTCTGCAAAAACGGAGTATCACGGTCAGCCTGCTCGGATTAATTAGTCAAATCCTGGTCAAAACTGTTTGTGTATGGCCATTTAATTGCATTTTCTGGTATATAATGCAATTTGAGTCTTTCCTCGAGAGAACCAGGCTTTAAAAATGATTTTAAGAAAAATTTAAAATTTAAACTAAAATTCAATAAAATTTTAAAATTTAAATTTAAATTTCTTCCAAAAATAATTTTGAATTATTTCTATTTTGGTTCCTGATCTGTTTGCGAAATTTCATCTGAATTCATTGAAAATGACTGTTTTACAAAGATTTTCGTTTTTTTCACCTTCTCTCTTATAGGGTTCGGTGCACAATTAATCCGTCCCATTCAACTCCATGTAAAAAGGCAGAATTCGAGCATCTGCAAATTTTTCCAGGACATTGCTTGGACTTTTTTCTGTCTGTGAGTGGCAAGATCTGTCATTCACCTATCAAAAAAGTGAAAAGACAACCTACCTTGATAATCTCGTTTTCTCAGCATTCTCCGTTCTTTGGGGAACAGTCAAAAAATCCGGGCTGAAATCCGACCCGCGTCAGACGTTACCTGGGGAGTGCGCCGGGGAGTCTGTGACAAAATAGTCCACACAAAGATGCATTTTTCTGCATCAGCCTGACAAACATAGACCAGTGTTGAACCACATGTACATTTAAAGTCGAATAAAGCACCCATTTACGCCATGAAGGGCCCAGAAACGGCAAGTGCTAAATTTCTAAAGGTACTATTTTCGTGGGCTACCAAACCGGAAGACTGTAATTGTGTACTAACACCTTCAAGAATCTGCAAATTTTCGAATTTTTAAATTTTGTCTCTGTGACATATTAAACTCATATAGTTAAGCAAATAATCGTCCAAAAAGACTAACTCAGTCACCAAAAAGCGATACAAATCTAGGATTTTATATGTGACCCCCCTCACAAGCTGACACAAGCAAAAGTTCAATTATTCAAACTAGTCTGATGAAAAAGTTCATAGTTTCAATTATTTCAATGAATCTCAATAGCCCAAAAGCAGAAAAGAAAGTTTAGGCATCTGTAAGAGTCATTAAAGGATAATCTCACATAAACTTTAGTTACAAAATTTAAAAACTGAAGCTAAAAAATCAAATTTTAAAGTGATTTTAAGCAAAATCGCGAACAGTTTTGAATCACATTCAAATTTGCCCCTAAAACCAAGCTACGTTGCACCCAAGCATGCTGAAAACAGCAATTTATACCACTTACTTTGTGTCTGAAGTAGAGCAGCTTCACTGATGAGTGCCTGATGCTGGACGAAACACATCATTTCATTCTAATCATGATCTACACTGCTAGTTCTGAATGTGAAATATTCCGTAATTTACATGCTACCAAAATGGCCAGAGTGGGAAAGATTTGAGACCTAGGTCTAGATTTAATGCCCATATCATAATGGAAATTGCTCATCCTCTTTTTTGATGAAACTATATCCCTAATTTGAAATTTCTGAAAAGACTGTAAGTAAAGATTACTCATTAGAACGGCCTCGTCGAACGAGAAATATCACAACCCGCTTAAGCACATAATCCGAGTATCTGTGTGAAAGTGCTTCTTTGGGGGTTAGGTAACTAAATGAGCTTTAATAACTGTGTTATATCATTATCTATGTGAGGCGGTTCTAATGAGTAGCTTCAATAAAACAATTTTGAGTGTGAGGCGACTCTAATGAGTACCAAACAATACTACAGCTTGCGTGGTTGAAATAAGAACAAAATTTGATCTCGGGTGAAGCTGGGGGGGCTGCAGTTGATTTGTTTAGCTGAAAAAGTTTAAGTTTGTGTTCAAATTAGTACAGCCTCAACCCGGTGAGTTATACAGCCAAATACAATTGAATTTTACTGGTCTAAGCAATGAGGCCAGGGAACCTGCTTGGGGGAATGGTCCGTCCCGACCAGTCCCTGCGGATCCTCATAATTATGCCTTTAAGTGCCATCTCTATGAGGCGGTTCTAATGAGTGTAAGTATCCCAAGAGTGTTTTAATAAATACCCATATGTTAAGTCACTATACTGGTACAGTTCAAGTGAGTAAGCACTCATAGCACATTTCAGTAGAAAAGGGAAAACAATCACAAAAATCAACTTGCACAGCAGTGCTAGCCAGTCTGCAAAAACGGAGTATCACGGTCAGCCTGCTCGGATTGATTAGTCAAATCCTGGTCAAAACTGTTTGTGTATGGCCATTTAATTGCATTTTCTGGTATATAATGCAATTTGAGTCTTTCCTCGAGAGAACCAGGCTTTAAAAATGATTTTAAGAAAAATTTAAAATTTAAACTAAAATTCAATAAAATTTTAAAATTTAAATTTAAATTTCTTCCAAAAATAATTTTAAATTATTTCTATTTTGGTTCCTGATCTGTTTGCGAAATTTCATCTGAATTCATTGAAAATGACTGTTTTACAAAGATTTTCGTTTTTTTCACCTTCTCTCTTATAGGGTTCGGTGCACAATTAATCCGTCCCATTCAACTCCATGTAAAAAGGCAGAATTCGAGCATCTGCAAATTTTTCCAGGACATTGCTTGGACTTTTTTCTGTCTGTGAGTGGCAAGATCTGTCATTCACCTATCAAAAAAGTGAAAAGACAACCTACCTTGATAATCTCGTTTTCTCAGCATTCTCCGTTCTTTGGGGAACAGTCAAAAAATCCGGGCTGAAATCCGACCCGCGTCAGACGTTACCTGGGGAGTGCGCCGGGGAGTCTGTGACAAAATAGTCCACACAAAGATGCATTTTTCTGCATCAGCCTGACAAACATAGACCAGTGTTGAACCACATGTACATTTAAAGTCGAATAAAGCACCCATTTACGCCATGAAGGGCCCAGAAACGGCAAGTGCTAAATTTCTAAAGGTACTATTTTCGTGGGCTACCAAACCGGAAGACTGTAATTGTGTACTAACACCTTCAAGAATCTGCAAATTTTCGAATTTTTAAATTTTGTCTCTGTGACATATTAAACTCATATAGTTAAGCAAATAATCGTCCAAAAAGACTAACTCAGTCACCAAAAAGCGATACAAATCTAGGATTTTATATGTGACCCCCCTCACAAGCTGACACAAGCAAAAGTTCAATTATTCAAACTAGTCTGATGAAAAAGTTCATAGTTTCAATTATTTCAATGAATCTCAATAGCCCAAAAGCAGAAAAGAAAGTTTAGGCATCTGTAAGAGTCATTAAAGGATAATCTCACATAAACTTTAGTTACAAAATTTAAAAACTGAAGCTAAAAAATCAAATTTTAAAGTGATTTTAAGCAAAATCGCGAACAGTTTTGAATCACATTCAAATTTGCCCCTAAAACCAAGCTACGTTGCACCCAAGCATGCTGAAAACAGCAATTTATACCACTTACTTTGTGTCTGAAGTAGAGCAGCTTCACTGATGAGTGCCTGATGCTGGACGAAACACATCATTTCATTCTAATCATGATCTACACTGCTAGTTCTGAATGTGAAATATTCCGTAATTTACATGCTACCAAAATGGCCAGAGTGGGAAAGATTTGAGACCTAGGTCTAGATTTAATGCCCATATCATAATGGAAATTGCTCATCCTCTTTTTTGATGAAACTATATCCCTAATTTGAAATTTCTGAAAAGACTGTAAGTAAAGATTACTCATTAGAACGGCCTCGTCGAACGAGAAATATCACAACCCGCTTAAGCACATAATCCGAGTATCTGTGTGAAAGTGCTTCTTTGGGGGTTAGGTAACTAAATGAGCTTTAATAACTGTGTTATATCATTATCTATGTGAGGCGGTTCTAATGAGTAGCTTCAATAAAACAATTTTGAGTGTGAGGCGACTCTAATGAGTACCAAACAATACTACAGCTTGCGTGGTTGAAATAAGAACAAAATTTGATCTCGGGTGAAGCTGGGGGGGCTGCAGTTGATTTGTTTAGCTGAAAAAGTTTAAGTTTGTGTTCAAATTAGTACAGCCTCAACCCGGTGAGTTATACAGCCAAATACAATTGAATTTTACTGGTCTAAGCAATGAGGCCAGGGAACCTGCTTGGGGGAATGGTCCGTCCCGACCAGTCCCTGCGGATCCTCATAATTATGCCTTTAAGTGCCATCTCTATGAGGCGGTTCTAATGAGTGTAAGTATCCCAAGAGTGTTTTAATAAATACCCATATGTTAAGTCACTATACTGGTACAGTTCAAGTGAGTAAGCACTCATAGCACATTTCAGTAGAAAAGGGAAAACAATCACAAAAATCAACTTGCACAGCAGTGCTAGCCAGTCTGCAAAAACGGAGTATCACGGTCAGCCTGCTCGGATTGATTAGTCAAATCCTGGTCAAAACTGTTTGTGTATGGCCATTTAATTGCATTTTCTGGTATATAATGCAATTTGAGTCTTTCCTCGAGAGAACCAGGCTTTAAAAATGATTTTAAGAAAAATTTAAAATTTAAACTAAAATTCAATAAAATTTTAAAATTTAAATTTAAATTTCTTCCAAAAATAATTTTAAATTATTTCTATTTTGGTTCCTGATCTGTTTGCGAAATTTCATCTGAATTCATTGAAAATGACTGTTTTACAAAGATTTTCGTTTTTTTCACCTTCTCTCTTATAGGGTTCGGTGCACAATTAATCCGTCCCATTCAACTCCATGTAAAAAGGCAGAATTCGAGCATCTGCAAATTTTTCCAGGACATTGCTTGGACTTTTTTCTGTCTGTGAGTGGCAAGATCTGTCATTCACCTATCAAAAAAGTGAAAAGACAACCTACCTTGATAATCTCGTTTTCTCAGCATTCTCCGTTCTTTGGGGAACAGTCAAAAAATCCGGGCTGAAATCCGACCCGCGTCAGACGTTACCTGGGGAGTGCGCCGGGGAGTCTGTGACAAAATAGTCCACACAAAGATGCATTTTTCTGCATCAGCCTGACAAACATAGACCAGTGTTGAACCACATGTACATTTAAAGTCGAATAAAGCACCCATTTACGCCATGAAGGGCCCAGAAACGGCAAGTGCTAAATTTCTAAAGGTACTATTTTCGTGGGCTACCAAACCGGAAGACTGTAATTGTGTACTAACACCTTCAAGAATCTGCAAATTTTCGAATTTTTAAATTTTGTCTCTGTGACATATTAAACTCATATAGTTAAGCAAATAATCGTCCAAAAAGACTAACTCAGTCACCAAAAAGCGATACAAATCTAGGATTTTATATGTGACCCCCCTCACAAGCTGACACAAGCAAAAGTTCAATTATTCAAACTAGTCTGATGAAAAAGTTCATAGTTTCAATTATTTCAATGAATCTCAATAGCCCAAAAGCAGAAAAGAAAGTTTAGGCATCTGTAAGAGTCATTAAAGGATAATCTCACATAAACTTTAGTTACAAAATTTAAAAACTGAAGCTAAAAAATCAAATTTTAAAGTGATTTTAAGCAAAATCGCGAACAGTTTTGAATCACATTCAAATTTGCCCCTAAAACCAAGCTACGTTGCACCCAAGCATGCTGAAAACAGCAATTTATACCACTTACTTTGTGTCTGAAGTAGAGCAGCTTCACTGATGAGTGCCTGATGCTGGACGAAACACATCATTTCATTCTAATCATGATCTACACTGCTAGTTCTGAATGTGAAATATTCCGTAATTTACATGCTACCAAAATGGCCAGAGTGGGAAAGATTTGAGACCTAGGTCTAGATTTAATGCCCATATCATAATGGAAATTGCTCATCCTCTTTTTTGATGAAACTATATCCCTAATTTGAAATTTCTGAAAAGACTGTAAGTAAAGATTACTCATTAGAACGGCCTCGTCGAACGAGAAATATCACAACCCGCTTAAGCACATAATCCGAGTATCTGTGTGAAAGTGCTTCTTTGGGGGTTAGGTAACTAAATGAGCTTTAATAACTGTGTTATATCATTATCTATGTGAGGCGGTTCTAATGAGTAGCTTCAAAAAAACAATTTTGAGTGTGAGGCGACTCTAATGAGTACCAAACAATACTACAGCTTGCGTGGTTGAAATAAGAACAAAATTTGATCTCGGGTGAAGCTGGGGGGGGCTGCAGTTGATTTGTTTAGCTGAAAAAGTTTAAGTTTGTGTTCAAATTAGTACAGCCTCAACCCGGTGAGTTATACAGCCAAATACAATTGAATTTTACTGGTCTAAGCAATGAGGCCAGGGAACCTGCTTGGGGGAATGGTCCGTCCCGACCAGTCCCTGCGGATCCTCATAATTATGCCTTTAAGTGCCATCTCTATGAGGCGGTTCTAATGAGTGTAAGTATCCCAAGAGTGTTTTAATAAATACCCATATGTTAAGTCACTATACTGGTACAGTTCAAGTGAGTAAGCACTCATAGCACATTTCAGTAGAAAAGGGAAAACAATCACAAAAATCAACTTGCACAGCAGTGCTAGCCAGTCTGCAAAAACGGAGTATCACGGTCAGCCTGCTCGGATTGATTAGTCAAATCCTGGTCAAAACTGTTTGTGTATGGCCATTTAATTGCATTTTCTGGTATATAATGCAATTTGAGTCTTTCCTCGAGAGAACCAGGCTTTAAAAATGATTTTAAGAAAAATTTAAAATTTAAACTAAAATTCAATAAAATTTTAAAATTTAAATTTAAATTTCTTCCAAAAATAATTTTAAATTATTTCTATTTTGGTTCCTGATCTGTTTGCGAAATTTCATCTGAATTCATTGAAAATGACTGTTTTACAAAGATTTTCGTTTTTTTCACCTTCTCTCTTATAGGGTTCGGTGCACAATTAATCCGTCCCATTCAACTCCATGTAAAAAGGCAGAATTCGAGCATCTGCAAATTTTTCCAGGACATTGCTTGGACTTTTTTCTGTCTGTGAGTGGCAAGATCTGTCATTCACCTATCAAAAAAGTGAAAAGACAACCTACCTTGATAATCTCGTTTTCTCAGCATTCTCCGTTCTTTGGGGAACAGTCAAAAAATCCGGGCTGAAATCCGACCCGCGTCAGACGTTACCTGGGGAGTGCGCCGGGGAGTCTGTGACAAAATAGTCCACACAAAGATGCATTTTTCTGCATCAGCCTGACAAACATAGACCAGTGTTGAACCACATGTACATTTAAAGTCGAATAAAGCACCCATTTACGCCATGAAGGGCCCAGAAACGGCAAGTGCTAAATTTCTAAAGGTACTATTTTCGTGGGCTACCAAACCGGAAGACTGTAATTGTGTACTAACACCATCAAAGACTGGCTAATAGAAATACATTGTAAATCCGTGTAAAACGGCCGCTCAAAAATACACAAAACAAAGATCTTAATGACAAATGGTAGCTTAATGAAGCTCCCATTGGAGCATTCTGTTATATTTTTGAATTGCATTAAGCAATAATTGGTCACGAAACCAATGAGAGTGGCCCTTTTACAAAGGTTTTACTAAAATGTTTTATTAATAGAAAGCAACATTCCCTGTCGCCAAACTACCAACTATGTTCGAGGGAGCGCAGTGGCTCAGTGGTAGAGTGCTTGACTTGAGACCGAGAGGCCGGTGTCACTGCGCTGTGTCATTGAGCAAGGCACATTAATCCTAGCTTAGTGCTTGTTCAACCCATGAAGCCTCGTCCCTACATAATTTAAAGATTGTTGATGGGACGTAAAGAATCAAATCAAACGGAAACCAACTATGTTCGCAAGGTGAAGTGTCCCTTTTTGCCTTCTATGACCACTATCCCTCATGTCAAAAAATTATGTATGCCTCGAGATCAACACTTAGCAAGATAACAAGAAGTATTTTTAGATTTCATTTTTTTCTCTCTATCGAATAGAACATGCGTGTATTTGACAAAATGCCCCTGTATGAGGGTCTGGATGGGGGGTCTGGTATTCACTATTCATTAAAAATGTAGCCAATTATTCATCTCATTAAAATTTTGGGTTATTCATTAAAATAAGACCAATTATTCATTAAAATCATTCATTAGAATAAACCTAAAACCAATATTTCTACGGACGTGGCATTGGTCAAAATAATGCTTAAAAATATAGTTTATATGTTTTAAGATTTGAATGAGCGAAGCGACCGAGCAAAACTTCTGTATTTTTATAGCGTAAATGACATTTAAGAGTGAAAAAGCAATGATAATAACACATTTTCAAGAAAAAGTAGGGAAATGTAGGAACATAAGGAAAAGTAGGGCCTATCTGAAAGCCTGATTAATCAATTTTCAATCAAAATTAGCATGATAAAAGTTGTAACAATAAAACCATTAAAACAGAAAAACTTTTGAAAACTGAGAAACTAAGTGACCTGATAAGAGTTTAATTTATAAAACCGAGTGAGCGAGGAAAATTTTTAATGATTTTATAGGGACAATTAAAACATGACCCACCTGCTGGGAAGCAAAAGTTAATGGCGACCCCCTACTAGCCACATGGAAATGCATATGACTCCCCTACTTTTTAGCAGAACAGAACAGAACAGAACAGAACAGATTGTTTATTTGACATAAACCATACAGTTTCTAGTCAATCACATATAATTATTACACAATAAATCTGTCACGTTTCATGAATATTGAACGTTCATATTTTTGCTCATATCAAAGGCATAAAGGAGTATTTTAAGTTGCAAATACTCGTATACTTATTAAATGACTATCATGGAGAAGTAATTTCTTAATGTTAGAATTTGGCTTATTATTTGATGTTTTGATGGAGGCTGAGCCAAATCCAAGCAGCAGGCATTACCAACACAAAGAGGGCGACGTGTACCACCCTCATTGTATCGATAAGACTTTGCTATCATTGCGAATGAAATTCCATTGATGCGTTTTACTAATCAGATTATATTTTTTAACCTTAAATGTTTATGAAAAAGGTCAAGTAGGCCCACGATCGCCATGAAGACGTAATCATGGCAACTACTCGACGATTGACTATCTTTTAAGCGTTTTACCAGAGCTGCGTAATATCCGACATGGGTTGTGGCGACACCACGCCGCACCAATGTCGATACAACGTCTCAACGTTGCATCGACGTCGATAAGGCGTTGTCTCGCGTCACGAGACCACATGGGTCCTCTTTATTTCAATGAGATTGTAGGATAAATTTAACCAGTATTAGATATATTTTCTCAATTAACTACTTAACCAGTCTTACCGTTAGATTCTCAAAAAAACGTGCCATGGGATAGGGGATAAAGAAAGTAGATTCAGATAAGCCGACTCGTGTGAGCCATCTCATCTGCATCTATCCTTTATATATCATAACCGTGTCAGTTTTAAATTAACAATTTTAAACATGAATTTTATAGGACACACGCACTAAATGCAAAATGCATGATTCACAGAAGAATCGAATTGATTTTTTGCGTATACAACTATAAATGCATCTTACGTATTAGCATTCACTGGCGCAGGTGACTCTTACTTTGGTAAGAGTGGCACGGGCACCAATGACCATTACAGGGCTCTGTCAACCTGAGAATGCGTCACAGATTAAGTTTCCTAGCGGTAAATTAAATGCGCTCAGTGGTCAATCGATTAAGGCGCAGGTAACACAGAGGCCTGCAATATTATAACGCTTACTGCATTACAATTCCCAAGATCCCATCTTGTCGAAACGAAACACAAGAAAAGATCTTAGGACAACCAATATACAAATGCATAATAATACCACTACATAGCAAGTGTAAGCATGAGAAAAAATGGGACGATGCAAATAGTCCATTTTCGTTAATAACCAGCATATATAATAATGTTAAGCCATTGGCACCAGATCCCTGCGGTGTCCAAAGAAGTGCAAACAATATTTAGTTGTGTAGCGACAAAACCTATTTTGAGACTATAACTAAGCTACTGGGTCAAGGTAAAGTCGACACCGAGTTGCCGCACATACCGTGACCAAACAGCTTAATAATATTTGGCTAAAAATTAGACATGCTGGCAATAGTAAGTATAACACTACACCAAAAACAAAGGCACTGGCTAGACTGTGCGAATGCACATGCTAAACTGCGCTTTTGCTTTTTCCAGAGGTATTAAAAGACAGATTCTACCACTGCCCTCTCAGTACATTTAACGTGTTCCTTTTGCATCCGGGTCTATGGCGTCATGACCGCCTCGACTGCCACAGGGACGCCCCTGAGCAGTAGGAAAAATTGCCCATAGTGCATATATATGTATGCAAAAATGAACATTGATAAACAATTTATACAAGCTATATATAATAGTATTAACAATAAAATCAATCAATCAGCCGTACAGATGGGGTCAAAAAGTGTAGGAGTGCAAACCCAGGTCAGCCTGCTTCATATGAGGCTGGCTGATCTGGGTCTGCACGCTTGTACCGGGATATACTTGCAGCTTGATCATGAGTTATTCAATAGAGATTTTCTTAACGAAAAGGCTTCCGAAACAAATTTACCTAACCTTTTCATTGTTGGCAGACCTGTATTTTTCATTAACAATGTAAATTTATAAACACTTGGACGCCTATAGTAGTACGGCTGAATGTATTGTTCTCGTAAACGATCATATGCAGGGCAAATAATTACAAAGTAGTACTCGTCCTCAATATCTGAATTGGTACAGAGGGTGCACAAGCGCAGTGATCTTTCTGTTCTGTGCTGTGAATAACGCCCAGTGACAACACGTAACTGATGCGCAGACAATCTTAACTGAGAAATTCCCATTCTAAGCTTATATGGCAACAAATCTAGATAACGTTCATATTCCAACTCTTGCTTAAAATCTTTATACAAAACAAGTGGACTGCTCCGAGATACATCACTAACCCAAGTTTGCTTGAATACATCTATTAACCTATCTTTAAATATGAGATGAAAAGTTTTTAGATTAACTGAGTGTGGATTAGTCCAAACGAATGAAAAACCATAATTATCCAAAAGTGACTTGATATTACTAGCCCAGTTTTTAACACCATTAGAACAAGCTTCAACCATATGATTGTAAAAGAAGGAAACGAGAATATTGTCTGCTGAGACAATATGACACCAAAATTTAATTATTCTCACATACCTACTAATATATAACGGATACCTCCCTAAGTCACCGTATACACCTATAGAAGGAGTGGATGCTCGTACCTTTAACAAAGTCTTGCAAAATTTAAGATGAATTCTCTCAATCGATTTGCATTTTCCAAAACCCCACACTTCACATGAATAGCTGAGTATTGAACCAATAAACGTATCAAAAAGCTGACACATCACCTTGGGAGTTAATGCGTATGTTTTAGTATTATACAAGAGACAGTTAAGTGCTTTAAGACCTTTACCAATCAACATTTCTTGATTTAGTGCAAATGTACCTGTATAGTTAAAAACGGTGCCTAAGTAATTAAAATCATTAACTACCTCTAAGGGAGACCCATTATACGTCCAAGATTCATCATCTTTTAACCCACCCCGTTTCCTAAATACCACAATTTTTGTTTTATCCGTATTCACCTGTAATCCCCATTTCGAACAATAGGTGTATAAAAGGTCCAAATTATTTTGCAGTTCAAGGACATTATTTGCCAGGACGACCATATCGTCTGCAAAAAGCATGAGTATGAAAGTGAGGTCATTCAAGGTCAGACCACTATTTGGGTCATCTTGCAAAAACAGCTCCAAGTCCTCGATGAACAGAGAGAATAATATCGGTGACAATACTTCCCCTTGCTTCAACCCAATAGCACATTCAAAGAATTCTGAATACGAGTTACATCCCCTGACACATGATTTTACTTGACTATACATATTTTTCACAATTCTCAACAGTTTACCGTTAATACCAAGTTTAAACATTTTGCACCATAGGCCATTTAGATACACACTGTCAAAGGCTTTTCTGAAATCCACAAAAGCACAATACAAACGTTTCTTTTCGTTTAAAATTTTCTGGATAACAGAGTATAAAACAAAAATTGCATCTGTTGTTGAGCGCCCTCTGCGAAATCCAAATTGAGAATCAGATGAAACATTATTACTTTCAGCCCAGTCAGTTAATCGCTTATTTAGCACACCTGTAAATATCTTTGAAAAACAGCTAACTAAAGTGATCCCTCTGTAATTATTTACGTCACGAGGGTCGTGCTTTTTAAATAACGGTACAATAATACCTTCAGTCCAAAGACTTGGAAATTGACCTGAATTTAAAATTGCATTAAACAAATCTACAAGATGACCTGATAAAATATCGAGTGATTCGATGAAATATTCATTCAACAGCTGGTCCCCAGAAAATGACTTGTTTCTTTTCAAATTTTGTACAACTTCTCTAATTTCTTTCGCTGTTATAGGGCAGTCAAGTTCCGAAAAATTACAATCACTAGAATCAAAGTCATAATTAGAACAAAAATCTTCACTCTCATCGTTTTGGACGTGCGAAAGCTCTTGCTGCATTTTCGAAAAATAGTCAAAAAATACGTCAAGCGAAATATTGGAGTCATTTGCCTTTTTCTTTTTAAAGAGTCGCCAGAAATCTTTTGGTTTGGCATGTCTTAATTTTTCAATTTCGCGTATTTTATGATAATGAAAATTTCGTTTCTTTTTCTTAGTTAGTTTTTTGTACTTTGATTTTAGAAAACACATGTTTTGCCGATTTTCGTCAGACTTAAAACAGTTAAACGTATGTAGAGAAGCATGATATAATTGTTTTGCTGTTTTACATTCTTCGTCGAACCACTCAGATTTATTACACAACCTGTTGTTATAACAGTTAGAAGAAGAAGATTTCTTATATGTTTTTGAACTACTAAATAATGGCCTAGCAACATCATTTAATATCTGGGTAAAACTTTCCACACAAGAGTTAACAGAACTTTTATCAGAAGTATCTAGCCCCCTAGGCTTTCAAGTGCCTTTCAACAAAAAAGTAGGGAAAAACTAGCGATAAAAATTTGGGAAAAGTAATGAAAAAGTAGGGGTTATTGGTGTAAAAAAAGTAAGGATAGTAGGGCTTTTCCAAGTACAAAATTTATCACAATGAGTAATTAGAAATAAATTCCACACTAAATAAGCAGGATAATAGCTGTGACAATAGTACAAGCTAAACAGAGAGCCCTTTGGGGTTAAAACTAAAAAAATGAAGTTTTGCAGCGTGCTCCCTAAGAAAAAATTATTAGCTAATTTATTATATTTCGAGCGAGCGGAGCGAGCGAGGAAAAATTCTGAATTTTTACAAGTAAATGACATTTTAGAGTGAAAAAGGAGGGATAGTAGGGCATTTTTAAGAAAAAGTAGGAGCAAATCAAAAAAGTAGGTCCCACTTGTAAACCTGTCCCCCCCCCCTTCCCCCCCCCCCTACTGAAAAAAAGACATTTTTGCAGCTGAACAAAAATGGACTGAGTACAGATAGATAAGATAGACACATTTTTTAAATTTTTTGAGACAATTTATCAATAGATTATGAGGCAACTCAACAACACTTTATGAGACAATTCACTGATAAATTTTGAGTCAACTCACAGACACCTCATCATTTTTATGAGACAATTTAATTCACAGACACTTTAATGATTTTTAATTCTAAATCTAAAAAATGTTGTTGGGGAATTGTCTCAGAAGACGTTGTTGAATTGTTCCGAAATCTATGTTTTTGAGTTGTTTTCTCTATAAATTCTCTTGATTTCCCCGAGTCACACTATAATGGTAACAGGTCATTTTGGCCCTGCTGGGCATATTGACATGGGTTTTTTCAGCCTGAGTTGTGAAAGGGTCCTTTTTACATTTCAGCCTGATTTTTTCACAAAACTTAAAGTAAGTAAGGGTGCAAAGATCAGGAATCTAACACCTGCCCATCTGTCCATTCATACACATATAATAATGCATACACATATAATTATCACTTTCAGACTGTGGCCAAAACAACCAAAGACCGAAATGACTCACTCTGAAAATTGGCCGAAATGACCCACCTACCAAGTCTGAAACGACCCACCCCCTAAATTTGGATGAAACAACCCAAGACAAATCAACCCAGGACCAAAATGACCCGCATTCCGCAGTATCTCAAAATTTAATTCCCAACAAGTTCCTATCAATGAAGCTCTTTCCAAGTTTCACTGAACCAGTTTTGTATCATATAATTTTTGCCTCTTTTACATTGTAGATTTGTAAGTTAAAAACCTGGAACCTCTAGTGAATGGGCCTGCTCCTTCATTCCCAAAAAGTTAATAATATTACTGTGAAAACTCAATATATTTTCGTTTTCTTTGGAATCTATGCACACTCTGGAGTCTAGACCTACTTCTTTCTTTCACAGTTTTGAGATCAGAATTATCATAGAATGTGTCAGCATAACAGGAACCACTTGATTACTTCCTGCGTCTTTTTCTTCAGTTTTTTGGGACTTTTCTGCTTCAATCTCTATTTCAGATGCCATTTTGTATGGATGTACTCTAAATTATGTCATAGTTGACTGGGTTTTATAAATTGTAGAATTACCTTATGATAATCAATCAATTACAAAGGGTGGGAGCAATTTTAAAGAACAAACTGAGTCAATATTTTATAAGTAGATCTACATGTATAGGCTTTAACAAATGCATTGATTTTTTTTTGATTTTTTTTTGCATTATTCACTATTCATTAAAATCTGATTATTCACTATTCATTTATTTTTTCTTCTATTCATTAAAAATAATAGGATTATTCATTAATTTTAGGCCCTCATTATTCACTATTCATTTTTTCCCCGCTCATTATTCACTATTCATTATAAAAAAGGCCATTATTCACTAATCATTATACCCCATCTAGACCCTCCTGTATAATTTATAGCCGAGGAATCGAGGTCGTGTATCGTGCAAAAAAAAAAACAACACATTGTTTGCTATCGAGAGGTATTATATGACTTTTTGGTTACTGTAAAGGCGGTACCTCATGAATGCGTAATAAAGACTGATCTACCTTAGACATAGGTAAAAGCAAAAATGTCTGTTTATTGGTAAACGTAAGTATGGGAGCAAACAGTCTGGACCCAGATCAGACGGCTCCTGTCTACACTGTTTGTCAAAGTTGTTCAAACAACGAAAACCGGCGATATTTGTTGTATTGTCATTCTAAGGGTTTATAAATGTAACGGTCAGGATTTTCAAGAAATGCACGCTCGTTTGCGCAGCTCAAACAACTTATAACTTTACCACATAGATAGAACCTAAATGGCCGAACCACGCCCAAATATGAATATTAATGTTTCCGCCTTTACAGTGAGCATAAAGTTCTATTATACTGATAGTTAATCTGGTGCTCGATATGAAACCACTGTATAGCAATGCGTCCAGAATTGCATTTCTCTGAATGTATGCTGTGTAGGTCAAGTTAAACAAGCTTTCATTGCGCAGAAATTGTGAAAAATTCTCCTTATATATTATCATTCAGTTTGAACGTGTGTTTTGGTCTTCATTTAAAAGATCCATTAAAATTAGCCGCAAGATATGTTTTTGTTGAGAAATTACAAATTTCAATTTTTATCTGGAGGTAGGTGCATGAACAGAACAGAACATATATTTTATTGACGTAAACTGTACAGTTTCTTGTCAGATACATGAATGTACATGTATGAAAGCTATGACGCGTTGCTCAAAAAGTTTTTTTAGAGATTGATAGGTGTCACATGGTTATTTGCATTTTACTACAATTTATAATGTTTTGAGACTGCGTGACAGTTCCAGTGCGACAGCCTAATGTTACGCGTTCCCCCTCAAGCTTTTCGAATGGACTTTTTCTAAAGGTCGTTTCTCAGAGGTCATGGTAAATCTGTGGATACCAACATTTGATGCTAAAGCATGTAAATTTAGGCAATTTTGATATTAAAAACATCCTTCGTTTGTTTGTTTGTTTGATTCTTTATGTCTCATCAACAATCTTTCTGTTATGTTGGGACGGGTCTACCTGTGTTGAATCAGTACTAAGCTAGGATTAATGGGTCTTGGTCATGGACACAACGCAGTGACGCCGGTGAGGCTACAAATGTAGAACCCGCGGCATTTCGGTCTCGAGTCAAGCACTCTGCCACAGAGCCTTAGCCACTGTGCTCCCTAAACATCGTCCGCAATTACAAGTATTATATTTAATTAATTATGCACCATCAAAAGCATAAGTCATGCAAAAGTGTCCTTTGAAGTGAAATGAAAATAAACTGATTCTGAGGAAGTGCTTTCTTGAAACTATAGGCACTTAAAGAAATGAATTTTATCAAATTCTCGAAGCCACGGCTTGTTACATTAGCTGCTACAGATGCTTACTTTTTGCATGCTGGGTAATTTTACCATGCTTTTTTGTCGTCTGCTGATTTTTTTCAAAATTAACATTTTCAAAAATTTCTTTCGGGAATATCATCAGAGTGTCAAACGGTTTGGATCGAGATCAGGCCCGACATCTTGTCGGGCCTGATCTGGATCCAAACTGTTTGCAAATGTGGTCGGCAGACGACAAAAGTCGCCATTAGCGGGAAAAGTGTTATGAAACTTGATATCATTATTTAAAGTGGCTTGATAAACGAAAAGCATTCGAGGAAATAATATAAGAGTCTGAAACTGATTGGAAAATTCAAAGTGAATATGCAAACAGTGAAATGAGCGTGACGCAATGTATATACATGTATATATAAGAAGCAACGCATATTGTATTTCGGAGGTCAATTACATTAGATTTTTTTAAAAATTAAAGTGTGACGATGGAATGCAAAATCCGTTCCTAGGGATCACCTTTGGCATTGTCTTATGATGACAAAATGGCGATCCCGAATGAGAGGTGTCCCATGATGTAAAACGATAGGATGTTCCGGACGGATTTTTTTTACCCCACCCACACTGGTTATAGAGTATTCAATGTTAGAAAGGTAGCACAGATCAGGAATAGATACATTAAGTACCACACCTGACCCAGGATACCATATGGGAAAGTGACGGAAACACAATAAAACACCACAAACAAGAGCCAAGAGGTCAGCCCTTTACCAGCAGGTGACCACAAGGCAGCGATGATTACTACAGACATACGCGACTGTTGCATGTCCTACTTTGTGTCCTTTCTTGTTTTGCTATCATTTTGCTGAGGAAGAGAAAGCTGGTTGCGTTACTTTTAATTGTGTTCTTGCTCTGAGGGGGTTAGACCGGAATAAGTCCAAACAATATAGGCAACCCTACATCTGAAATTTAAACCAAAGACTAAAGCTCATTTTCCTCTCTGATAGAAGAAATTCTTTTACAAACATGCAACTAGCAGGTCAGCAAAGAGGTAGTTCATGTACTCGAATTTGGATATATAGCTGTCATGCAAATATAAACAATTTGCTGTAGAGTAACATGTATTTTAATACTGATTAGCACTTTGGGATGTGAAAAGACGCAAAGCCAATGGACACATGATACTGGTTAAGTGTAAATTTCCGAACAATTTACATTATTTAATTAAACTATGTTGTAGGTACAGATTGGACTTGCCTCATAGAGGCAATTCCAATGTGTACCTACAACATATGTCTTTCCAATAAATTAGTTTTTCACCATATGCTTTTATCTAAACAGATTTTCAACCACTTTCATTGTTTCAGTATAATGGGCATGTAGAAATGAACACGTTTTATGTAGTTTGTCATGCACCTGGATGACAATTATAGATTGCCTACTTTATGCTTCTGACAGCTTATCTTGAGATGTTTCATTGGAGTAAATTGCTAAATTGGTGGCTGTGTGGTTGTAAACCGAAGAATAAAGCTCATATCCCTCTCTGGTAGAAGAAATACTTTAACATACACTGTTTGATCCAATTCTCACCAGATTCTTTGAAAAGTCAGTTAGATAGGTATTTGAGAGAATCAGTTACAGTTATACTTGAAAATATAAACATGACTAAATTAACCAATTGGAATGGACTGCATAAGTCTATGTGGTGGTATGTGTTCTATTTCTTTTTCATGTACTCGCGGTGCCATGTGTAATTATCTACGTTTGCTGCATGGCCATTAGACTGGCACCAGTCCACTGAATGTATACGCTTATAATTATATTTAACTATGAAAAAAATCATCTTATAAAAATTCTATCCTCTCTGATAGTCAATTTAGTGACCAAGTCAGGAACTACTCAGAAGTAAAGTTAATTAATTGCTATCTTAGAGAGATTATCTGTTTTACTACAAAACAATGACATCAGAGACTGGGGCCAGTCTACATGGCCATAATCACTTGTTCTTTTTATATAATATATTCATGGTATTTTCTGCATGCATCCTGTTACACGCCACCAGATAAGTGTGCGTATTTGAAAATACATTTTTCTTATTTCTCAACCAAAACATATGTTGTGGGTATTCAAAAGAACCGTCTCAATGAGACGGTTCTTTTGAGCACCCAAAACATACGTTAAAATTGATGGGTAAGAAAAAAAATGACAATTTTACGTTCATTTTTTGGGCTGAATTTGATCTATGCTGCTAGCGCTGATGCCCTATGTCTATTACTAGTCTCCTGGGCATATCAGACCTTTCATGACAATGCTCAATCAGAAACGTGGTGCTCAGTAGATTATTATAGAGAATGATATTTAATAACTCGCATTGGTTGCCAGCCATCCAAATAAACAATTCCCTCATGAGGATAATTTAGTAGATATTTATGTGTTGTTATTATTGAGCCTCATGTCTAATATCCCCAAGTCGCCATATGCATAGATAAGCAGACTTCTGAAACCTTTTGAATATTATAACAATTGTAGATTGCCCTTCTATGAAGAAGCTCTAGCGATAAGGTACATATTTTCCCTAGTTGACATGATAACAAAAGCTAAATTTTCAAATAGCCCTAATGATTTTAAAATTCTTCTGTTTGGGTAGTATAATATGTATAATAAGCATCAAAATACGTTTCAAAGAGATTCGTCATTTACAAAGCCATGAAAACTTGTGCTTTCTTCTCCCACCCTTCATTTTACGTCTTTATGCTGGGTGTCGTTTAGACCAGAATTTTAGTAAATCCATTATAGGTTTTCAAAAAGTAAAAGTACTAAATTATTAAAGATATAAATTCCCTTCGCTTCCAAAACTTTGCAGTATTCCTTCTGCGCATGCGTACGAAATATACTTAAAATTGCGATGTTTGTCATTGAAAAGATGAAACTGGTGCCTTTCAGTTTGTTTTTAGATGCTTCCCCCCCCAGACCCAAGATGCCCTTTGGACAATTGGACGTCATTATATACATATACAACACGTGTAAAGGGCATCTCGGGTCTAGGGGGGAAAGGGGTTGTATAAGCATAAGAAGACATCAATCATCTGACAAAAATAGTCCACTTTATAAGATGGTCGTTTTTATTGTACATCAACTGTATAAATATATATAATATACTCTATCGTGATAAATGTAGGACGATTGTTTACCTTAGTTTAACGGTCTATTTCCCACACATGTTACTGAATAGCGAGCACAGTTGATGATCAAAATCAATTCTCATTTAAAACGAAGTAGATATAGTACATGCATTTAGGAAAACGCGTTTTAAATATACGAACTAGCGGGCAAGGGTACATAGATGACTCGTCTATATGTATTTGTTGAGTGTGCCTAGTGTCTCCAGTCGTTATTTCAACAAAATAAAACGAATGTCTTATTTAGGGAAATCGCCCGCCTTTTCGCTAGAAATTCTTCATACAATTTACAATTGATTCAAGAATGAAGTGACACTATGTTAAAAAAACAAGCGAATTCAGAGAATGTATGTCCCCGCCACTAACTGTCTTAAAGTATATGAGCTATCATGAAATGTGTAATTTATCCTAGCTTAGTACTGGTTCAACCCAGGAAGAACCGTCCCGCATAACTGAAAGATTGTTGAGTGGACGTAAAGAATCAAATCAAAAAAATGAAATGTGTAAGTTAAATGACTAAGTACACAGAACAGAAAAAGTGACAAAAGTTATTTGAGAATTTAATAAAAACTGAGACCATGACAAAAGCACAGGTAAAGTTTCAAAAGAGTCAGCATAAAATGGTAGAAGCCGCCGTGGTGTAGGGGATAAACCTATGTCTTGTAAACCAGGGGTCGCAGGTTCGATTCCCGGCTTCTCCCAGTCTGTCGGAAGGTACTTTAAGCGGTTGCCCCGTCTTCTGAGACGCTTTAAAACCAGAACAGCTGCCGGTTGAGCCTTAGGGTGTTCCTGGACTGAGAACCACAAAACCTTAAACCCACCCGGCCAGTACAGCCAAGGAACATGGCCACAAACAATAAAATGGTAGGAGGAGTAGCGCACACAAGGTACCCATTATCAGATCTGGTCACATTGTGATAGTAATACATTTAAATGCCTAAAAAGCGACTAAACTCAACTTGTGAAAATAAGTAACAAAACATAACCTTAAGATAATATTCAAGACATACATGTATGCACATTTTCAGACCATTACCTAAACATCTGTAAAGTTTCAAAACAATCGCATAAAATTGTAGGAGTTGCGCGCACACGGTACCAACTATCTATTAAATTTAATGTAATAACGCCTGAAACTTGAAAAAAGTAACAAAAGATAATCTGAGGATTAGATCCAAACGATATGCACATCTTCAGACCATGACCTAAATACTTGTAATGTTTCAAAGGTATCAGCATAAAACAGTAGGAGGGGTTGCATACACAAGATACCTGGTATCTATTCATTTTGGCCAGAAAAAATGACTATAAGATGACACAAACACCTGCAAAGTTTCAAAGGAATCGGTATAAAACTGTAGGAGTTGCATACACAAGATAAATACTACTTGAAGGGGGCGGAAGTGCGATGCCGAATACTATGTGGGGGACAATTTCTTAGAACGCACTTGAGAGTTACACTCTCGCAGTGACTTTTTTTAGAGTGCACTCTTATATAGGTCCTGACTTTCGTAAAGAAACATGCAACCTTTGAAATAATGCACAGGTTTCATTTTCTGTAAATTTTACTAGCTGTTGTTTTCATATTTGTCATTATAATCGTCATTAGTCAAAGCGACCCCGCATTTTGAAGTTGACCACCAATAAAAATCGACCTACGCATTGAAATGAAAGTATGTATTTTTGTAAATAATTTCATAAAAGTGAATATGTATGCTGCATCTGACTGCAACGATCAAACGGTCCCTAGAAGTTTGCAACTGTAAAAAACAGAACTAATTTATCTGAATTTGTCGACTTTCTACTTCCGATTTCCCACCGAACAAGCGGGACATAAACGATATAATTGAGCCACGACATGTGATTTGCAACAATGTGGCATTTCGACAAGTGTAGACTCAGACGAGCCTATACAGCCACCTCTTAAGCTTAGAAACTCCAAATGATGTTCAGTCAGTAGCTTAACACTCCTTAAATTTGCAAGCGACTAGCAAAGGCTCTGATCAGACTGCGCGTATGCACAGGCTGATCTGAGGCTTTGCTGGTCGCACATACCACATTGTTGGACATCCCATGCCATGGCTCAATTATGTAGCAGTAACACGCATTAAAAAATTTCACACCATTTTCGTAGACATAAAATGGCTTAAAACGGATAGCATGACATTTTAAGATTATTAAAATATGTATTGGGTCAAGAATTAACTTACCTGTTACATGTATCCCTGTCTTTCCCGCGAAAACTAATGACAGCAACTGTTCAAGTTGACCACAGAAAGTAAGTCAAATTGTTTTTCATTGACCCTCGGCGGTCATTTTGACAGTTTATAAGTTTCTGCCAAGTTTTGTCAAACAAGAGTCAGTAGTTTAGGAGATGTCTTTTGAAGCAAGTGTTGACGATGGGCGACGGACATCTAATGATCACAAACGATCACCTTGGGCATATGGTTCAGATGAGTTCTAGAAAGGTCAAAACAATTTTCCTTCCTCATCCAACGGACTTACTACCATGCAACTATCAGCTAAGCAAAAGCATAGTTCATGCAATCAAATTTGTTGATATAGTTGTCATGTAAATATAAACAATTTGACTTATACTGACAGGTATTTTAAGACTGATAGGCAGATTGAGATGTTTAAAAGAGGAAAGCCAATGGACATGCTACTTGTTTAGTGTATATTTCAAAATAGGTTTCCTTAATTTCAGTAACATATGTTGTTGGTACACATTGGAATTGCCTCATAGAGGCAATTCCAATGTGCACCTACAACATATGTCCATTCAATAAATGAGTGTTTCTACCATAAAACAGGGTTTTTCACAAACTTCTAAACTACTTTTTATGTTTCAGTGTAATGAGCATGTAGAAATGAACAACTTTTGTTGCATGCACCTGGATGACAATAATAAATAGTCGACTTTATATTATTGACAGCTTATCTTTAGAGATTTCATTGGAATGAAATGATAACTTGGTGGTTACCTGGTTGTAATATATAGTTTAACAAACAGCCTTATGTTCTCATCTGTCTCTTAACCGTTGCCACGCTGAAACCGCATTTATCCAGATGTGTAAATAATGCAGATCATGACCAATTGGTTTCTTCAGAAGCCAACTGATCAGACTCCATCCTGTTTTCGATGCATCCTATGAATCCATGGAAGTTGGTGGTATCATATGTCACTTAATTGGCTGGACAACAAACTAATATATATATATATATATATATATATATATATATATATATATATATATATATATATATATATATATATATATATATATATATATATATATATATATATATATATATATATATATATATATATAATGCTAATTTAGTCAGCGTGACAAGGGCTAAGACTGCAGAAGTGAGTGATTATTTACGAAACAATACCAGGCTGTCTAATTTGAGACAAATCTCAAAAAGATATTCCTGAAATCATGTATCGCCCTTTAAGGCACTGGTCTATTTGACTGGTTCTAACTAAAATCTGTGCAACTTGGTCAAGGTATACCGTTGATAAAACAATCTTTCTTCAACTTAAACAGCATTTTCTGTGTATGTGTTAGTTATAGTCTGTCATATGGTTCTTTATAACTCAAAGAATGTTTGACCTAATGTTACAATGTTTATATAGAAACATCTGCTAAAATAACAATTTATCTTTATTTATAATCGGATCCACCTGGTTCAATATTTGAACATGTTATTTCATCTTATATGAATTATTCTTGTAAGCATATATTCTGCGTAAATGACAACTTTAAATGAAAAATATAAACAGGAACAAGCACACTGACCTCATTTTTTCTGTTGGCTAATCTGAGTCCATTTCAAATTTAAAACGTCTGCTACTTTCTGCGAACAAAAGGCTAAGGGAATATATTCTTTTCTTATAGAACGACCATAAAGAACACTGCTAGAACACTTTGCTACTTTAAATAGCATGTGTGAAAGTTCTCAGGATTATTCCCGAATTCAGGATTGTGAGGCCAACTTCCATAATTCATGTTTTAAGGCAGACTTTCCATAGAATGTCGGCCTCAAAATGCTGCATTCTGCAGATAAAGATAGCTTTTTTGATTTAGTTTCAGTTTACCTAAAGGTATTTGACCATTAAAACTGGATTTAAAAAAAATATTTTGAAGGCATACAGCAAGTTTTAAATTCTGAATTTTTTAAGTTCAGGATTTTGGAAATTTTGACCTTTCACCTCTTCTAAAAATGTTTGCATTTTTAGCTCGTTCTGATCCCGTTCTTTCCGTCTTGTTAGCCAGACACGTGACGCAACTCCATCAATTTATATGTCTTTGCAATGTCATATAATTCAATGAAGTTGCGTCACGTGTAACGTCATATAATTTGATGCAGTTGCAGCGGTTTGTGATTGTGGTATTTTCTGATCATACTCACTTACTCTTTTTGCGTCATGTGCAATCTCATCAAATTTTATGAATTTGTGTTATGTGTAACGTCATATAATTTGATGATTTTGCGTCACGTGCAACGTCATATACTTTGATGAAGTAGCGTCATGTGTAACGTCATATAATTTGATAAAGGTATGATACATGCAAAGCCATATAATTCGATGAAGTTGCGTCACATGCATCATCATATAATTTCATGAAGCTGCATCACATGCAACGTAATATGGTTTGATGAAGATGCGTCACGTGCATCGTCATATAATTTGATGAAGTAGTCTCACGTGCAACATCATATCATTTGAAGTTGCGTCAAGTTCTATTTTAAGAAAATGCAAATTGTCGAAAATGAAAGTTATTGTCACGAATATGAAGCGCAATCCACCTCGTAACGTGAACAAAATGTATTTATTTTATAAGTGGCTTTGACACTCTTGATATATAGACTTTTCATTATCCTCGATTAAATAGATAGGCTATTCATTATAAACAACTGAATATCCCATATCAAACAAAATGGTTTGTAAAGCATAAAAATGCCACAATAACCATGCACAATTAACAGTTTATAGTTACATTAATTGATATTTTCGTTCTTTATTTTCCAAAGTATACCATTTTGTTAGCTTTATTATGCTACTTAGTGACAGTCAAAAGTCGAGGTAACTTGGTATATTATGAATATTCCACAACGTATACACACGCGAATTTTCATCGTTCAAGGTCGAATATGGGAGCGCAGTGGCTCAATGGTAGAGTGCTTGACTCGAGACCGAAGGGCCGCGAGTTCGAGCCTTACCGTCGTCACTACGTTGTGACCTTGAGCAAGAACATTTATCCTAGCTTAGAACTGGTTCAAGCCAGGAAGACCCGTCCCTTTATAACTGAAATATTGTTGATGGGACGTAAGGAATCGAAGCAAACAAACATACAAATCAAGGTCGAATACGATCAATGTAAATGTTTGATGCATGAAGGTACACACCATACCAATACAAAATACAGGGGCTAATACATAAGAGCCTTTCCGACAATGTGGCATTTTGACAAGTGTAGACTCAGCCAAGCCTGTGAAGCCTCCTTTTAAGCTCAGAATATCCCCTAATGATAATCGGTCAGTAGCTTAACACTCATAGAATATTCAATCGACTAGCAAAGGCTCTGATCAGACTGCGCGTATGCGCAGGCTGGTCTGAGCCTTTGCTGGTCGCACATACCACATTGTTGGAAATCTCATGCTTCGGCTCATATTTGATCAACGATATGAGAAACGGGGCTTAATAAATAACCTTTAATAACACATGTCTTATAAATGAATACAATCTGAAACATAACCCTGAACTTATCTGTCAAGATGTGAAAAATAAACAAAAATAGTCGTACACCATTAAGCATCTGAAACGATATTGAGCCGCGCAATGAGATTTCCAACAATGTGGTATATGCGACAAGCATAGACTCATACCAACCTGTGCATACCCGCAGTCTTATCAGAGCCTTTGCTAGTCGCTTGAATACCAATGTATATTAAGTTACTGACTGAACCTCATTTGGAGTATCTAACCTTAAAAGGAGGCTGCACAGGCTCGTCTGAGTCTACACTTGTCAAAATCTCACATTGTTTGAAACCACATGTCACGGCTCATATGATGATCGTATCTGACAGCAATATGGAAGTCTTCGCCCAGGAGGGTTCAAAATCAATTTATGAACTGAACGGGAAAGATAGGCAAAATACATGTATATGAGATAAATTTTATTCATGATTAGTATTCCCTTAGTTCTACTGTATTTTCTGTTGTTTTATTGCTACATTGACACAGTCTAAACTAGCAAAGCATATACATATGCTATAGTTAAAGTCTGACCTTAGACGGATCAAGGTTTAGACGAGCCCACTTTAAGTTAGTAGCACGTGAACCGTTATTCAGATTGTAATCGCTTAATATTTCTACGTAAAATATCTACTGTTCGTGATATCGACTATTAACTGAAAAGTGGTATTTAAAGACTTAACCATTGTTTCACCCAGATGCTACACCATGGACGCGTCTAATATTTGATCCGTCTAGATTCAAAATAAACATGATACGTTTATATATCAGGCATTACTCCCGTTACATTTGTAACATGTATATTTTCACTCTCATATGCAGTATGGATTCGAAGCAGACTGTTTTACACTGAATAAACTTTTCCAACATTATTAATTGGGTGTGTCGTTTTGCAAGTTAAGGGTTCGTTGGTGGTATTTTCATTTTATTCATTTATTAGTAGGTATAATATTCTGTAAAACAACACGTAATACCCTGATCAAATGCTCCTTTCTGTGGTGTCTAATTAGGGTCTACACTCTTTGCCTAAGTCACATAAACAGATTGCTAGGCTTATGTGGGTTATTATGGATTAGTCTGATATGGGTCTACATTGATTCTACAGAGGCTACCAAAATAGATCAGCAGACGAGGAGGAAAGTAATGCCAAGAAAAAAATGTGTGTGGTTCAGGTTACCCGACCTACCCTAAATTTTTATTCCCTACCCTAAACTTTTTTCTCCAAATTCTGAATGTGGAAGAGAATAGCAGAACAAAATAATTTTGTTCTGCTATTCTCTTCCAACTTTAGAATTTAGAGAAAAACTACATATCGAAATGACCATTTGAAATGGAAGTCTTTTCTTTGCATTCAGTCTTTGGTATTGAAAGTAAAAGGATTAAAACAAGGTTATATCTTCATAAATATACCCTTTTATATCAGTTTTGTCTTATTAAGCACGTCTGAATATTCCAAGAAAAAAAGTTTTCAAATAAAAATAGTATCCCACCTACCTACCCTAATTGTTTTCAGGGTGTAACCTGAACCACACATATTTTTATTTGGCCAAACTTCAATTGTAGCAATTTACGTCATTTTAGTTCTGATGGATTTTCCCATACATATCGATACAATTCAGTATGATCTAGTCAATTTTGTACTTTATAATGCTTACCAATGTACCATGACGTTTCTAAATATTCAGACACAAACTATTTTGACAACCAACAAAGATTTGACCAACCTGCACACTTTTAAGAAAGGTTCATTTGTTCTTTTATATTCTAACAGTAATAACACCAATGCTACACAAATGAACTTAATGAATGGTCTCCAACTTTAATATTGATATTTTTTATTATCCAAGATAATGAATTTATTATTCATTCTGACATAATTTCCCTTGTTACTGGATCAGCAAAGAATGATCTGTTAGAAACATCCAAAAATACGAGTACATTTCTACTATAAAATATGTCAATCAAATCTGACAATCAAAGGACTTTAATCACCACCGATTTGTTTGATGGTGTGTTTTTTGGAACTCTGGAATCAAGTAAATTGTTTTGATGACCTAACTTTATTCTTGTCTTATCATTTTGAAAGGGACAAGCTTAACTGGTAAAGGTTGTAAAGGATTGCCTATTTCTATCAAATCATGAATTTTTGTCTCTGAATTTTTTTGTTATATCTTAGCAAACGAAGCAAAACCTGATGAAATATCACCTTATGTGCAATGCACGGATCAAGAAAGCTTTGTCAAAGGGGGTCCAAATTTGACAAGGTTTTTTTAGTTGATTAGTGATCAGGGATGAGAATATCCAAATACCACCATAAGCAGGCCAGCATCGGTCTGTGATTTTTTCAAGGGATCCTGACAAGTATTGCTAAGAACCCCATATTTTTGTGATTTTTCAGGGGGGGGGGGGTTCCAGTCTCCCTGTCCCTCCCTCTAGATCCGCTTATGTGTGTCATTTTATATAGGCCTTTTGTCGTTTGCTAAAGGATCAGATTGACCCCTGTTAAAAAAACTGATGGTTCAGATCCTGATTAGACTGGGTCCAGTCCTTAAACAATTTTAATCAATGTATCATTTCATATACTTGGAGCTAGTTTATTTCTGATGGCTCTGTCTTTAGTGTCATTTCATATACTTGGAGCTAGTCTAACTCCCATGGATCCGTCTTTAACCCTCTAGTGCCCGGTGTATCATATATGCTACATTCTTTTTTTTGAAGCCCTGACCAGGATATTGGCTTGAAAGTTAAGTTAAACTACTAGAAAGACAGTTAAGATGTTAGGCAACTAGTAATAATCATTTGAGTTGAGACCATTTGTCTGAAATGGGTTTCATCAGCCACCAAAGTTCGCCAAAGTTCAAAAACGAGACTGTATCATATATGATGCATTAGGCATTAAAAAATCAAAAATTTGAATTGAGATATTGACTTAATCTTTTCAGGTGAACATGATATATAATCTAATAAATTATTTTTCTTACACCAAATTGTAATCCAAAAAGGTTTCCTGAAATTATAATCGGAATTTGAGTTATTCACCCTTAAAAAATCATGTCATGAAAATTTTATTGCCAATGTAGCATATATGCTACATGCCAATCTCGGCAACCTTTGACCTCAACACACATCCAGACCCTGTTTTTTTATTTGACTTCCCAAAGCTAGTATCTGGGTTGAATATAAATGTTTTCTGATAGTGCATTCTATGTTTGGGCACGCGAGGGTTAAGACAGAGCCATCAGAGTTAGAATAGCTCCATGTATATGAGTTAGACTTGCTCCAAGTATATGAAATGACACTAAAATTTAGACTAGCTCCAAGTATATAAAATGACATTTAAGTTAGACTAGCTTCAAGTATATGAAATGACACTAAGAAGTTAGACTAGCTCCAAGTATATGAAATGCCACATTGATGAAGAAAAATGTTTTAAGGTCTGGAGTCAGTCTAAGATCCAGATATACCCAGTTGAATTTTATATGCTTGCTGATTTCCTTTTTAACCCGTTCACCCCTAAGTATCGTTCATAAACTCTTCTAATTTACATTATAGAAGTGTCCATTGTGTTAAAAGGGGGTGCTAGACATATCCTGGTAAAATGACTGGGCAAAAGGTGCAGATCCAGATGGGATGGCTCATGTGAGCCATCCCATCTGTATATACACTGTTCGCTTACTCTTTGTGTCCTTTTTGCAGACTTGAGGACTTGCCTTACATCCCTTTTTAACACAATGGTCTGTCCTATAATTTAATTTGAAAGAGTTTACAAAATTTAGAGGTACAATGGTTTAAATTGTGCTGCCAAGGGTGCACGGTTTTTACCTTTGAGAGCAGTCACTTAGGTAACAATATATCTGTACTGACAGCCTTTAAAACGCAACACCAACTTCCCTGTATTTCTTTTAAAGTTGTATGTAAAATTCTTTTGCTTTGATAATGTCATCATAAGTTGGCTTCTTGAGCAAACATTTTAGTTTTGATTGTACAACTGAACTGGCGTTATTTGCTCCTTATTAATTAAGTCACTGAAACATTTCTTAAGTAGAGGAAATTTAAGTCATCGAATAACAGGCTACAAACAGATAAACGTCAAAAACGCAAATAAGCTGTATCGCAAACCTGCCATTCAATATGAGAGTGATTCTTCCATGACTAACAAAGTCCATGGCACAAGTTTGATGTTCTCATGTTTCTTGATTTAAAGAAGTCGGGAATCTTTCACTGACAATAATAGTCACATTAAGCAATTTGACCCATTTCTCAAAAAAGTTTACATTTTCATGCATTAAATTCATCTTAATAGGACAAGTTTTCCATGTGATACTTACAAATGAACACTTTTTAACATACGCTCAAAATAATTGTCTTGCTTCCTTTTTCGAAACATAAATTAAAGCTGCTATCCAAGTGTTGTGTTTTTAAAGTCTGTCAGTATACGTTAGTGATCTCCACTTTGATGTTATTCATTAATTTCCAATCAGCACGCGCGTACATTGCGTAATGAGGTACATCTATGACGTCACAAGATGTGATGCAGCTCTTGATGTAGTTGTACGTGAATATATGAAGCTGCGTCATCATCTTGACTAGATAATCCTCGTTGGTACTCGTTTATTGTGTCTTGTAATTTCCGCATTCTTATAGCCCGATGGATGTGCTCGCTGTTGTCCAGCATAGCTACTTCAAGTACTCGAGGCAGGGCACCAACCGTGATCACAAACACCACGTGCATCACGTCAGATATTTCTGTAGTGGGACTGGTCACAAATTTAGTTGTAAGACTGATGGTTTTGAAAAGGAAAATGATGATTATTGCAAGATGAAATACCACTCTAAGAACTTGTTGATGGACTGGTAGATGTTTCCTTACAACATAGTTAAATAGCTTCTTTCTGATACCGTACATACTGCTCTTAAACGTCAGTAAACTGTGTTTTCTCTTGGTCCCTTGGAATCTCTGTCTGGTATTGTGTGCCACAGGCAGATTGACTCCATTTATCTTTATACTCCGTAATCGTGTAATTTTCGTATTTGAGATAACAAGGTTACCATCATATATGTGGAGATAGTTGTCATGTTCTTCAATCTGCAGGCAAACCTCGACAATGTCGCTGAGGAGCTCCAAGTAGATGGCGCCAAATCCTCTAACAAGTCGAAACATATAATAAAGAAGAACGATTCCAAAAAACAGATATCCAAATGCAGCTGCAGGATAGACCAAAACAGCTACGTAACAGAAGACGAGGATTTGGGAAAGAAAGAAGAAACTTTCAATGAACACAAGGCAAAAAGTATAGACATAAAATATGAACATCACCGCTACCAAAAATGAAGATATGCCTAACACTAGCTTGCCTGTTAATAGAAAAGATAGTTTGCTTCTTTCAGAAGAGAGTCGGCTGTGACGTACAGCAAAGGAGATGGTTTTAATCGCCCCACGAACAATGACGACAATAAACACACATAAAGGAGTTGCATAGTAAGCAATACATAGAAGGATCTCAAGAATGCAAACCAATATATACAAAGGCAGCAAACTGATGCATAGACAAGTGTTCTTAAAGCCAGACTGAAAAAGTAATACTTTAAAAAACCTTGATTTCTGGATATCAAAAACTGTCTTCCAAAAGTCAACAGTAAACAACAAATAAAAGCTACAGAGGAGCAAGTCTGCAGCGTTGTTGTATCCTGGTTTGCTCGAAGTAGAAATCTGAGACATACGTCGGATATCTTCAGCAGCCATGCAGAGAGGTGATAAGGATGAGCCTGTTCTAGAAATGCCATTTTCAATCACGTTTTGAATACTTCTGGGAAACACGAGAAAAAATACACCTAGTAAAAAGTAGCTAGCTAGGAAGCAGATAAATGCATTTCTCTGAAAGCTACGAACTTCACCCAATACAGATAGAAAACCTACAGACACACCACGAGCAGTTAGTTTCTGTGTGATATCCAGAGCTTGATTGTGATAAACCCATATTCGGATAAATACAATAGATGGACCAAGAAGAACAAATAGAAGACGTTTCAACCTCGACATAATTATTGGGTGATTGTCAGGGAAGAGAGAGGCAAATAGATGGGCTAAAGATTTAGGGGGCTTCCCATCTAAAAATACCCATTCAGCGTCTATCCAATTACCATTCTGTAAATCTGACTCTGAACCTATAAGGGGTGTGTTTTCATTTAGATCTTCCCTCTCTTCAAGTTTCACATGATTATGTTGTGTTAGCCAGGCTGCAATTTGAAACAGCAAGATTGGGAAATAAAGAAATAGTACAACCCCAAGATAATATGGTCCTGTTGTGCAAACAATCCACTTTTTCATTTGTTGTTGTCTACAAGAATAGCTATAATGGGATCTAGTGTAGTCATAAAATGTGCTGCAACAATTGTAGTTGATGCTGTTTATAGGGTACTCAAGATACAATCCCACGTGGTACCAGACAGAATTGCGGAAACCAGGTACTTCAGCGAGATAGCAAAAATAACTCTCCTGGTACTCTGTTATAGTATGATTGTCCTCACTGAGGCGGGAAACCAGAACCATAAGCTGTTCAGCAAGCCGATGAGTGGTTATGTTTGTTCCAAGCATAACATTGCTGCAGTTGCCTCTCACATTGAATAGAATATATGGATCTTGCCAGAGAGTCTTTGTGTCTAGTAGCCCAAATGACAATATATTATAATCCATATTCCAGTTCATATAGGGATATAGTCCTCGGCTTGACTGATATGTCCAAACCCATTTGAACGGCTCGAAAGTCTCCTGTGTATAACCAGGATAATTGTTATGAGTACAGGCACCGCCAAATACTACCCGGAATCTGATAAAATTGGGTGCCACAATTTGAAGTCGACTTCGGAAGTAATTGATACTTCTCTCATCCACAGTCACGTTCCAGTCATCATAAACTTCTAATGTCTCAGCAGTGATAGACTGTTGTTGTTCAGAGAGTGCAGTGACATGGTGATTGGTATTACAGAAGCCACATAGAATACAATAAACGCTTATCAATATTCTGTAGAGGAGCATCATTGACCTGAAAGCAGTAATGGTAAATATTTACGTAATAATTATGCCATGGGTTGTCCGCCTGTACGTGGAGATAAGCCACGAGCTTTAGCGAGTGGATTATCTTACGTACAGGTGGACAAACTTGGTATAACTATTTTATACCACCTTCATCAGTGTAGACCCTGCACATCAAGTGATATTTCATGCTAAAGTTGGTAAAGGTGGTATAAAGTAGAATCTTGTTATTTCTAGGTCCTCCGAGGCACAAATACGAAAGAGGTAGTTTAGCAGAAAGCATATATAATATAATAATATAATATATATCAATATAGTGCAGAGAGGCATCTAAGACCTGAAATCAATATTTGGCATGTAAATACAGTAAAAAAAAGTTTTAATTCAAGTCCTCCGAGGTACAAATACGCGGGCAGTAGTGTAGCAGAAGCCATATAGAATATAATAACCAGTCATCAATATAGTGTAGAGGGGCATGGAAGACCTGAAATTTGTAATTGGCAAGTAAATACAGTAAAATTGTTTTAATTCTAAGTCCTATGAGGTACAAATACGCGGGCGGTAATGTAGCAGAAGCCAGATGGAATACAATAACCAGTCATCATTATAGTGTAGAGGGGCATCTAAGACCTGCAATCAGTAATTGGCAAGTAAATACAGTAGAATCGTTTTAATTCTAAGTCATCCGAGATACAAAAACGCGGGCCATAGAGTACAATAACCAGTCATCAATATAGTGTAGAGGGGCATCTAAAACCTGAAATCAGTAATTGGCAAGTAAATACAGTAAAATGTTTTAACTCATGTCCTCCCGAAGTACAAATACGCGGGCGGGCAGTAGTGTAGCAGAAGCCAGATAGAATACAATAATAGTGTAAAGGGGCATCTAAGACCTGCAATCAGTAATTGGCAAGTAAATATAGTAGAATTGTTTTAATTCTAAGTCATTCGAGGTACAAAACCGGGGACCATATAATACAATAACCAGTCATCAATATAGTGTAGAGGAGCATCTAAGACCTGCAATCAATAATTGGCAAGTCAATACAGTAGAATCGTATTAATTCTAAGTCCTTCAAGGTACAAAAACGCGGGCGATAGTGTAGCAGAAGCCAGATAGAATACAATAACCAGTCATCAATATAGTGTAGACCGAAAGTATTCATGATTCAATGAACTTTCCAAAAATTGAATTTATTTCTTAAATAATTAGTGTTGCTATGGTCCTACACTAGGTGTCAGTGGAGTAATTGTAATATCCCAATCAACACTTTTTAATAGTGGAAGTACGCTTAAACCACAACAATTTGTATGGAAACCGGACATTACCTGCATGAAAGCAGCCCTAACAGCCACTTTAAGTGTGTAGATCAATAACACACAATACAAATCGAAAGAGGGACACTACAATAACCAATTACAGTAAACCCTGTCTAATACGGCCACTCAAAAAAGGCAAACAAAGATCTTAATGACGAGTGGTAGCAAGTATTGTAGAAAGCTCTCTTGTAGCATTCTGCAATACGTTTGATCTGCATTAAGCGATAATCGGCATTGAAACCCATTTTTTGTTCTTTTTTTGAGTGGCCGCTTCAGACAGGTTTAACTGTACTTCTTTGTGAAATCTCTTGACAAAGAGGACATTTTTCATGCTCATTGAAAACAGCTGAAAATTGCAGTCAACCCAATGCATTTCACCTATGCTATTATTATCTTAGTTTCGTAACGCATTCCAACTTGTACAGACATCCATCCTACAAGTCCCTTTAGCTATATTTTGCCCATACATCATTTTTTAAACTCATAATCCCAAATTTGGAACTATCCCCTATCTCAGCCAGTCAGAGAAAGAAAGAAAATTTATACTGTACAATCTCGAGCGAAATGAATACCCGCAACAGTGATACTCGCGCTTTGTTTAGTCTCGGCGCAGTCGGAGCAGGACAAACTGATTTTAACTTAAACAAATCCGTTTCTAAGTTCTAAGTTCACCATCACGATCAGTTGATTTATTGAATAAATATCCATAGTGGGTGAAGCTTAACTTAAATATTCATGATGGAAAGTGATAAATATAATAATAGATACGTTTTACATTCTGATAATATCCGGGTTTTCACGGACACGAGTCCGTAATATTTGTTTCGGTCTACATAGAAAATATAGGCAAACACATGAAAGAACTACGTGCATTAAGGGGCTATTTTGCCCCCCCCCCCCCACATCCCTATGGGGCCAAAAATAAAAATTGCCTTATCACCAAATTCCTTTTATTAGTTTATTAGGACAATATCCCGATTGTAAAAGTCTTATAATAATTTGACTTTATCATTGCTATGGTTACAAAAATGGCCGCCAAAATAGGCTGAAAATAAGAAATTGACCAGTTTGGAACACATTTGAGACATTTAACATAGAGCACAAACAAAAACTAAAACGATATTATAACAGATGATTTGAATTATCACGGCACACAACATATAAAAAGGTTTATGGGATATTTAGCTGTGCTGATAGAATTAATTCTTGAAAAAATCTGTCTTCCAAAGCCTCAAATTTGTTTCAGAATGGCAATTTCTCTATTTTAAGCCTATTTTTGGCACTCGTTTTCTGTTACAATAGCAATAGTTTAGGTTAAATAAACACAAAATTTCAATAATTGGTTTGTTCTTCTATTAAACCAATCTGCATAAATTGGTGAAAAGCAACTTTCAGTTTTTAGGCTTAGAGGGGGCCTTAGACTCTTAATGCACGTAGCCCTTTGTGCACGAATCGCATCGGTGCATATGCACAGCCTTGCCATAACATTTGCTTCTCCCATACACAAAGTATTACACAAAGTATAGAAGTAGAGTAAGACCCAGACCAAAATCTCTGTCTGGCCTCACTGGACAAGTCAACATCCATTTAAGCCCAATGGAATTTCCCATTATTACCTGTACCGGCCCATTTCCGTTTTAAGGGTTGTTGGGTTGTATTTTTTATTTCATTTTTATTCGAATTTTAATTGAACGTTCTGTAAGCAAACAGTGGTGACCCTGATCAGACGTCGCGTTATGCGGCGTCTGATCAGGGTCTGCACTGCTTGTCTATGTTCCACAAAAAGAATGCTAGGCTTATATTGGTTAAATGAGGCCTTTGCACATACGCGATATGTACCAAAAGTACATCAGGAGTAACAACCTACGTCATAGCATGAATGTTGAAAACCGTAGTATGGCACCATCTTTGATTTATAAGGTAAGGTTTTCCCTTCGTAAAATTATACAAATGAGTGTCTGCCAAAACTAAGCAATGCAGGCGGTGCCTAACACCACAGAATATATAATGGTCATGCCAAGATATGCCTTTGCCTTTGTAATCATTCACTCACAAGTATCAAAGCGGGAGACTGCTAAAATTATCCACGCGTCTCCCGCTTCAATTCTTGTGGGTGAATGAATACAAAGGCATATCTGGGCGTGACCATTATATATTCTGTTCAAGTGTGATATTAGGCACCGCCTGTACTGCTTAATTGAAAGGAAAACCTTACCTCAACATCCATGCTATGACGTATGTTTTTACCCCTGTATATAACCATTTTAATTTTACCCTCTTTAATGTCACATATTCCAAAGCCACCAGGATCAAAGTGAGCAGTTTAATTCACTAACTCGGTTATCCATTTCAAAAATGACACATGCCTATGAAGATATTTCTGACGATCTGACAATAGTATTCGTGAACCGCGTACTTCATTTTTGGTAAACCACTCCTTTATACAATGCAATATGTACAGTAAAACCTGTGTAAAACGGCCACTCTCAAAACGACCAAAATGGTTTTCAAGACAGAATATCGTTTAATGCAGGTCAAAAGTAGTGCAGAATGCTCCAAAAAAGGGAGCATTCTGCAATACTTTCGACCTTCATTAAGCTACCAGTTGTCATGAAGACATTTGATTTGTCTTATTTTGAGAGCCCGTTTTACACAGGTTTTACTGTACGTCGAACGTAATAATAACACGTATCACTGAAATTTGATAGATTAAAACGGAAACTGCATATCGTCAGCTGTAAAAAATACTAAGTTTAACATTTCATTTGCTTGCTTCGTTTATCTTATATGGCGATTATTAAAGAAATATAGTACAATTACAGGATAACAAGACTGGCCTAAGTCCGCAAAACAGTTTTTTTCTGTCAATGTGTCATTTCATATACTGGTAGCTAGTCTAATTCTGATGGCCCTGTTTTAAACATCTGGCTAGAAGAGGTTAGAATTTGTTGATGAAGAAATTTTATTGATTGTAAAGGGGCTCTTACATGGTATAGGAAATTAACATTGGAGTCTGCCCACGCTTGGAATTTGATAATATTATGTTTTTTAATTGTCTGGGGTATGAATTTTATATTTATAGTGCATTTAAGTTTTTATGCAATTCCATTGCTAATTTATGACGTCATGTAGGATTTCACTACAATATCTTAGGGTGCCAAGTTATAATCATTTCTAAAGTCAATGCACATGTAGAAACGAACAACTTTACATGTAGTTTATCATGCACCTGGATGACAATAATAGACTGTCTATTTTATGCTTCTTACAGCTTATCTTGAGATGTTTCATGGGAGTGTATTGCTAAACTGCTAGTTTCGTGGTTTTAAATTATGTGATATTGAAAGCAGTATCAATTTTCTAAGTTGCTCATTTTACAGGTAGAATGTTGTTTTCCCTCTGCAATGTATATTGGACAGAAAAAAAACATGTCACCAGAGAGATAAAGAAAATGCTTAATTATTTAGACCTATAGATTTATAGATTAACCTTGTTGGAACAAATGCGCATACAGTAAACCCTGCCTTAAAGGGACAAATATTTGAGCAATAATACTGGTACCACTCATTATGACTCTCTCCAGGGGTCATACTGGTTAGATCAAAAGGACAGCCATAATGAGGTGATTATGACTTCCTTACTGAGGCAATAAAGTGGTCCAATAAAGGGAATAGGTATTTTATGATAAAATATTGATCTTTATCTTAGTGAATGAAATTGTGTTGCATACAGGTAAGTCCCCTCTTGAGGCCCCATTAATTTTGTGAGATACTGAAACTGTTCCTTATCAGTTAATCCTTTAATGATCTCTATTGGACAGTAATCTTTGTCTTTAAGTCGCCACTCAAAAAAAGACCAAACATTGGTTTTCAAAACTGATTATCGCTTAATGCAGGTCAAAAGTATTGCAGAATGCTCAAAGAGAGCATTCTGCAATACTTACGACCTTCATCAAGCTACCATTTGTCATTAAGACCTTTTTTGTCTATTTTTGAGTGGCTATTTTAGACAGGTTTGATACGAAAGGTCGGTGACAAGAAAAGTATAAAACCTGACTATATATTTCAAACATTTTCTAACGAAGCTTGGTTTCTGTTTGGTATTAAATCAGTGTCCCACGGGATGAAGTAATTAAGAGTTGATGCCTGTATGGGGACCCCAGGGTGTACTCTGATATTTATATATGAGCTGCGATATGGGATTTTCAACAATGTGGCATTTTGACCATTGTAGACTCAGACGAGCCTGTGCAGCTTCCAATTAAGCTTAGAAACTCCAAACGATGTTCGGTCAGCAGCATAATATTCATAAAATATTCAAGCGACTAGCAAAGGCTCTGATCAGACTGCGCGTATGCGCAGGCTGGCTTGAGCCTTCGCTGGTCGCACAGACCACATTGTTTGAAATCTCATGTCGCGGCTCTTATATAAGTAGGCTTGGACCATTTATGGTGTTCCAAATTTTGAATTTCAATATTTTTTTGGCTTTTTTTTTTAGAGAAGTGAATATTTTTGGGGGTATGATCGAATTGTGGACATTTGTTTGGGGTCATCACAAAACTGGACTATTTTGGGGTCACTTATATACATTGTATGATGTACAGATAGCATATACATTTCTACGTCTGTGATATAAATTTGAGGTCAAAAAGTTCTCTCGTTTTGTTAGATTTACTTTTCCCGTAAAATAGGTGTACCAGAATTCGACAGGAATGTGTTTGTCGCGTGAAAGGTAAGTATAGCCAAATGAGAATACTTTCTGAGCTCGTATTTCTACCACAAACGTAGGAATCCATAGGAATTGCATGATATTTCCCGATTTTTGATTCTCTTTATAGAGCAGTTATTTTTCATATTCAATCAGATGTTGAGCATTAGATCGTTTAGTAGGCGTGGATAAGGGTTTTAATTCCAAATTAAACATTCTTTTTGCCATTTAATGGGATCAGATATAGAAACTTTCTGGCGTTAATTTATGATTTATCTAATTATCCTAAAAGGCATGACGTTGTGTCTGGAGTGATATAGCGCCATGCAATAAAATCGAAAAAACACTAGTGGTAAATAGATTTCGTAACGTTACGTAATGGCGTCCATTATAACTTTGCATAAAAGAGAGGTAAATTTATAAACTAGTCTAAGATCAGCTCTAGCTGCGCGCTCGTGATTTTATCTTCTCAAAACAGTGGATTATTACTCAACAAGTCACGCGTTAGAGCTGATCTATTTCGACTCTCACGTCTTCAGCTTCTTCCAACTTTCCACCATCGACCATTGCACTGATAAATTCCTGCCAATAGATGGACTGTGTCGCATACTTTTACTTGTATTTGTAACGTCTTTCAAGTGTTAAAATGACGTTACACCGTCTAACGCCATGACTGACATCATTTTGCAGTAACAAATGACATCAGCTAGCGCGCTCTTTCCTCGCGTTCAAAACTGTGAATTATTGTTCGATATATCATGTTTTTACCATTGCCCTTAGTTAGAACTTGCCGTTTTCACGCCAAAATTGCGATTTAAAAGTAATTTTATTATGTGATAAATAGAATCTAACATTCGTGCTGCTGTATTATTGAGTTTATTTAACTCGTTGCTGTTCCTCAACTCGTTTAATAAATTCAATAAAGCATGTAAGATCATCTCATTTTTAGTTTAAACATATGTTTTTGGTGCTCAAAAGAATCGAGACGGTTCTTTAGAGTACCCACAACACATGGTTTGGTTGAGAAATAACAAAACCACTTTTTAATTACGCTTGCGCGGATCCAGAAAGATTTGTCAGAGGTGGTCCAACTTTGACAACGTTTCTTTTCAATTGATGAGGAGGAAGAGGGGATCCAAAAGCCAGTAAAACAGGCCATCATCGACCCTCCAGCGAAACGCCATTTAAATGGCGTTTCGCTGGAGGGCCGATAATGGCCAAACATTGACTGCTGGGTTGGCAGCTTTGTAATTTACCAGGGGATCCGGACAAGTATTGCTAAAAACCCTATAGCTTTGTGATTTTTCAGGGGCGGGGGGAGGGGGTGCCCGGCCCCCCTGTCCTCTCTTATGGGTCAACACATGGTTTGGTTGAGAAATAACAAAACCAATTTTCAATTACGTTCTCTTATCTGGAGGCCTGCAGTCTGTGCCATCCTCAAGGTTATTTTATGAGATTTTTTTTATATTGAGACAGCAGTTGGAGACGTATATGTCAAGACTATTAAAAGATGCATGAAGGTGTAGGAAGTATTGGGAAACATCATTGTCACAGATAAACGCAATAGTTCAGCTTCCCCATGACAACATGTGCTGCGCCTACTGAATGTATAGAGCAGTCTGCCTATCAGCCTAGTATGATCATAGTCATAGTAGTCGCTCTAAGTAAGTAAGGGTGCAAAGATCAGGAATCGATACAATCAAGTACCACACCTAAGGACAGCTCAGGACCCTCAAACGTAATATTTAACTTCCTCGAGACAATATGTGCACCCACAGCCTGTCTATCAGCATAAAAAATATAATAAATTTGGTGGCAGTTGAACTGCCACTGAGCTTGTTTGATTGTTTTGTTGCTTTACGTCCCAAGTCAACAGCTATGGTCATGGCATGACGGTCAGTTCACCTAACCACACTTTTTCCTGGGCAATCTTGAACAAGCAGTTAACCAGTACTTCGTGCACATACCTTCGCTTGTAACTAACAACAACCCTTTTTGAATGATTTAGCGGAAGGGAGGAGAATGACCGCA
Organism: Loripinus fragilis; assembly: GCA_964019695.1. Classification (NCBI taxonomy): domain Eukaryota; kingdom Metazoa; phylum Mollusca; class Bivalvia; order Lucinida; family Lucinidae; genus Loripinus; species Loripinus fragilis. Next base: position 73,594,710 of record OZ026529.1, read on the forward strand.
GAAATTATTTCATGATCAATCTTCACGAAAGTATGAACCTTTCCACTGTTTGAAAAGCTATGTTCTGTTGGATCCAGAACATAGCTACAACAATAACAGGAAGAAATGTTAAACATGTATCGTGCATCACTGAAAATATGTTGGCCTCAAATTGCTTTAATCCTCTAGTGCCCGGTGTATCATATATGGTACATTCTTCTTTTTGGTGCCGTGATAAGGATATTGGCTTAAAAGTTTAGTTAAACTGCAAGAACGACAGTTCAGATGTTAGGCAACTCGAATAAATCGTTTCAGTTGAGACCATTTGTCTTTAATGGGTTGTATCAGCCACCAAAGTTCGCAAAAGTCCAAAAACACACTGGTCAATGTAAACGCACCGGTGGTTGCTACAACGAGCTGGTGGTTGCATTTTTCAGCACCGGTGGTGGCGTAAAAGTTAAAAAAAATCTATACCTGTTGACTTTATTATTTATTTATAAACTTGCATTTATTTTATTTGTGATGACACCTGGCGCACAGACCACCGGTAACATTGCAGTTTATGGCTCTTCCAAGCAATTGGTGATATAATTCATGATTTGGACTGCAAATCAAACACAGTTCTGGAGTTTTGCCGTGAAAGGTGCTTTTTTCTAGTGTAACTGCCTAAATTTAGTGAAATCTGCATGTCTAAGCGCAGCTGTTGTCATATTCCCATGAAATAACATCCAAAAAACGATTACTACTTTGGGTTTTGTTTCTTGGTAAACTAGCAAATGTTTCATTGAGGAATTTTTATTACAACGCACTGGGAGCATTTTTTGACGCATTGATACAACGCACTGATGGTTGCACAGAATTCCTGTGGTTGCTGGTGCAGACTCACCACATCATTCGCTGTTCACATAAACGTTGCATAATCGCCATTTCAACCAGCACATGATATTTCGATACTGTATAGAAGGCTCAGGCGAGCCTGTGCAAACTCCCAAGAGCCTTTGCTGCCAGCACAAGAGATCTTGATATTTATTACATTGTCCAGTGACTGCCTGCGCAAATGTGCAGACTCACCAGAGTATTCGCTGCTGGCGTGAATAGCACACAAATCGCCATTTAAGACAGCCTAAGAGATTTTGTACAGTGACGAAGGCTAAGGTAAGCCTGTGCAAATGTGCAGACTCGCCAGATCCTTCGCTGCTCGCACAAAATGGCATTCAATCGCCATTTGAGTCACCACATGAGAATTTTAAAGTGTGACGAAGGCTCAGACTAGACCAAGCAAATGTGGCAAAAGCCATCGATGTTCGCATGAATGACACCCAAAAACAGTAAGTATCACAATAACAAACTGCAGACAAACCCATGGCACTGAGAGGAATAGCCTCACAACAATCACGAGCACCAGGAAGACAAACTAAGCAAAGCAGCCAGCTCTCTCTCTTCCCCATCAAAATGATTGAAAAACAAGAATGGACATAAAGTAACAAAATATAGAACAATTACAGAATCCTTTAATGGAAGTAACAATCAACAACGAATCAACAACAACAGAATCACCGCCTTAGAACAGACAGCAGCCTATATCTCTGGGGTGCTAAAATTGCATTTTACTGGTACCAAATCTTCGCCCTAGAATCTGCTGTTGTTGAAGCACAAAAAATTTAAGCTCGCATGGAGGCTTCTTAACTATTGTAATGTATCATAACGGACAAACAATCTCATCAAATTAAAAGTTTTGGGGCCAATCTGAAAAATAGGCGGAAACACTCTCAAAGTGCGAACAGGGCTAGCTCTGGAGCATCTCTGGTGAGGCTACACATTTGCAGAGTCACGCTTGAGCCTTCATCAGTGTACAAAAACCACAAAATCTATGCCTATTGACTGTATGATTTCTTTATAAGCTTGCATTTATTTTACTTTTGATGACCCAATGCGCACAAACCGTCAGAAACATTGCAGTTTATGGCTCTGCCATGCAATTGGCGTTTTCATTCGTGGTTTGACCGACAAATCCCACACAGTTGTGGAGTATGACAGTGACAGGTGCTTTTTTTCTATTGTGACCCCCTAACTTCAGCAAATTCTGCATGTCTAAGCACAGCTGCAGCTATGTTATCATAGTCCCATGAAATAACATCCAAAAACGATTACTACTCTCTATTTTTTCTATGCAGAGAAGGGTCTGGCGAGTCTGTACATTTGCACAGGCTCACCTGAGTCTTCGTCCTGGTACTGAAATATCATGTGCTGGCTCAAATAGTGATTTATGTACCGTTTATAAGAACAGTGAATGCTGTGGTGAGGCTGCACCAGCAACCACAGGAATTCTGTGCAACCATCAGTGCGTTGTATCAATGCGTCAAAAAATGCTCCCAGTGCGTTGTAATAAAAATTCCTCAATAAAACATTTGCTAGTTTACCAAGAAAAAAAACCCAAAGTAGTAATCGTTTTTGGGATGTTATTTCATGGGAATATGACAACAGCTGCGCTTAGACGTGCAGATTTCACTCAATTTTGGCAGTTACACTAGAAAAAAGCACCTTTCACGGCAAAACTCCAGAACTGTGTTGGATTTGCAGTCCAAACCATGAATTAAATCACCAATTGCTTGGCAGAGCCATAAACTGCAATGTTACTGGTGGTCTGTGCGCCAGGTGTCATCACAAATAAAATAAATGCAAGTTTATAAATAGGTAATAAAGTCAACAGGTATAGATTTTTTTACCTTTAACGCCACCACCGGTGCTGTAAAATGCAACCACCAGCTCGTTGTAGCAACCACCGGTGCGTTTACATTGACCAGTGTGAAAAATGAAAATGTATCGTATATGATACATTGGGCATTAAAACATTATTATCGGAACTTGAGCTATTCACCTTTAAAAAATCAAGTCATGAAAATGTAATGCTTAATGTAGCATATATGCTACATGGCAATCTTGGCGACCTTTGACCTCAACACAAATTCAGACCCTGTTCTCTATTTGACTTCCCAAAGCTAGTATCTGGGTGGAACATAAATGTTTTCTTGTGCATTCTATGTTTAGGCACTAGAGAGTTAATACTGAATGAGCAGATGCCAATGCTGATCAGGACCCAAAATAACAATGCTCCCTTATAGTTAAGGACGACTTAGGCTAAGTTTTGATATTACAATATGTCACATTAAATGCTTGATAAATGCCTGGATCGATGCAGTACTTATGGTCAAAGATATCATTGCGATCTACAGAGAAAATGAAACTATTTTGATTTTAACACGTTTGAAACGTTATTTTTCTATCCTAAAAATCAATACTTTACTTAAATTTTTCTTAACTTTAAGGAGGAATTGAAATTTCGGGCCCAGAGTCTCTCTCTGGCGGACAGGCCATTGTGTTGGTTTTGCAATGTGCGATGAGAGAATACTGTTAAGGAATTACCAGACTGCTCCTGTCATTTACAGCTAATCCAGACAGAGATGCATACAAACCATTATGGAAGTTTCTTCTAAGCCGCCTGTCAAACTATGAACTCACCATTCATATTCATTGAAGAATTAAAAAGTTAATTGGCAAGCATAGAAAAGATTTTAATATGCGTTTCTTTAACTTATCACAATGTGTTGATGTGACAATGAAGTTTGGTTAAGCTAAGGGTAGGTTGATAACTCCCTTGAATATTTGAGAAATGATTTTATTGGTAGTTTCCTCTTCAGTACCTCACATTGTACGGTGTAAACATGACCTATAACCTCAAAAAATCAATAATCCAATGGGAGTCTGGTACTTCACACTGTGCAGATAAACTTCCACGGCATGGATGTAAACAAATCCAGATACATACAGACTCCCATTGGATTATTGATTTTTTGAGGTTATAGGTCATGTTTACACTGTACAATGTGAGGTTTCTTCATCAAAATATATGTTCATAATCTCTTCACAATAGAACCTGGACAATTTTTTTCATTTCCATCATGTTCCTTGTATGGTCACATGTGAAGTACTTATTACACTTGCTTTGTAAACCAATCACTGATGAAGATTGAAATGAAGATCCAAGGTACTTTCAAAGGTTAAGAGTCAACTTTTCTATCCTATCTACCAGTGAATTTGAAAAGAATATTGGAAGATAATTAAGAGATTTGGAAGAAACTTTCATAATGGTTTGTATGGGTCTCTCTCTCCCTGGATTCGCGGTAAAATATCTCGTTACCATCCGTTTAATCATTGCACTGTTTTACCTTAGGGCGTATGTATAGCATATGCTACAATAGCGAACAGGCAAAAATGCTGTTACATGTTATACTTTCAATTCAACAGTTATCGTTTTTTTTTCTTCATTAGGCCAAAAAAATTATTAGTTGATTTACAAACCCCCCAACTGTAATTTTCCGGAAAGTAGAAAACAAAAAAAACATTACATGTATTTTATCCGCCGACTTTAAATATTATTTGTTTCTTTGAAAAAAATATTGTTTTGCTTTTCTGTCTGTGTTTTTTTGAGAGTGACACATTTAAGAGTGATTGCCCTGTCCAGTGTTTTAGGAAAATTATGAAATATTTAAAGTTTTAATACAGATGATTGGTTTACCTTACTAGTTTTACTGATTTTAATGGAGATATTTTTTAAAAAAAGCTCTGAAAATGACCAATCAACTGGTTATTTTCAGAGCTTATTTTTTCGTCCCTCCGAACCTAAAATTGCATAAAAAATCCAGTTAACCATTAAAAAAACTGGCCTTAACAAGCTTTGTGTCGTTTACTACAATGTAGTTAAATTCGTGATATCGATGTTCGTTTAAATATTATATAGCGGGAGATCAGTTGTACGCATTCACCGCATGCTTAAGAAGCTAAGAATACTATAAACTAAGTTCATCTAAACAATAATATACGAGGCTGAAAGAGCGCATAAACTATACACAGCGTCAAAAGTTAAGCACCACCCGATTTTTTCCGTGACTGTTTTCATGTATGATTTTCTTTAAAAGTACAATACATTAAATGTAATCAAATTTTGTAACATATTGTTTCCCAAGTCTTTCCGTGGTCTATCAAACCTGTCAGAATGCCAATTGATACTTTTGCTAAAATTCTACGGTGTTCTATGTTGGCGGTATGCCTTTCAAAGCGTTAAAGCGGGCCCAAAATTAACGCGAAAATAGACTTGGCATATCTTTCAGACGAGTGCCCAAAGGGTTCTTGCGAACCCAAGGTCTCTTACAAGTTACAGAGATAGTTGATCACATGTTTATAATTTTTGCGTTTTCACAATATAACATGCCGTTCTTTACACCTCCATAATAATATATTATATCTTTTGTTCTATCCGAGATATTCATCTGAAATTTGCAGTCAGAACATGCTTTTAGTTTTGTTATGATATGACGCTAACAATTGATGTCTCGTGGCGGTATGAAAATGCCACAATGGGACAGTGAATAGGAACATTTAGTGGTAAGTGTGCATTTGGCATGCCTAGTCGTTGACCTTAATGCTAATCGAATCAAAATTTACTGTACAATGTTACCACTTTATATAATTTTCATAAATATAACAAGTACAAATTCATATTTAGAAAGCTTCACTGTTTTTTCACAGACAATATTTAGGCGGTATATGTTGTTTACAGTTTATCTAGTATATAACGTATAGTTTACTCTGACACTGAATCGACACCAACAGACTGAGGTATACATGTACATGTAGATTTAATTTCCTTCTATAATAACGTGTGGCTAACATTCTCCGGTGATAAATACTAACCATTTATTATCTACCATGTAATGAAATACAGAAAATATTGTTTAAATATAATGCATATATTTCACAGCCGTGAAAATATATAAACTTGTATTTTCACAGCAGTGAAAATTGTATTTTCACAGCAGTGAAAATACAAGATTTGATATTTACACAGGATGCTGTGAAAATACAAGATTTGATATTTACACGGGAGGGAACCCCTAAGATTGGAAGTACTTTTTCTATTTTCTCAATATGGTCTAAGGGAAGCAACTCTTTATGGCATATCTGTTTCTTTTCTAAGGGAAACAACTATTGATGTTTCCTATTTCTATGGAAATATTAACAAAAAGTCAGAGTCGCTTAGAAGCTTAATAAAAGAAAGTGCTTTTATAAATTCGTCTGCTACAACAAAAGCTAATGTAAAGTAAGATTCGCCTCTCTTTACCTTAAAAGATTATGGGAAATTTGTAGATAATTAAAAGAAAATTCAAGTGTTTTTTTGTTAAATATGTCTTTTATTTCACTCGTGAAGTGGACAATAATTATATTTCATTCGTGGCTTCGCCACTCATGAAATATAAATATTGTCCACTTCACTCGTGAACTAAAAGACTTATTTAACAAAAAAAACTGAATATCCTCTATGTCTATGTTTTACTTTAAATCATAGGTAGTTCAGTGGGAGTTAGCCAATTAATATAATATATAACACCCAAAAATGTTTTGGCATTTCAAGTCGACATATATTCTGGGTGCTTAAAAGACACATCTCAGATCTCAGTGTGATCATTAATACGCCCTTTTCTCTGAGTCCAATTCATCCAGAATTATATTCAAAGTTACTAATAGTGTTCCAAAGTTTAACGTCAAATGTCACAAAGTGCAAATGCATGCTGGTGCAATAAGCAAGTCATTTAATGGTTTTGCGTCTGTAAGGGCGATAAGCCACTCGCTAAAGCTCGTGCATTATCTTCCCTTACATACACACAAACCATAAACTAACTTTTGTGTATATAGCGGGTGATTCGAACAATCAGAGTTCAGCAAAATCCCTAAGATGAAAGTACAATGTCGAAATGTGATTTTTTTTCTACTCCATTGCTCGTGTCTCTCCATATTACGTCCCGCTGTCAATCAGCATCTGGCCTAATGTATCAAAAACCTTTTGCATTAAGGTTACGGAAGGCAGTATCATTAAACTAATTGTGGACAATTCTACTCTGCGCTCTAGCTCCTTTCATAGATAAAGTAGTAAATATACGGCCTCAAAAGTTAAGCACAATCTATATTTTTGCTGAAGCGATTTTCGAACTACCGTGAAGAGATTTTATTTAACATGGAAAATCTTTATTTTTGTGAGACTCTTCATTGATATTTAAATGAAAATAAAAACAATACATGTGATATTCGGATTTTGTTACAAAATCATGAGTTTTCGCGACTGGTTAAAACTTCTTGCTATCGCCCTGATATCTTCGAGAACTAACCCCAAACATCTTGAAACAAATTTTGTGCCCTTTTCACACAAAATTATCAACACTTATTGATGTACACAATTTTGCAAAGAAAAAAAGTTGACCCCATGTGCTTTTTGTTGAACTCACCATCACATAATCTGGATAAATAACATTACTCAATTTACTGTTCCACCATCGCATCCCTATATGATGCACATATATTTATTTACAAGGTTTATGTACATCATATAGCCTTCCTCTGAAACAAATAGCTTCGAAGTTAGTGGTGCTTAACCTTTGACGCTGAGTATACATGTAACAAATAAGGGTAAAAGTGGACAAGTGTAAATTGTAGTATGGCCGATGCTTTTTTCTTTGATCTTTGCTGATGTTTAAATCAGACACCCTAGAATAACGACGAAGGAGGAGCTTAAAACTGTACTCTAACTTCCAATTTTAGTTAAACAGCATTGTAGTATGGCCGATGCTTTTTTCTTTGATCTTTGCTGATGTTTAAATCAGACACCCTAGAATAACTACGAAGGAGGAGCTTAAAACCGTACTCTAACTTCCAATTTTAGTTAAACAGCGTTGTAGGTGGGAAATTCCTAAATAGCGACAAATTAGCCCGTAGGTAAATGTAACATAATTGACAGTTTAGGCCGGATGCAGGGAGGAGCGAATGTAAATTTCGTCAGGTGTTAGTAACACGTGTTCATTTGCGCCTGCGCCATACTACAAGCTAAATAAAGGATTTTTCCTCGGCTTTCTGTTTAAACCGCTCGGTGCGCTACGCCCACCTGGCTGTTTAAACAAGAAAGCCTCGGAAAAGTATCCTTTATTTATTACTTATTGTATGGTGTGTGTGTGTGCGTCTTTATAAGTAGATAATCCAAGAGCTTTAGCGCAACACCATAAAATACATTGCTTATTGCACTAGCATGCACTTGGCACTTTGTGCATTGTGATATATTGACGTTAAACATTGGAATATCAAAGAAAGAATCAATGTCCTATTAATGCATAGATACGGTAACGCTTACGACCTAGTCGATTTTGTCAACAATACTATCTTCAGAAGAACTCCATACTTTCATTGCTTGGTGTTTGGCAAGATTGGCAAAAAAAGTATAATTAAGAAATAGATCAGCTCTAGCAGTGAATTGTTGAGTAATAATTCACTGTTTTGAGGTCAGTTGTAGAGAAGATCAAATCACGAGCGCGTAGCGCGAGTGATTTATCTTAGTACAACTTACCGACAAACAGTGAATAATTACTCAACAATTCACGCACTGGAGCTGATCTATTTCGATTCTAACACACAATGAACCACGAAAACACATTTGAAGTTTTCAGCTTTTTCCAACATTCCGCCATTGCACTGAAGAGTTCCCGCCGATACTTAGACTACGTCGCATATGTTTGTATGTATTTGTAACGTCTTTAGAGCGTAAAAACGACATTACACCGTATAACGCCATGAATGACGTCATTTTCCAGGAACAAATGACGTCAGCTAGCACGCATTTTCCTCGCTATTTCAAAACTGTGACTTATTGTTTGATATTTCACACTTTTTTAGCATTAGCTCTATAGGCGAGGTGTGTTAGAATAGCACTCTATATCTACATGCATACCATATTCAATCCTATTGACAATTTATCCAGTATCAGTGATTCTAAATTAGTACCTCGTGCTGTTATACCATGAAAGTGTGCATTGGTGTCAGCTGTTAAGAATACGGTAATGAATATATACGTTATTGGATTTAAATACTAGAGATCGCAACCTTGTGCATTGTGATATTCTGTACTAGTATTAATCGGATATTTAATGAAACGGAGTAAGAATTTGAATACTGTAAGCACATAGTATTATACTATATTGTTAACACATGTGTAAGTTATTTTATGGCATGTGTGCGTCTGTACGGGAAGATAATCCACGAGCTTTTACGCCACTGAAATGAGATTTGAAAATAGTCTTAATTTCATATGATAAATATAATCTTACATTCATACTCCTGCATTATTGAATTTATTAAACTTGTTGCGAAAAAGAGATAAAATGCTCGGCAAGCCTCGCATTTTATTCCCCCCAACTCGTGAGATAAATTCAATAAAACATTAGCACTCATGTAAAATCCTCTATGTATACCATATTCAAGTTTATTGACAATTTATTCAGCAGCAGTGATTCTAAATTAGTACCTCGTGGTGGTATATACCTACATATAACGTACTGTCCTGCCAGCCAAGAATGACAGTGACTTCATGTTTTGTTTACAAACTTATCATGCACTTATAAACGATCGATCACTTGTGTATTAATCCTATCCACAGGATAGGATTAATACACCAGTGATCTATCGATTTGGGTAATCAAGTGAAGTGCACACGTTAGTTTTACTTAGCAATTGTAAACAAAGTATTACGTCACTGTCACTCTTGGTTGGCACGACAGTACGTGTACATTGTCTCATCCTGTAACAATACGGTGAGGAATATTATACATTATTGGATTTAAATACAAGAGGTTGTTCAGTCGTAGTGTATTGTGATATTCTATATCGGGAGTAGTGCATATTCAATGAGGGGAGGTAAGAATTTAGATACGATAGATACCTTTATTTCCAAGTCCAAAAGGCTATGAAGCCCATGAGGATACAAACAACATATACAATAAGATGACATCCTAACAAAGACAGTGAAAACAGTAAAAGTCGTAAAGGACCTCGGACAGTTTCCTATTCAATCTGCCCAAATTTTGACAGCCTGTGGCTAGGATAATGCATAACTGACAACCATAGTTTTGTGCTTAAATCAAACCCTTACAATTAGTGCACCTAGCAAAATAAAAATATTTTGAAAATATTGCATAATTATGCCAGGAATTTAGGGTTTAGGGGGTGGGGGTATTTTTTGTGACCAAATTTTATTTCACAGAAAGTCAAAGATTCGTCGAGTATTCACCAAAATACGTGTTAATATAATGTTTGCGGCATAAAACTTGAGACGAAAGTGATGCGATTGCATAAAATTCGGGTTTAGAAGACTACATTGTTTAAACTAAAGAAGTGAGCTGTTAATGACTTTTGACTATTACCTGTAATGTTTCAAGTTCATCCAGGTGACTTGTGCACTGAGGTGTATCATATCTGCATACTGTATAAATCATAGTCTAGATAAACACAGATGTTGAGCGTAAAATCGTTAATATTTTTCTTACACATCAGATTTATTCTATAATTTGGTGCTTAAAAGAAACGTCTCATTGCGACGGTTCTTTTGAGTACCTACAGCATATGTTTTGGCTGAGAAATGAGACAATTAATTTCTTTATAAGCACTCTTAACTAAAGCCCTGATACATGCCATTTACCTACAGGTCTTTTACAAAATAAGTTTCTAATAAGGTTTTATAATAAAGTGTTTTTGAGCATTTTGACATCGTTACCCCCCGTGAATCATGCCGTTTTTATATGATGTGTGAAATGTAAAACTACAACTGTATGCAAAAGGATTAGTTTGGTCACGGGGGGGGGGGGGGGGGGAAAGCACTTCAGTAAAACTTTTTCTGTTTTCTATATGTTAAATAGCAAAAACATAGTTTTCAGCCCATATTTTTCAATAGGTACTTGTCCAATTAGAAAACGGCTTTTGTGGATAAGTCGAGGATTGAAACTACTATCTTTTTCATAGAAAAAGTATCATTTTCTCTGAAACTTTTCTCTGGTCATTTTTATGGGCAATCCTTCATTAAGACTGTCCGAGGTCCTTAAACAACTGCATTTTAGCTGTGTGGATAGATATGATATTTGTTGCTTTGACCTAATATTCTCAGTTTCATGGAGGTGTTTAAAGTCCTAGTTCTGATTGCAAGTTGGATATCTCAAAATATTATAAACACATATTAATATAGAGGGCTTGTTTTTGTTGGTTTGTGCGTATGTACGAGAAGATAATCTATGAGCTTTAGCTTTAATTGCACCAGCATACATGTGCACTTTTAGACTGGTTCCAGTCCTTAAAACACTTTTTCATCAAAACTTGTAGCTAACCTTACTCTGATGGCTCTGTTTTAGAGCCATCAGAGTAAGAATAGCTACAAGTATATGATATGGCAAATTGAATGAAAATTTGTTTTAAGGGCTGGAGCCAGTCTAGTGCACTTTGTACATTGTGAGATATTTGATGTAAAACAATGTAAAATATTGGAATATAACTCAAAGGTGAAATAAAATGTTACAATGGGACTGTATTTCGAATTCGGCGCTATTTCCTATATAAACGAAATTCAGCTGAATGAAAGACCGCGAAGTACAGTTTTAAGGAAGTTAAGAAGGACAATATTGGGCATGCATCATGTAAATGGCATGTTGTTATCTGCACCAATGTCGCAGCTTTATTACGGTAGTGTATGTTTCATCGTTAAGTAATTCTGATTAAAAAGGGCTACTCTTAAAGGAAAGAATTTGCTCCCAGAGGGGACACATTCTCTCTTAGAGAAGCCCCAATGATTATTATTTTTTTATTTTAATTGCCCTCAATAGATTGAAGTTAAGATATGATACGTTTATTTAACAAGTCTAAAAGGCTGTAAAGCCCATGATGAAACATAACATTTATTATGCTTACCAATGTACCATGACGTTACTAAATATTAAGACACCACACATTTTGAAAATAAACAAAGATTTGACACAATCGTTTAATTTTGTTTGTATGTTTGATTTGATTCTTAACATCCCAGTCAACAGATTTTCAGCCACACCGGGATGGGGTTTCCAGGGTTGCAGGGGTAGAGGCAAGCTGTCCAGGCCAGTTGATCTTGCCCCCACCCAACACAAGTAAATAAAACATGTCATTTTCTTATTTTTCTGATTCATTTTAATGAATTCAGATCCTCCATAAGTCATAAAGTTAGAAATTGGTGCTTGCGGGGTTAATATTGGTAAAACTATCTACAAATTATTTAACATAATCATGAATAAAAATATCAAGATTAAGCGATTTTAAGCTTAAACTTCATCCAAGCTTGTGAGTGGCTGCCTCATAGGTCTGTTAATTTATGGATTGATGTTAGTTATATACATATTTCAAGTCAAATTCAGCTGTTTTCTTAGTCGCTATGTTCTGTATGCTTAGTTGCAGGCGTTTTTTTTTTTTTTTTGGGGGGGGGGGGGGGAAGCTGTCCAGACCAGTTAATCTTTCCCACACCCAACTTGGCATCAAAGTAAAATTATTTTGATAATTCTACTTATTTTAAAATATCTGAATTTGAAGATGTATCATTTATAAAATAATTCAAGTCAAATTCAGCTGTTTTCTTTGTCGCTTTGTTCTGTATGCTTAGTTGCAGGCGTTTTTTTTGCAGGGGTGGATGAGGGGAAAGCTGTCCAGGCCAGTTTATCTTGCCCCCCCCCCACCCACCTGAGTATCAAAGGAAAATTATTTTGCTCATTCTACTTATTTTAAACTATCTGAGTGTGAAAATGTGTCAATTATAAACATTATTCATGTCAAATTCAGCTGTTTTCTTTGTCGCATTGTCCCGTATGCTTAGTATGCCCAGGCCAGTTTATCTTGACCCCATCCAACATAAATAAAACATACATGTCGTTTTGTTATTTTTCTGTACCATTTTAAAAATTCAGGTCCTCCATAAGTCACGAAAGGATAAATTGGTGCCTGTGGGTTTAGTGTTGGTAAAACTATCTACAAATTATTCAACATAATCTTGAATAAAAATATCAAGAATAAGTGATTTTGAGCTTAAATTTCATCAAAGCAGGCTTGTGGCTGCCTCATAGGTCTTTTAATTTATGGATATCAATTACATACTTAATTCAAGTCAAATTCAGCTGTTTTCTTTGTCGCATTGTTCCATATGCTTAGTTGCAGGGGTGGGGGGTGGGGGGGGGGGGCAAGCTGTCCAGGCCAGTTTATCTTGCCCCTCACCCACCTGAGTATCAAAGTAAAATTATTTTGCTAATTCTGCTTATTTTAAAATATCTGAATGTGAAGATGTATCAATTATAAACATAATTCAAGTCAAATTCAGCTGTTTTCGTTGTCGCATTGCTCCGGATGCTTAGTTGTAGGGAAGGGGGAAGCTGTCCAGGCCAGTTTATCTTGCCTCCTACCCACCTGAGTATCAAAATAAAATTATTTTGCTAATTCTACTATCTTTAAATATCTGCATGTGAAGATATAACAATTATAAACATAATTCAAGTCTGAATTATTGATCTTATTGAAAGACCATTGAATAGAGAAGGCTCTCCTTACCTTGCATGTAACGACAGAAACGCATTTTTACTTCAGAAAAACCTAGAAAATATCATGCATGGTATTGTCAAAATATATGTGATGCGCTGACCTTTTTGTTGGACAATATTTTTATTCAATTTGGCACCAAGTTGTATAGACAAGTAGTTTGGATTCCTATGGGCTCTAATTGTGTTCCCTTGGTTGCAGATTTTTTCCTGTTTTGTTATGAAAGGGACTTTATGATGTCTCTTTCTGATGATAAGCAGGCTGATATTATTGATGCTATTAATACTACATCCAGATATTTGGACTATATTTTAAATATTAATAATGTTGATTTGACACTATGGTAAGTCAGATATACCCTTCAAAGCTCCAGCTTAATGAAGCTTATACTTCTGATACCAAAGCCGTGTTTTTAGACTTGCATTTGTCAATTTCTAATGATATTGTTCCTACCAAAATTTATGATAAACGTGACGACTTTGATTTTGAAGTTGTCAATATCCCATTTTAGATGGTGATGTTCCTCGCTCTACATCCTATGAAGTCTATATCTCTCAACTCATTCGTTTTGCTAGAGCATATAGCCATGCTGCTGACTTCAACACTCACAATAAATTGTTAACTCAGAAACTTCTTAAACAAGGCTATCGGTATCATAAACTTTGCAAAACCTTTTCTAGGTTTTATAGACGACACTATGCTTTGATATCTAAATCTCAAAATGGACTTAAATCTTTCTTGCGCCAATGACTTTCGGAACCTGGATTTTATAGTGACTTGGTGTATAATTGAAGAAGTTTGCTGGCTTTAATAATTTTTCAGCGCAGTTCATTAAAATAATTCCATTATAAAAAGATTGGCTATAACATTAATGTATTGCAGCAGACTGCATGCTTGATGGTCAACCCAATCACGGTTGGTAACTTTGCTTTCCTCTTTAATTGCACGCCGATGGGTCGGACTTTAGCCTCTATGGTGATTCTGACTTAAAGACTTATGTATTGATGAGAGTGTAGGAGCCTGATGCTTTGGCTGCTGTCAGGCCCACAGGTGTTTACCTGTTGGATTTCTTTTGCTCCAGTATTGAGTTTTATTTACTGTTGAGTCCTTATATTTGCTTTATCTCATTTTTATATCTCGATTTATATGTTCTAGGAGATAATGCATTGGGAGTGCGGGATTTTTTATGCAAACCAAACTTCTATGTGTCTTGATTCACATCTGAACTAAGGGTGAGGTTGGTGCACTGTTCAACTGGTTTAAGCCCTCCAACAAAATATTTTACTGACCGTTCCAAGGCGGTGCCTCTTTTTGGATCATTTATGTTTTTTTCTGTCTTGTGTTTGTTATGCTTTCATGCACGTCAGTTTGTTGATGCCTTGTGGTCACCTGCTGGGAAAAAGCTGACCTCTTGGCTCTCGTTTGTGATGTCTAATTGTGACGATGTCACTTTCTCATTGGTATTCTGGGTCAGGTGTGGTGCTTGATTGTATCGATTCCTGATCATTGCCCTCTTTCGTACTTTAACACCGTGAATTTGACCCCCTTACGTATCACTGACGTTGGCGTTCAGGCTAATGATGCTATCCCCAATTCTTGAATTAAATTTTAAAATGAATGTTGGGATATCAGATTTCATTAAAAATGAATTTGAATTCTTATTTTTCATCCAAACATGTTAGAGAAACTTTAGTTTCTAGCTCCTCTCAGTATATAAACTACAAGACTGAACGCTTTAGCGCTGATCATATTGTGCGGACGCGTCTTTAATCAGACCAACAAACGTGACTCCATCTCCTATTGTCAAATGTGAAGCGAAAGATTAGTTTATGGCAAGCATTATGAAGCCATGGAAACAGTTGTCTTGTATTTTACACGAATACGACCCTTTCCCGTCATCATAAAATTCAAAAATAGATACTTTTATAGGTTTTAAGTCTATCAGGAATAATAACATGCATACATTGTACATATAGGTGAAATCAGATTCTATAGAAACTCATTAACAGAAGAAGAAAAAATGACTATATTAACCCATATAAGCTAGGCGTCTTTTTTGTGGGGCACAAGCAAACAGAGCAGACCCTGATCGGACGCCGCAAATAGCGACGGCGTCTGATCAGTGTCTACACTGCTTGCTTACAGAAGTTTCTATTGAAATTTTGGATTTATCTATTGAATCATCTGGGAGAGGAAGAGATAGTTGGCTGTTTTGCTTTTATTGTCTTACGGATGTCTTGTTACTGTAAATGTTCTGTGACTCTTCCTCACGGTGCCGAGTGTTGGTCTGCGGTATGCGAGTGTGGTATTTCCTGACTATACTAACTAACTTTTAAAAAAAACGACAACACCCATCACCCCTAAAACTGAAAATGGGCTCATCCCACTGATAAGGGTAGGCTAGTCCATTCCGTTTTAAATGGGTTAATGTTAACAAAAAATGCAATGTAACTATATCGCTTCTTATACGAAAAAAAACAGCAACAAATTTCCAGATTATTTAGGTTGCAACAGCTGTCGTTGTGCCGCGTGGAGTTGGTAAAACTTTTCCCCGTACATCGATATAGTTATGATATTTTTTTCATATTCTGGTCCGTCAGGAATAGTGGGTTCTGATTGAAAGCAGAATACCACTTAAGCCAGTGCTAGGGGGCGGGAGAATTGTTGGACTTTCCATTAGTTCTCATGAACAGACTCAATAAAACCGATTCTGCTGTTTTCTTATATTCTAGGTTCTCTCTATTTCTGAAGGATCTGTTTTTCGAGATTATGTATATAATAAAAATAAGAAAAGGGTAGACCAATTAAAAGGTGGTACCAACGTTGCTACCCCACCCCTAAAGTAGGGGAAATGACATAACTAATGTTGTGAGAACGTGTTACATAACCCCATTACTGTATAAAGTTTGGCAATTAAACATATTTAAACTAAAGTCATATGAAAAATAACAATGAAGATACGAGTTATGATCAAAAAGTTCTCGGCCCCTTTTGCTCCAGTATTCAGTTTTATTTACTGTTGAGTCCTTATCTTTGCTATATCTCCTTTTTATATCTTGATTTATATGTTCTGGGAAATGATGCATTGATAAGTTAGGGGTCTTTAATGCAAACCAAATATCTATGTGTCTTGATCCACATCTGAATTAAGGGTGAGGTTGGCGCTGTGAAACCGGTTTAAGCCCTCCAGTAAAATACTTTATTGACCTTTCCAAGGCGGTACTTCTATTGTGGATCTTTTATGTGTTTTTTCAATCTTGTGTTTATTATGCCTTTGGGTGCGTCTGTTTATTTGTGCCTTGTGGTCACCTGCTGGGAAAGGGCTGACCTCTTGACTCTCGGGGAGCACAGTGGCTCAGTGCTTGACTCGAGACCGAGCCTCACCGGCATCACTGCGTTGTAGTCCTTGAGCGAGACACATTTATCCCAGCTTAGTACTTTTCAACCCAGGAAGAACCGTCCTTATTTCTGATTGTTGATGAGACGTAAAGAATCAAACCAAACAAAAGAAACAAAAACTTGGCTCTCGTTTGTGGTGTATAACTGTGAGTTTGTCACTTTCCCATTGGTATCCTGGGTCAGGTGTGGTACTTGATTGTATCGATTCCTAATCTTTGCACCCTTAATTACTTAAGGCTGCCAAGGAATGAAAATTTTACCATTACTTTTCAATATAATCTCCCTTCAAGGCAATGTACTTAAACCATCTCTGTTCCAGCTTTCTTATCCCTTCAAAGTAGAAGGCATGTTCCTGGCCCCAAGTATTTTTATTACCTCTATGACGCCTTCATTGCTGCGGGCACTAGAGCTACCAAAGATTGTTTTTATTATGATATCAGACAGATATGCTTGTTGAAGTTAACAATTGAATAAAGGCCTTTGACCTTTCGGCGGCCATCTTAAATGGCGTATAGTATCAGAGCAATTGTGTCACGGAGATTTTCGATTTGATATTCAACATGACCACTTTTGACCAAATGTCGTATGTACCCTTATTTAACCCGCCCAGGCCGCACCCTTTTCTGATCACAGGGTCACCATTTGAAAACAGTTGAGGTCTATTAGTGTTGTTGAATGTTTCCGGGTTTTGACATGCCTTCTGAGCGCTGTCAGGGTTGCTATACATTCTGTCCGCTTTTCTAACTGCATATCCGGTGGTACCATATATAACTGACTTCCACTCGACGGCTTCAGAAACATGGATACATGCCCAAAGGTGGGCCTAGATATCAACATTTTATAGATTTTTTAGCGATTTGTATCTTGTATGGAATAATTTGTATTTCAACAACAGGTAGACATTAGGGTTGATATTCGTCCTTTGACTTCGAACTAAAGGACTAAATGCCCAAGGGTGGGATTAGAGGTCAAAGTCTAATATTATATGGGCCAATAGGAGCATCGACCAGGGTTATACGTGCCTCTCAGTCACTTTTTCAAGTCTGACGTTAATCAGAATTTCTGTTGTAACGAAATCAAAATCAACCTCAACTGCAAATACATCTGACGCTGTAAGGAAGTTTGCTGTTATAAAGCGTGCCAATATAAAGAGGGTTCACTGTAACAATGTATAGTTTTTGGTTAGAACTGACTCAGACTATGCTAAGAAATCTGAACGGTAAAATTAACTGTATGCAACAGAGTGCACAGTCTCCGTATATAGACGCCTACTGTCGTGCCAAACAAGAGTGACAGTGACGTAATACTTTGTTTACAATTGCTAAGTAAAACACTAGAGTCCGTGCTCGATAAGAGTAGTAACGAAGTTGGTCACGTTATGGTACTTTATTCACCTGATTGGACAAATTTAGGGTTTTCGTTCATACTTCTAACTGTAAATCTGTTTCGTCACTCTACTCTTATCGAGCACAGACAATAACGTGTGCACTCCGCTTGAGCTAACGAGATTCCATAGATCACTTGTACTTTAATCCTATCCTGAGGATAAGATTAATACATGAACGATCTATCGATTATAAGTCCCTGATAGCTTTGTAAACAAAACATGAAGTCACTGTCACTCTTGGCTGGCAGGACAGTAGTTATAGTTTTCAAATACAGGTTCATTAAGAAAGCATTGTGTTGTTTTATAATACCCCAGTCAGCTGACTTGATTCACAAATAGTTCTCCATTAATGGATCTAGCTACTGCTCATATTACATAGCTGCTTAGGCTTAGACAGTCTCCTTATCGGAATAGTATTGCATTCATATGAAAACAAAACAACAACAAATAAAAACATTAAATGATAACATCTGAAGTATAAAGCGTTACTTTGGACGTACATGTACTCGTAAGTGATTTAATGCTCGTACATTTTCAGGCCGATCCATACCTGCAATATTTAAGCATGTACAGTCTGACCAGAGTCTTTGCTATCTGTCAGCAGTGTAAGACAAAAGTGTAGCTGCACTTCCAAAGAGGTGACAGCGATTAAATAGTCTGTAAAGTGATAAATTGTGTTTATGAAACACAACCATTAGCTTGTCCACCATCCTGTTCACCAGCTGTAATAGTATTCGAGTTATCTTTATTGGAAGTTTTCGATGTCCACATTTGCAAAGGGCATTAACTCAAAAAAATGCAAAGGCGATAACTAAAAAAGGTTGTTGTTTTTTTATTTTCACCAGGTAATCTACCCTCTATCTGCTGTCAAACTTTGGAGCCCCAGATGTAAGGGTTTTTGAGAAATCAAGTTTTCTATGTCAACATTTGCAATGGGCAATAACTCCGAAATATTACAATAATTTGTTTTTAAATTTTCATAAAGTAGTCTACTCATTATCCTCTATCAGCTGACCAAGTTTGAAGCACCTAGCTGTAACGGTTATTTAGATATCAAGTTTTCAATGTCCAAATTTGCAAGGGCAATAACTGAAAAAAAATTAAATGATTTTTTAAATTTTCACCAGGTAATCATTTTATTATCCTCTATAAGCTGACCAAGTTTGACGCTCCTACCTGTTACAGTTTTTGAAATATCCTGATTGCAAAATATCATTATGACCCTTTAAAAGGGACATAACTCCACAAGGGAGATTATCCAGATTAAAAACATTGGTCAGATATTCTTTGATGCTATGTTCATCTATGAAATTTCAAAACCATATCTTAAACTTTGAACGGAAGGACGGACGCACAAGCCCAAAGCAATATGCCCTTCAACTTTTTTGCAAAGTTCAGAGCATAATAAAAAGTTTTTTACCACCACGCAACTAGCATTTAAGCAATATACTCAAAGAAACATCTCAAGATTAGCTGTCAGAAGCATGAAAATAGACAGTCTATTATTGTCACCCAGGTGCATGACTAACTACATGAAAAGTTGTTCATTTCTACATGCTCATTTCTTTGGATAAATGAAAGTGGTTGAGCATTTGATTTAAAAAAGCTTATGCTGAATAAACTCAATTATTGAAAAGACATATGTTGTAGGTACAAATTAAAATTGCCTCTATGAGGCAATTCCAATGTGAACCTACAACATATGTTACTGAAAATAAGGAAGAAAGCTATTTGGAAATTTACATTTTCCAAGTATTATGTCCATTGTCTTTACCTCTTTTGAACATCCCAAACTGCCAATTAGTATTAAAATTCCTGTCACTCTACTGCCAATTGTTTATATTTGCACGACAGCTAAATCTCCAAATTCGAGTTCATGAACTACCTCTTTGCTTACTTGCTAGTTGCGTTGTTGTAATTACTGTAAGTTAACGAAAAAGGAGCTGGCAGCTTCACAAAGAGTGTTTACATAGGGAAACTAGAGGATAACTCTATTTTCAGGCTTTAAGATTAAACATATCATACTTACATTTTCAAAGCAAGCCTTCAATGAATCTCTAGATTTTTACAACCGTTCATAGCCTCGTGATTGACATAAATTTGATTGCCAGTTGTCAAGCTCACTTGCCCGTGCAATACGCTTCGAACATCGAATTCATTTGCCAGAAGTTACACTGGTGTTGTAATTGACAGCGAGCCTCACATAAGTCGCGCACGTGCAAAACAAGCCTCTTGTTTGATCCATTGGCTGTCCGTGTTTACACTGGCTGTTTTCCGCTTTTCTGTTTTACACTCCAACAAAACCGTTAATACGATTGCATATTAAATACAAAACTGTTTTTCCCCAAAATTATAAATAAGTTCTATATTTTACATATTTATAATAAAATGTAAATATAAGCAATAAATTAAATTGTTTGTCTGTTCATGGAATCATGATAACTTCGGGTCTCTTGCAAAGTTTACGTGAAGCCTCACGTACTTTGCTAGAGATCCGAAGTATTCATGATTCCATGAAATTCCAAAAATAGAATGTATTTCTTAAATACAAATGTATTGGCCTCATCGCGAAAAAAAACCCCTAAATATTGCATGCGAATAACAAAGGCGCAGACTTGCCTGCGCATCCACGCAGTCTGATCAGCGTCTTTGTTTAATGACTTATTGGAAAGTATCACATCTAAACTTAATACGAGCACAATTTCAAATTTCTAGCTAGTCTATGTAGCTGAACAGGCTGGTTAGATAATGACCTGGTCGGTAACCCCGAAGACATGTTTTCTCGCGTCGAGGGCCTACTTATATCTGGTGCGAAGTCTATCAATTTAACAATGTTTAAGAAGACCAGTAGCAGACTTATTAGCAATAACGTAGAAAGTAGCGTCCTTATAAAATACAAAATGACAGTTATCCGCTTTTAATGGGTTTTGGGTAGCGGTTCTTTATTCAGCGTGGAGACAGCTATTTGTTCAAGCGTCATGCGCGGATCCAGAAAGTTTTGTCAGAGGGGGTCCAACTATTACAGCATATTTTTGTTGATGATGAGAGGGAGTATCTAAACACCACAATAAGTGAGCCATCATAAGCGTTTCGCTGGCGTGCCGATGATGGACCCAACATTGAATGCTGGTTTCGTTGCCTTGTGATTTTCAGGGGATCCTGACCAATATTGCTAAGAAACCCTATGTTTTGTTTTTTTTTCAGGGGGTAGGCCGCCCTCCCGTCTGGATCCGCGCATGAGCGTCAGCTGCGACTAATCCGTTCTTCTTCGAACTTATTTGTTTATAGGCTCAATATAACATGATATAAACAGCGCAGGAACGGTATAACTTGTGAAATTTCGCAGGTTTCATTTTTGATGCGATCCTTGTGATATCAACAACGCAACTAGCAAAGTTGGTTCATGAACTCGAATTTGGAGATAGCTGTCATGCAAATAAAAATAATTTGCAGTAGAGTGACAGGAATTTTAATACTGATTGGCAGTTTGGGATGTTAAAAAGAGGTAAAGACAATGGACACGATACTTGGAAAATGAAATTTCCAAATAGTTTTCTTCCTTATTTTTAGTAACATATGTTGTAGGTATACATTGGAATTGCCTCTAAGAGGCTATTCCAATGTGTACCTTCAACATAAGTCGTTTCAATAAATTAGTATATATCATAAGTTTTTTTAAACAAATTCTAACCACTTTCATTCATTCAAAGGCATGAGCATGTAGAAATGAACAACTTTTCATGTAGTTTGTCATGCACCTGGATGACAATAATAGACTGTTTATTTTATGCTTCTGACTGTTTATCTTGAGCTGTTTCATGGGCGTATATTGCTAAAGTGCAAGTTACGTGGTTGTAATACTTCAAACAGATACAATATATCATGTGATATAAACAACAAAAGTAGAAAAAAATACTTTGAACAGAAACAAGATATAGTCATACGACACCTCGAAAGAGACAATTCTCTTTATAGAAAGTTACCCTGTACTATACTAGCTAGGAGTGTTTAAATATGAATACATCTAGTTTCATAATTTCCGTTGCCATGTTTACAGACATGCTACGATAAAATGAAAGAATTATGTGCCTCCTTTAAATTGATACCAGACATAATGAAAAAATATAAACTAGAGAACCTCAACCTCAAGCGCTCACCTGATCTTAACAACTTTGAAACAGGTCAAGGTCAACTTAGGTTTATTATTTAATCATAATATGTTATTTTGTTTTACCATATATGGGCATGGAGGCCACTTCGGTCAAGTGACCCCCAAAAATATATCTATAATGTTTTATTTACTGACTACTCCATAAAATGTGTGTCCAAACAGTTCAGTTATTTCTGAGAAAAAGATGTTTAGAAACATAAGTGGCAGTCCAAAATGAGTGGCCTTGGATGAAAGGTCAAAGGTCAGCTTGACCTTTGGTGTTTATATAAAACCAGTGTCTCATTAGACTAAATATTACTTTCAAGTTTAATGATTTCCGCTTGAACAGTTATAGAAAAATGGACTTTCAAGAATTTTCCAATATAAATGCATTAGGAATCAAATTTGACCATGCTGTAAAAAGTAACCCAGATTCATCATTTATACAAACCTGGTAGGGCCTACATCCCCAAAGCTACGTAAGAAGTCCCAAGGCCACTGGCCTTTTGGTTCCAGAAAAGAAGATATTTAAAGGGGTTTTTACCTTATATGGGCATGGTGGCCATCTTGGTCATGCGAACATTAAGATTTGTTTTAAATTTACTCCCTTTAACTTAAGGTGTCTCTATGTGAAATTAATAGTTCAATTGGCCAATCGGTTTCTTAGACGAAAAAAAAACGTTTTAACATATTAGTCATGGGCCATCGGGACTCCCGTGCGAATTTGATGCCGATTTATGGTGACCTATACCAAAACAAACTTAAGGGGATAACTAATGAAAATCACCTGGTCACCAATCTGGATTTCAAGTCTGGACGAAATTATGACGTCATCAAAATAGCGTAGATTGTGTCAGTACCGTCTAAACGTTATGTCCATTGTAGTCTATGGCAATCGGCATTTTCTTACATTTTGTTTGCCCATTTCATACCAAATTTAATCTTAGGGGGTAAATTATTAACCCATATTTATTTCGCGTCAGAAAAAATGATGACGTCAGCAAAATGACGTCTTATATGTAAATACCATACATATGCATTTTGTCCTTGCCAACTCATGGGAACGTTCCTTTAGCGTATCATGACTGAATTCAACGTTTCACACTGAATGCAAATTGCCACGTTCAAAATATATTCAGATATGGCGAAGTCAGTTCGAGGGTGGACGTAAATGCCGTCACGATTTACGGAAAATTACATTGGGGTGAACGAAAACAATCAGTGTTTGTGATAACAAACGGGTAAAATGCTTATACGAGGGGTGATCAGAAAGTTCGCGGAAAATAGTTGGCATTTCTACATCGTTTGATCAATAGAGCTGGAATAACAGCACATAATATTGCAACACATATGCAGTTGATCGGTTACAACATGCTTGGTGTTAGTCGTCTACGTGCGTTACAGCTGTCGACAAGGCAACGCTATATAGCGCAAACCGGCCCATTTTACGTTGCGTTTTGACGTTTTACTACACAACCAATTAAACTTCAACGTTGTGTAAAATTATGTTATGCTGTGATAGCCCATATTGCGTTCCATGCATATTTAACGATATATTTACTCATCTTCTGTGCAAACTTTCAAAGATTTATATCTAACGGATGGTATTCTAAATCGAAACGAATAACATTACTGACAAAAAGGCAAAGTATTCAACTTCTGCGAACCCATTGCCTGTTTTGGCATGTCAATTCTTTAAAATAAACTATTTGCACACTTCGAAAAACACCCCTTTTCAGGTCAGTATATCTAATATTGGTAGTTAAGTCGGATATTATAATTATTGTGATGGTCAATGACAAGAAAATATTTTTTTTATCTAAAATTTACAAAACCTCGAAAAATTGCGCATTTTAGGACTGTCATTCGGACTGAAACCTATTAATTTGAATACATAGCGCAGCAGAATAACATAAAAACCTCATATTATGTTCAAAGAATGAGGGGACATTACTTTCCATTAAAAATATCAATCAATTCAAACACAACTACGAGTTTTAGCCCCGGTAAGCAAACCAGGGGTACAGATGGGCCGGTTCCAGCGAAGTGACGTCACAGCGGCGCCTCGTGCTCATACGTCTGCCGTCACATTTTCTAAATTTCAATTTTAGTCAACTTGTTATGAATGGTAGTTTATATCTATGAATTTTCATTGCAATCGATAAAAGCAATAAGATGTTATAGCACTTTTCCGCGAACTTTCTGATCACCCCTCGTATGTAGCTGCTTATCCTACACCCAAAGAAAAGACAGGAGTACTAACTCATTTACATGGGTTCCTTCTGATCCACAACAACACAAATAGGTACAATATAAATGATTAGCTTAGATATTTCGCATACAGACATAACCGCATTTTATCAGCTGCAGAGGGACTTCAGGCGGGGGGGGGGGGGGGGGGCAGGAAACAATGTCATCAAAACGGTAATATATTTATCACAGTCCTGCTTCCAACCATAGCTGGTTGCTTTGCTTAATTTGTCTTCCTGGTGTCTCGTGATGGTTGAGTGGCTCTTCCTCGCGGTGCCGTGGGGTTGTCTGCGGTTTGTGATTGTGTTATTTCCTGATCATACTCACTCACTATTAGCAATTAAGCTTTTTTCTCTAAACCATCCACCACCTTCACTCAATGAGTCGAACAAAATGGGCGTCTATCTGATACATTTTACACACGTATTCCTCTAGTGCATCCATCAAACTGGTTTCCAGGTGCACTGGGATGAGGTAACAGAATGCTTCTTGGAATGCGTCTCTAGCATTGCTGAATCCTGCATTGCTGAATCCCTCCAACACGATATCTTGCCGTTTCCTGACAATGAACCAGTTAATATCAGCTCCCGAAAATGCATGGAATCCGATCAGAACCCTGGCTGTGGCATCACCAGTGGCATCGCGATCGGCTGATAAATTTCCATCTTAAATAAGCGTCTTGATCTTAGAAACTGAGTGATATATGAGCAAGACTGTTCAAGAAAATTTAAAATATCCACACAATGCAACAAAATGTGCCCCTCTGTAAAACTAGGGGTAGGGCTGTGCATTGTTTTTGTGTTCATCAATTGAGTATATGTTTGTTAAACCTAATCAAAAACGAGTTGAAACCAACACAGAGCAGTTGTTAAACCAAATGACCATAGCCAGATTTACCGTTTTTTAATTATAATTAAGTTCATGTAACGCACATAATACAACAAGTAGCCGCATTAATGTTAAGCAGCTTTCATATGTAGTAAAGGCATCCAGTATGCAGACTATTAGAATAGCAATTGATTAGCTAGTTTAAATGTCTTCCTTCTGTAGCTCAAACATTCATTTTTCTTATTTTCAAATTGATATAGTAACATATAAAACAAGCTGTTACAGGCTAACGCCCAGACTTACAGTATGCAGACTCCTGATGCTTTGGCTGTTTGTCGGGCCCACCGGGGCTTACCTGTTGGATTTCTTTTGCTCCAGTATTCGGTTTTATTTACTGTTGAGTCCTTATCTTTGCTTTATCTCCTTGTTATATCTTGATGTATATGTTTTAGGAGATGATGCATTGATAAGTTAGGGGTCTTTCATGCAAACCAAATATCTATGGGTTCACATTTGAATTAAGGGTGTATTATGGGTCCACATTTGAATTAAGGGTGAGGTTAGCGCCGTTAAACCGGTTTAAGCCCTCCAGTAAAATATTTTACTGACCGTTCCAAGGCGGTACTTCTTTTGTGGATCTTTCATGTTTTTGTTCTGTCTTGTGTTTGCTATGTCTTTGTGGGCGTCTGTTTATATGTGCTTTGGGTCACCTGCTGGGAAAGGTCTGACCTCTTGGCTCTCGTTTGTGGTGTCTGCTATGAGTTTGTCACTTTCCCATTGGTATCCTGGGTCAGGTGTGGTACTTGATTGTATCGATTCCTGATCTTTGCACCCTTACTTACTCCTATTATTAGATACACATTGAAAATAGTAAGTGAGTATGATCAGGAAATACCACTTTCGCAAACTGCAGACAAACCCATGGTACCGCGAGGAAGAAACACACAACAATCACGAGACACCAGGAAGACAAACTATACAAAGCAATCAAGCTAATTGCAAAACTAGAATGGACATAAAGATACGTACAGCAAACAGAGACCAATTACAAACTCCCAAAATGGGAGTAACAATTAACAACAAATCAACAACAACAGAAACACCGCCTTAGAACGGACAGCAGCCTAAGCCAGCGGAGGGGGGGGGGGCTAAATGCATTTTACTGGTACCAAATTTTCGCCCTAGATTCTGCTGTAGTTGAAGTACAAGAAAGAAAGTAAGGGCGCAAAGATCAAAAATTCAAGTTTTATTTCTATGTCTGTTGAATTCAAAAAAGTTGGGGATGGAGCAGGCTCTTACTCAGAAAATACTTGTTTGATGATTCAACTGGCTTTTGTTTATTTGTTTAATTTGATTCTTTACATCACATCAACAATTTTTCAGTTATGTAGGGACGGGTCTTCCTGGGTTGAACTAGTACTAAGCTATGATGAATGTGTCTTGCTCAAGGACACAACGCAGTGATGCCAGTGAGGCTCGAACCCAGAACTCTCGGTCTCGAGCCAATCACTCTACCAGTGACTGCGCTCCCTCTACTGGTTTTTGATGAGATGAGTAGGACAATTATGGATATTGTAAATGACCTGGATAAGGATCATTTCAGAATATTACATTAGATAGGAACATTTATTAAATTGTCCAGTTTAAATGTGAAGCTATTAGTTTATATGTCCCTCTAAGCTCTACATGTATCTATACTTTTGTATATAACATATTAGTAACTATTGAAAAAAGATTATTTAAACTTCTTCAATAAAGGTACAAGGGGCTTAATAACCACCAATGAACTAATGCAGTAACTTATAGGAAAACATGCAAAATATATTCTTTTTTCCTGAAATGTCATCTCTTATATCAAGTCAATGTCCTTGCTCATTTTTCATGCCATGTAACAAATGTTACAGTCTTTAACAAGTTTCTTCGATCTTGTTGTTAAACCTGCAAAACCTATAGAATGCTATATTATATGAGCGAGACATTCCCAAGTATGTAAGATATCCAACAGCAGGAAATGTTTTCATATATCTTTACTTGAATAATACCTACCAGATTCGGCTCCTTAAAGCTGGGTGTATGGTTTGTTTAATTGCTGATATAAGAAAATGTATTCTAAGTAGAAATGCAATCTTTGGTTTTTCACTAAGCAAAATAAGTATGTAAGTACAAAATATTTTGAAAAATCCGGAGATCAGCTATAAAAAAGAAATGCTTTTGATCACAATTTTCAATTTTAAAGGGTAATCTAAATAAAGTAACACGCATAACACAGTAGGAAGCTGTAATTTTGCTCTAGAAGATTTTATGTGTAGCTAAAGTAGCGAGCATGCCGACTATATTGAGTTATTTAAACAATTAGACAGTTTAAAGCATTCTTTCTGTAGCTTAAACTTTTAAGTTTCTTTTTTCTAAATTTAATAGGCCTATGGTAACATATGTAACAGGCTGACTGAGACAAACGCCCAAGCATACAGAATGCAAAAGATTCTTAGAAGACGCAGCTTGAAATTTTCTTTGAGATAGAATAAGTTTGAAAAGTTCCTAGTGTGGAGCAAAACCATTATCAGCCATCAATCTAAAAGTGGGCCCCAACAAAGTTAAACATTTCAAAACTTATACGCTGGAAAATGGAGGTTGGGTCTTGAATCCAATACCTTGAGATCTGCACATATGATACAAACAGAGAAATAAGCATGCATCAATGGAGAATAAAATTCGTTGTGAAAAGAATTGATTCATATTAGTATTATCTTGATATAAATTATCACGAACCAACGTATTGTTCGATCTGTTGACCAACAGGAGAACAGTTTACAAATGTAGCTGCATATTTTGATGATAATTATAGGATATTTTTTATTATTTCTCAATTAGGCGTTCTAATGAACACTATAAGCTTAAGTTTTTACGGAGAACTGACCAATTATGTATTTTTGTTATCATAAATACACACACCGTTTCTGGTCTACTTATAAGCTGAGTATTATCATGTTTATAGGAAATATACGGTATTTTGCATGCAAAATACCATTATCGTGAAAAAATGTATTATCAAAGTCACATAAAACCTTGACTTAACCATCATGTGACTAAAATAAATGATATTGTGTGATAAAATGAATTCGTGTTGGTTTAAAACGACTATAAGATACAAATTATAGCTTTTATTAACGAACCGTTATTGTTTATGGTCGCCATATTGATGACGTCATAACTAGCCTCAGACGCGGATTTGAGTTGGGTGACCACCTTCAAATTAAAGGTAAGACTCCATTGAAGAATTTGATATAGGTCACCATAAATCGGCACTCAATTTGCACGGGACCTATTTTTTGTCCCTAAGGGCCCTGACTATATTGATTGGACTACCAATTGAGCGACCGTGACTGAAAAAAAGATCAAAGATGAACTCTGGAGCTTATTTATAGCCACTGTCTTATTAAGTTTAACATATTAAGTGAGACTAATGACTTTGGCTTCAACAGTTTTCAAAAATCATTTTTTAAAAAAAAACACCCCATTTAAAATGCATTAGGAAGCAAAGGGGTACGTGCATTAAGGGGCTAATTTGGCCCCCTCTAGAGCCAAAAACTGAAAGTTGCTTTTCATCAATTTCATCCTGTTGGTTTCTTAGAATAATGATTCAAGTGTAAAATTCTGGCATTTATTTAAATTTAATAGTTGCTATGGTAACAAAAATGGCCGCGAAAATAGACCTAAAATTGAGAAATTTGCTATTTTGGACTATATTCAAGGCTTTTTCAGACCGATTTTTTAAGAATCAGATATCAGCACAAGCGAATGCAAAAAAAACTTTTAACATATTGTGTGCCATGATAATTCTCACCCTCTGTAACAATATTTTTTTGGTATTTGCTTGTGCTCTATGTTTATATCTCTGTCAAATGTCTTAAATGTGCTCTAAAATGGTCACTTTCCTATTTTCAGTCTAATTTGGCAGCCATTTTTTGTTACCATAGCAACGGAAAAAAAAGAATAAATCCCAATCCTTTACACTTGGGCTATTGTTCTATTAAACTAATAAGAAGAAACTTGTGAAAAGCAACTTTCATTTTTAGGCCTCATAGGGGGGCCAAAATAGCCTCTTAATGCACGTACCCCTTTGACCAGGCCTCACACCCCAACAAATGCTACATACCAAGTCCCAAGGTCGTTGGCCTTTTGGTTCCGGAAAGAAGAGTTTTAAAAGGTGTTTACCATATTTGGGCAGGGCGGCCGTCTTGGTCATGTGACCAAACAGCGTTGTATAAATTTTGGCTAACTTATCATAAGGGATCTCCACATGAAATTTAAGTTCAATTGAGCTAATGATTTTTGAGAAAACTATGTTTTATTATATTGATTGGACTCCTAAGCTGAAAGGTCAAAAATCAACCTTGACCTCAGGAACTTACAAGTTTATAGCCATTCACTCATTGAGTTAAACATATCAATTGAGAATAATGACTTAAGTTTCCACAGTTTTAAAAAAATCAACTTTCAAAAATGCTCTCATTTAAAAGCATTAAGAAGCAAATTTGACCTTGACGTTAAGTAGGTCAAGGTTAACCTAGGATCATTATTTGATCAAACTTAATAGGCCTAACATCCCCAATGCTACAATATGTACATACCAAGCCCCAAGGTCATCGGCTTACTGGTTCTGGAGAAGAAGACTTTTAAAGGGTTTTAACCATTTATGAGCGTGGCGGCCATCTTGGTCATGGGACCAGGAACATTTGAACAAACTTTCGTTCCTGCGTCCTAGGGGGTCTCCATATAAAATTTGAGTTTAATTAGCCCAGTGGTTTCAGAGGAGAAGATGTTTGAAAATGTTGACGGACGGACGGACGCCGGAGTAACTGCTATAATATTATAAAATAAGCTAACCAATGAGCTTTCGGCTCAGGTGAGCTAAGAATATACTTCTCAAGTTATAGCCATTTATTTAAGGGTCACCTCGGTACACTAAGCTATTTCTGAAACAAAAATACAACACAGGTTTTCGTCCATGTGATGGTGAGGTCTCATAGACCATAAGACGAACTGTCATCAAAATTAAGCTGCAACTTACGTGAACATGTAAGGATCCAGAAAGTTTTGCCAGAGGGGGTCCAACTTTGACAACATTTTTTATGAGAGGAGAGAGGATCCAAATACCACTAAAAGCGGGCCATCATCGACCATTCAAGGCGTTTCGCTAGCGGGCAAATGATGGCCCAACATTGAATGTTGGCTTGGTATATTGTGATTTTTCAGGGGTTTCGGACCAGTATTGCTAAGAAACCCTATATTTTTGTGATTTTTCAAGGGGGTTCTGGACCCCCTGCCCCCCCTCCGGATCCGCGCATACATGTAGCATGTCAGTGAATAAATGTTTGAAGCTAGGTGCATTAACATTTTAACACATCTCGTAAACAAAAACAAAAAAACAGAACCGGACAGAAACCAAAGCAACAAATTAAAGTTTAATATCTCGTTCTATTCTGATTAATACAGTAAAACCTGTGTAAAACGGACACTCTCAAAAAGGCCACATATTGGTTTTCAAGACCAATTATCGCTTAATGAAGGTCAAAAGTATTGCCAAATGCTACCCTTGGAGCATTCTGCAATACTTTCGACCTTCATTAAGCTACCATTTGTCATAAAGATCTTTGTTTTGTCTATTTTTGAGTGGACGTTTTACACAAGTTTTATTGTACCTGAAAATGAGCAGTTATAAGACCTTGACTGACTAAAATAAATGATATTGTTACAAAAAGTGGTCGTGTTTTATTAACAACAGCTTCTATTTATGGTCGCCATATTGATTGAACTAGCCTCAGACGCGGACCTTCAAATTAAAGGCAAGACTTCATTGAAGATTTTGATATAGGTCACCATAAATCGGCAGACAATTTGCACGGGACCTATATTTGTCTTTCATGGTCGTGACTATGTCCCTTCCGGAGATCTGTACATTCACGTTTAGAAATCTATCATGTATGTATGGTACAACTTCCATTCGTTGTTGCTTTCAGTGTCATAATCTGGTCTTACGTTTCATATAATGTACCTACGAGCAGTGAAGAATCTGGCGAGACATATGCAACACTGGTCGTTTTTCCTTCAGCTCTGACTATATGCGAGTCATGAGCCCTTTCATAGTGTGTTAATTTGATTTGATTGTTTCTCTGTGATGATACACTGTATTAGTTAGGAAGTCTCCATGCGAGCTAAACAGTTTTGTTGGCTAACATCAACATAATCTAGGGCGAAGATTTGGTACCAGTAAAATACATTTAAGCCCCCGGTGGCTTAGGCTGCTGTCCGTTCTAAGGCGGTGGTTCTGTTGTTGTTGATCTGTTGTTTTGTTTGTAGGGGCTCTGTGTTTATCTTTGTTTTGTTGTGCATAACTGTGAGTCCTTTTCTAGTTTTGCAATCATCTTGAAGAGGAAGAGAGAGCTGGTTGCTTTACTTTTATTGTCTTACGGATGTCTTGTTACTGTAAATGCTCTGTGACTCTTCCTCACGGTGCCGTGGGTTGGTCTGCGGTGTATGTTTGTGGTATTTCCTGATCATACTCACTTTTTGCAATTAGTATCAGAATGTCATAGCTCTTAAGCCACCACCGGAATGTCATAAAAGATGTATAAAGAATTTAAGAAATCCTGTCGACGGGCGCCCTTACTCAGTGTTCTCAAGACGACAGGATTTCTTTTGACGCCACACGCACACAATACGCAACTGCAGTCTTTGATGCAAGCAATCAAATGCAAAACAGTTTTCATGCAGATAACCCATCAGCAAGCGACAATTGGGCTACAACGCGAGAAAACCTCCCTTAGAGGTTTGCGACTAGGTAATTCTCAAACCGGCATGCTCAGCTACTAAGCTAGAATCTTGAAAATTTGAATACGATATAGCTACACTATCATACAGTCCAGGGGGCGAATGACAAAAGCACTGATCAGACTGCGCGGATGCGCAGGCTGGTCTGTGCCGTTGTTGTTCGCATGCAACAAACATCCAGCTTGCTCAGCTACAGAGACTAACTAGAGTCTTGAAATTTTGAATATGATATAGCTACACTATCATACTCTGCAGGGAGCAAATAACAAAGGCGCTGATCAGACTGCGTGGATGCGCAGGCTGGTCTGCGCCTTTGTTGTTCGCATGCAATAATATAGGGTTTCCCACGGCGAGGTTAAAATAATCCCATTCTATCTCGCCTGTATATCTTTGCACTAATGACAATGCGCTTGCAATTCAGCATCTATTACCAAAGCATTTTATCGTTTAGCAATTGATCTAGAATCACATGACTGTCTTAATGCAATGGCTACCAAAGTTTGATTTCCAGAAGACCCCATTATGATATAACAAGAAATGTCTTTATAAAAAATCATAATAGTCGATGCTATCATGTTTTATTAGTTTCTTGAGTCGTTTCAAGTCGATGCTTTTTGTGGATCCTTTTTGTTATTTATGTATTATGTTTGCCTTTGTTATGATGTCATGTCTGTTCCTTGCAGCCAGTCGACCTCTAGGCACTTGTGTGTTTTATTTTCTTGTGTTTTTGTCACTTTCCTATATGGTGTACCGGGTCAGGTGTGGTACTTGATTGTCCGATTCCTGATTTATGCCTTCTTCTTTACTTTTCCTAACCTTTGTAGCGCCAATAACAACAAATGATTTATAAATGAAAAAAACATTAATCAAGTGGGTTTGTATTGGCCCAATTACAGACACTCAGCTGTATTGGTCATTGGCTTTTGTAGGCCTCGAACGTGTAACTGAGCCAATACGAAATCACTTGGCCTCGAACGTGTAACTGAGCCAATACGAAATCACTTGATTAATAGTACATGTATGTATGTATGTATGTATGTATGTATGTATGTATGTATGTATGTATGTATGTATGTATGTATGTATGTATGTATGTATGTATGTATGTATGTATGTATGTATGTATGTATGTATGTATGTATGTATGTATGTATGTATGTATGTATGTATGTATGTATGTATGACGTCCCATCAACAGCTAAGGAAAGATATCATGATTTCGATTGAAGTTTACAGGATGCGGATCGGTTTGCATTATAGTCGACATGCAAAAGTCAAAGGCATAGCTCATGTTAATTTTTTTGAACTACTTATAGTCCTGTCACTTCTTTTGATTGGTGGTATAGAGAGAAACCCTGGCCCGTCGTCTTCATCTTCCGAGGACTCAATATCACTTTTATCCGCAACTGAACATATCATTGAAGATAATTTTCCATTGTACACTATAATGTTCAGAGTATTGCGAATAAAATAGATTTGATACAATATGGAACTGTGTAATTTTGACGTTATTTGTATAACTGAGAGTTGGTTAGATGGTAGAACTGCAGATGATGATATAAAAATTGAAAACTTTAAACTGTTTAGAAGGGACAGGCCAGGTGATCATCATGGTGGAATTTGTGTTTATATTCGTAATAACGTTTTTTTCAAAAAGAAGACACGATCTTGAGCTTCCAAACATTGAGTGCCTCTGGGTAGAAATTTCTATCAAAAACAAAATACAACTCATAGGTACCTTCTACAGACCCCCTAACTCGACAAATGCCATCTTATCAACAATAGAAGACTCAATAGGACTTGCTTTTGATACCAATATCTCCAATATTTTGATAACAGGTGATTTCAACCTCGACATTCTGAAAGATAATTCAAGCCGCAAAGTAAGAGATATATGTCAGCTGTTTAACTTCGAACAGATTATTAATGAACCGACACATTTCACGGAAAACTCCTCTTCTCTCATTGATTTAATCCTTACCTCCAACAGGAACACTATATTATTAAGCGGTGTTGGCGAACCATTTCTTGAGCAAAACATCAGGTACCATTGCCCTGGATTCTGTGTTTTAACGTTTCGTAAACCGTCAGCACCTTTATACAAACGCAGGGTATTCATATATGATAGGGGTAACTACCAAGCATTTTCAAATGATCTAGTTCAAACTGACTTGCAAACTTTAAAAAGCGAAAACATCAACACTTACGCGGAAAACATCACTGAAAGAATAACTACCCTTGCAAATAAGCATGTGCCTAACAGGTTAATAAATACACGCAAAACTGACCCCGCCTGGTTAACAACACACGCCAAGAAACTCATAAGGAAAAAGAAAAGACTATACGACAAATACAAGAAATCTAATAATTTTAACCACTTTGAAACATATAAACAGTTTAAAAATCTAGTAACAAGCGAAATTCGTAAATCAAAAAAAGAAGTATTAAATAAGTTAACTGAAAATTTGGCAAGTCCGAACACCAAACAGAATAACTGGTGGAAAACATTAAAACACTTTATTAAACCTGAGCAGGCTGATGTCATACCACCATTGAACAAGAATGGATGGATCTACACTGAGGAAAAGGATAAAGCAAATATCTTGAACAGTTTTTTCACTGAGCAAACTCTGTTAGACGAAAGTCAAGCAACCCTTTCTCAAACAGTGACTAATACCACATACAAACTAGACTCTATCCTTGTTACACCTGAAGAGGTCAGAGACACATTAAAATCACTTCCTACTGGCAAAGCTGCTGGACCTGATCTTATAAATAATCGACTTCTCAAAGAACTTGTTTAACCACTTGCTCTTCCTCTCTCTGATCTTTTTAACTTCTCTCTAAGTTCTGGAAGTGTGCCACATATTTTGAAACAGGCTTATGTTACACCAATCCATAAGAAAAATGACCCATCTGATGTGTCCAATTACAGGCCAATCTCTCTTCTAAGTACAGTCAGCAAAGTTTTGGAAAAAATTGTGCATAAATACCTTTTCAACTTCTTTCGAGACAATAACGTCATTACACCCTTTCAATCCGGTTGTGTCCCAAGTGATTATACAGTAAATCAGTCAATAGATATTTACAATACATTCTGTATAGCTCTCGATGAGGGTAAGGAAGTTCGCGCCATATTCTGTGATATAAGTAAAGCTTTTGATAGAGTTTGGCATAAAGGTCTTCTTTTTAAACTCAAATCTGCAGGTGTTTCTGGATCGTTGCTGACTTGGTTCTCTGATTATCTAACTGACAGGAAACAACGGGTTGTTTTGCCTGGTGTAAATTCTTCTTGGACTTCAGTTAAAGCTGGAGTTCCTCAAGGCTCTATTCTTGGACCTCTCCTGTTTCTCTTATATATTAATGACATTGTTGTAGACATTAACTCATCTATTAGTTTTTTTGCTGACGATACTAGCTTGTATATCATTGTTGATGACCCCATACAGGCTGCTGAACAGTTAAATTTAGATCTGGCGAAAATCCGTCGCTGGGCAGAAAAATGGCTAGTGACATTTAATCCTAAAAAATCAGAGTGTATCCTCCTCTCTAGGAAATGTAATAAACCATATCATCCTCCAGTTCTGTTGAATCAAACCCAAATTGCCGAAGTTAACTCTCATAAGCACCTTGGTATCATCTTTTCAAATGATAGCACTTGGCATGAACATCTTGAACTAGTCAAATCCAAAGCATGGAAGCGAATCAATACAATGCGTAAACTAAAATTTCAACTAGACAGGAAATCTCTTCAGACTATCTACTTCTCCTTTAAACGTCCACTTCTAGAATATGCTGACGTTGTGTGGAATAATTGCACACAATATGAATCAAATGAATTAGACAAAATCCAAAATGAAGCTGCTAGAATAGTTACTGGTGCAACTAAGTTAGCCTCCATCGATTCTCTACATACGGAAACAGGTTGGGAAACACTGGGATCAAGAAGGAAAACTCATAAGCTAACAATGTTTTATAAAATGAGAAATGGACTTTGCCCTGATTATCTTGCGTCTCTTGTGCCTGCTACTGTTGGCAGTGTGTCAACATACCCTTTACGTAACTCTTCAGATCTACAAACATTGCATACGAATTCTCGTCTTTACTATACATCTTTCTTGCCCTCTGCTGTCCGCGATTGGAATGAACTTCCAGAGCAAACTCGCAACTCTCCAAGCCTTAACATCTTCAAAAACAGACTGAATCCTAACTTGATCACACCATCCCGATACTATAACACGGGTAAAAGACTTGGTCAAATCTATCATGCTAGACTAAGAACTGCATGCAGTCCTCTCCGTGTACACCTGCATTCAAAAATTATAGTTGATAGTCCCTATTGTACTTGTGGTGATATAGAAGATACTCATCATTTCTTATTTGTATGTCATCAGTTCACAGACCTTAGACGAGACTTAATAAACTAAGTGTCAGAAATCTGTCAACCTAATCTTAACGTTCTACTCTATGGTGATATATCTCTTAACTTTTGATCAAAACAAGCAGATATTTGAAGCAGTACAAGAATTTATAATTAAGTCAAAACGCTTTGAATATACATATTAATGTTCCAATAACCCATTGCATTTGTATGAAACATACCTCAATGTCTGCAGTAATAGTACTATTTAAAATACGTTTGTGTATACATATAGCGATGCTCCAATATCACATCACATTTGCAAAAATCATATCACAATGTCCTCAACGATATCATATTATTCAAAATACTGGTACATTTACAATTAGTTGGTTTGACGACTATTCTGCAAGCTGGGTACATAGAGGCAATGACCATTACCATCCTATCCCAAGAATTACTCATCTCCAACCCCCGTGGAGACAACATAGATAACTGTAATTTGTAAAATATTCATTCCCCTCGCAAAAGTCGAAATTCATGCTTTGTATTAAACAGCAGTTTTGACATTACAATATATACAGTTAAACCTGGATAATTCCAGTTCGAATTATCCAGTTTTTTGCGGTATTGTCTTTACATTCTAATGTCAATTCAAGTCATACGTCTATTGTATTTCTAATATTGAATAGCTGGGAACCAGATTTACAAAAGTCAATAGACTTTCTTCTGAATCCCTTTTTTGTATTTCGAAATGATATGTATGTGAAGTTATTGTATCATATGTACACATGTTGTTATACAAAAATGAAATAAAAGTTTAAACTAACAGCTAAGGTCATATGAAGACGGGGTCTGGGCTTAAAGTCTCATCCAACTGCCTTGAGAAGAGTACTTTAAGCACTCCTACTTCACTAGGTCACGGCCCTTGCGCACTGGACCTCTAAATCACCGTACAATTATTACTACAATTGTTCATGGGATGCTTAATCATATGATGACTGATTTTTCTTCTTGTTGTAGGGATATATGTGTTGGATAATATCGCTGATGACTAGCCAAGATTCACCATAAACATGGATTATTTTATTTATCTCGTCATTCTGTGCTTCTTAATGGTAGCAGGTAAGATTAATTTATCTACCCATTTAAGCCGAATGGATTTTCCCACTTTTATCAATTGGACCAGTCCACTTCCGTTTTAAGGGTTGCTGGGTGGTATTTTTCATTTTTATTCAAATCTTAAAAGAAACTTCTGTAAGCAAACAGTGCAGAACCAGATCAGACGCCACGTATTGCGGCGTCTGATCTGGGTTTGCACTGTTTGTCTATGTCCCACAAAAAGGACGCTAGGCTGAAATGGGTTAAACCATTTTAGATAAATAAAATATACAGTCGAATCTCGTAAATTGGAAGTCCTCGGGACAAGACGTTTTATTTAGAATTTATCAGTAGTTCGAATAATAGGTAAGTAGACATAAAATATATACCCCCCCCCCCCCCCAAAAAAAAAAAAAAAAAAAAAAAAAATATTATTATCAGTTTCATTTTTTCTATCAAAGTTTGGGGTTTTCAGGCGTTTCTTTTACGCAACAAAACATTTTTTTTCTTTTACGCACCAAAACAAGATGTTTCAAAGATGCATAGTAATGAGGCGATTCTATATTTCTTATAAACAGGTAATGATAACGTATTCACTACCATGTGGATATACAGTAATCTGTGGGAGGTTCATTATTGCTGTAAACTGAGACTACCTGTATGCCCCAAAACAAGGTAAACTCGCCAGTGTTTGTTGACAACGATCCTCATCTATATAATATCTTTAGTATGGTGTTATATACAGTTATAAAACAGTTCAAAAATAGTCCCTGTTCTCTGAAATCATTAAGTTCCAAATTTATCTCGAATTAGCGAGTATTCGAACATTGTCAAGCAGAGTTCGAAATTTCGAGGTTTCACTGCACTTTGATACAGCACAGTTTTGAAGGACAACTGTACATGTATGTGCAAAGGGTCTCCGAGTTTTTAATTTACAGATTGTATTGGGTTTCTTTCCCTGAATATTGTTTAAACCCATTTGTAGACTAATACACACTGAATGAAAATAGTCAAGGTAACGAGGCAAAGTAAAACGACTACTACTATTTTCAGTTGTATTGTCGCAAAATGCATATAAAGCGCACACGACACATCCATCTGTCTGTTTGACTATCTTAAGACTTTTCATAGGGTCGGTCGTCATAGGGACTCTTCTGGCACTGGTACAAGCTTCGGTCTTTATCGTTGAAAGATGCCATTTTTCAGCTTTAATATTACCACAATAATGAATTTTTCATATAAAAAATTAGAATACTTCTAGAAAAGGTTGTTTTCTTCAACAGAGTTCCATAGTTTGCGATATTATCCGATGTTTTTTTTAGTTTTTTTTGCAAATTTTAATTTTGGAACAAATGATTGAATCATGACGATAACTAGAGGACCTGAAGCGCTCACCTGATATCGAGTCACACTATCCCTTTAATACTGTTAAACTAGGTCAAGGTCAGCATAGGCTTGTTATTTTAATATATTTTGTATGACCCACATCCCCAAAGAAACATACCAAAACCCAGTGACCTAATGCTACATACATCTACCAAGACCCAAGTTCATTGGCCTTTAAGGCTTTTGGTTCATGAGTAGTACATTTTATATATGTGGGCAAGTGACCTGAAACAAATGTTTTATTTACACAGGTTTAGATAAACAAAATTTTTCAGCGTAAAATTGTAAATATTTTCTTACCCATCAGTTTCAACATAGGTTTTGGGTGCTCAAAATAACCGTCAAATTGAGACGGTGCTTTTGAGTACCCACAACATATAATATGTTTTGGTAAAGAAATAAGAAAATCAAATTTTCGTTACGCACTCTTCACTAAAGTCCTGTGTTAATATTGTTTTATCTAATGAATACTCCATTTGAAATTTGAGTTCAATTATCCCAGTGGTTTCTGAGAAAAAGATGTTTAGATATGTATGGGTCAGTCCGAAATGAGCGGCCATGGATGCAAGATCAAATGTCAGCTTGACTTTTGATACCCAATAAAATCATTGTGTCACTAGTAAAACATTTCTTGCAAGTATTATGATTTGGGCTTTACAGTTGTAGAAAAATTAACCCTTTTTAAGATTTTTCCCATATGTATGCATTAAGAAAAAAAATTAACCTTGTAAAGTAGGTGAAGGTCTACCCAGATTTATCTTTTGTGCAAACTTGGTAGGGCAACATCCATTGGCCTTTTGACTCCAGGTAAGAAAATTTTAAAGATCATGTGAAAAGGTTTTAGAAATGAATTGAAATGAACGAACTCACATCATACAGCAAAATGCTGAAAACCGCATCAAAAAATTCCAATTATTAAAAAAGTTATGGCTATTTGAATTCCAGACTTGGTTTTGGTTTTCCAAAACAGACTTGGAAAACTAAAAATAGATTCGATCCCACAATGCACCATTCTGTGATGTCATATGAGGATTTAAAAAGGTGGTTTAACTTCAAATATCTCAAACTGTGTTTTTGAAAAGTTTATCTTAAGTTTGACAATGGCAATGTTTTAATTGCTTAAATAACATTTTGCTTGATTAAATGATTTTGGTAAATTTGCGTAGAAAAGTGATAAATTGAATTTTAAATGTTTGTTTTGAAATTTTAAAATGTGTTTTTTTCCCTTTCAGACAACATGTTTTTGGATTAACTTTTTAATGTTTCAAAATAAATTAACATAAAAATTGGATTTATTTATTTTTGTATTATTTATAATAAGAATTGCATGGTAAAAAAGAATTTAAATATTCATTTAAATTTGAATTTAAAGCACAAAATTTTAATTAAATGAAATTTAACATACAGAAAACCATTTATGCGAGATCAATCTTCATTGTTTAACAGAAAAGCATACTAAAGTTTGACAACTTCTTTGTATTTGCAAATATTTAAATTCAATGAAAAATTTCAAACCTCATATGACATCACAGAATGATGCATTGTTAGATAGAATCTATTTATAATTTTTTCAAGTCTGTTTTGGGGAAAAATTTCTAGTCCGAAATTCAAATAGGCATAACTTCTGAATGGATAAGAGTTTTTAGATGCGGTTTTCAGCAATCTCTTTCTCACAATAACTGCTGTAATCTGAAATATTTGGCTAAAAACTTATTTATACCTTTTCATTTGATCTTTAAAAGGATTTTTACCTTATATGGGTGTGGCAGCCATCTTAGGTCATGTGACCATAGAAATTTGTATATTATTTCCTTCCCTCAACATTTGGAATATCCATATGAAAGTGGACTTCAATCTGAGAAAAAGATGTTAGGATATGTATGTGGCGGTCAAAAATGAGTGACCTTATATGAAAGGTCAAATGTCCGCTTGACCTTTGATACTTATCATTATATAACCAATGTCTCATTAGGTTTAATATATCTAGCAAGTATAATAATTTTGGCTTTTACAGTTATGTAAATATGAACATTTTCCCATATAAATGCATTAGGAATAAAATTAGACATTGCCATAAAGTAGGTCAAGGTCAATCCAGAACCATCATTTGAACAAATTTGGTAGGACCCACACCTCTCATGCTACATGCCAAGTCCCAAGGCCAATATCCATTTGGTTATAGAGAAGATGTTTAAAATGGGCATGGAGGCTATTACATCTTGGTCATTTGACCAAAACCATTTGCATGCATTTCCTTCCCCCCGCCCTAAAAAGTATTCATATCAAATTTAGAGTTAGATTTTTTTTGCAATTTTGGAAAGGACCCCTAGGGCCTTTCAGATTGGGAAAAGTAGCGCGGTTAACCCCTAAATTGGGAAATTTGTTAAAGTGAATTATGTCATATTCGGTCAATACATATTAAATTAGCTATTACACATACTATTGCAATTAAATTGAAGGAGAACTTCATCATGTAGCTTAAGTGTGTGTGCGTGTGTGTGAAAATCCCAATCTTCAATTTTTTTTTTTGATTTTTTTAAGATTGGGATTTTTTCAACATTGAGAAAAAAGTTCCGTAAATTTCATTTGGTATGGGCCCGAATTTCTGCCCCTAAGAACACCAAAAATAATAAGCCCTGAAGGCTAAAATTTGTTTTAATAGCTAAAACATCCACCTAGTTGCTGCTGTTGTTGTAAAACACAAAATTAGTCTAGCTCGCATGGAGACTTCTTAACTTATGCAATGTATCATCACAAAGAAACAATTCAGTCAATTAGAAAACTGTGATGAAACAAAGAAAGGGCTCTTAACACACAGACTGTCAGAACTTATTTTCTACAATTTATTGAGAAATTCAAGACAGCTGAAGTCAAATCATATGTGAAACAGAATATTACTCAGGAGAGAAATTAATGACAGCTTCTTGTCTAAAATATTTGTCGTTTCTATCAACTTAATATTTGATATATGACATTAAAATAAGACAAAGCACAGGCTTAGAGAAACGATACTTTTGAGCGTAAAATTAGAAATATTTTCTTACCCATCAGTTTAAACATATGTTTAGGGTACACAAAAGAAACCTCTCATTGAGACGGTTCTTTTGAGTACCCACAACATATGTTTTGGTTGAAAAATAAGAAAACGATATATTTGATACGCACTCTTAACTAAAGGTTTCTATCAAACTGTGTGCTGACTTAATATTTGAAATTTGACATTAAAATGAGAAAAAGGATTGGTTTTTCCTAAAATAAGACAATATATTGGTTTTCCCGAATTAATTCAGTCATAAACTTATAAAAGGAAACAGCATGTTCTAAAACGGATTTTATGATGCCACTGAGAGTCCACTCTGTTTATAACTTTTAATATCTCTGAACACCACCATGAAAAAAGTAATATGAAACATGCTTGAGAACCTTTGTTCTGCTGTACACGTACAACAATGGTGCAGATCAGTCTACGTATCCGTCCAAGAATTCATGATAACATTTAGAATATATTTAATTAATTTGTTGAAGCTACTATTTGTAACTCAAACAGAATAGATGCGACGCGAAAAACGCCAAGTGGAATTCCAGTGGAATTCCTTTGGAATAGATTATTTATAGTGAAAAAATTCCACTGGAATAGGAATTCCTCTTAAATCATGACTTCAACGGAATTTTTTACATTGGATTTTTTTCCGACTGACTGGAAGATTTTACTAATCTGTTTCCACTGGACTTTTTAGCAAAGGTATGACAAAACCAACAAGCAAGGCTGTTCATTTTGCAAAGACTAAGTCCAGGCTGAGCATATACTAATCAACATCAGTCTGTCCACTTCTGTGTAGCCAAATGTCATAGCTTGTTATACAAAACACGGGCAGTGAAGACTGATCAGAATGGACAAAGATGTAAAGCCAGCTCAAGCTCTCATTGAATAATAGCTGGTCATTGTTTGTTTGGTTCTATACGACGCATCAACCCTTGTGGGTCATTAGCGTCAGACAGTATTAAACTAAACATGATGAAGATGGAAAAAGTAAAAATTTATAAGATAAAATAAAAGGAAAGATGATGATGAGTTTGTATAATAATAATACGTTGCAATACGATTGTTGACAGGAGAGACCACGTACAATATCTGACAGTTTCAA
Source organism: Loripinus fragilis (assembly GCA_964019695.1). Lineage (NCBI taxonomy): Eukaryota > Metazoa > Mollusca > Bivalvia > Lucinida > Lucinidae > Loripinus > Loripinus fragilis. The sequence goes on from OZ026529.1 coordinate 73,637,993, forward strand.
AGAGCTATTCAGATAACTGTACATGTTCTTTAACTGAACAGAATACAACATTAAAAAATCTGTATTATGGTCTGATACAAATGTAAAACAAAACATGATTTTAAAAATAGCAATTAGATTTTGTTAAAAAGATTTATTTGTCTTAAAAATGTCATAATACTATCAATATGTATATCTTGAAATAATTCTTTCATGTTATCAACATGGAAGCAATTATTTCTTACTTGTGCAAAATCGCCACATTCCAAAAGGAAGTGACGTACAGTGAATGGTGCGTCGCAACCAACACATTGTGGGTGCTCTTCACCTAGTAGTAAGTAAGAATGTGTGACTCTTGTGTGACCTAAACGGAGTCGAGCCAAAACAACTTCTTCTTTTCTAAGGTTTCTAACAACTGATTGGTGTTCACCAATAGTTGGTTTTATCTCAAGAAGATTATTTCCAATGCTGTTATTCCATGAAGTTTGCCATTGATCCAAGATATACTTATTTATAGATGGCTTAAAATTGGAAAATGGAATTTTAAAAAAAGTTGGTTCTAATGAAAGCGATGTTTTTGCTTGCTTATCTACCATCTCATTCCCTTGTATTCCTATATGACTAGGAATCCAACAGAGAACAATTTCTTTATGAGCTAAAAGCTCATGACATTTTTCTAAAAGTTTCTGAATCTGTGGATTCTTTGAACTGGTATGGTTCATTGCTTTTAATACAGAAAGCGAGTCAGAAAATATAATAAATTTATTGTTAGCATCACAAGTGCTAATGAAATCTAAAGCTAGATCGACTGCTTTGGCTTCAGCAGTGAAAATTGATGAATCGTCAGGTATACGTTGCATATTACTATGGTTGTCTGATAAAACAGCACAACCAACCTTTGAGTCTTCCTTTGACCCATCAGTATAAATTTGTTGGTAATTCTTATAACGACTTTGCATTTTTCTGAAATCATCTTTTAATATGTGTGGATTTGAGTCAGATTTTTTCTTGGAATGTAAATCAAAAAGTATTTCAGGTGGTTTCATACACCAAGCTGGAATATTTGGTGTAAAATGTTTTTCGATATTTTGTGGTTTGATATTGGCAGATTCTAAGAGTGGTGAAATTCTGATGCCAAATGATTTAATAGCTTTAGGTTTTCGTTCATATAAATTAACATAATTTGGTGGGAATGTAACTTCATGAGCAGGATTTGATGGGTTAGCAGCAAGTCTTATAGCATATTGCAAAGAGAGTTTCTCTCTTCGTGAGTATAGTGATGGTTCATCTGCTTCCACATAGAGACTAGCAACAGGAGAAGTTCTAAAAGCCCCTAAAGCTAATCTAAGTCCTTGGTTATGTATAGGATCAAGCATTTGAAGATATGATTTTCGTGCAGAGCCATATATAATACAGCCATAGTCTAATTTTGACCGGACTAGAGACCGATACAGCTTGAGAAGTGTAGTTCGGTCTGCACCCCAAGAAGTATGGGAAAGCACTTTTAAAAGATTCAATGCTTTTAAACATTTAGCTTTGAGATATTTAATATGGGGTATAAAACTGAGTTTTCTATCAAATAAAATGCCAAGGAATTTAGATTCCTCAACAACTGGAATAGGTGATCCATATAAAAAACAGGATCATCATGTTGCTTGCGCAACTGACAGAAATGTACACACTGTGTTTTTGATTTGGAAAACTTAAACCCATTGCTTGTTGCCCAATTTTCAATCTTATTTAAATTTTGTTGCAGTTGGCGTTCAATCGTCGCCATGCTTTTTGAGCGATAACAGATACAGAAGTCATCAACGTATAATGAGCAATCTGTAAGATTACCTAAACATTTCACAATATCATTAATTTTAATGCTAAAAAGTGTTGTAGATAGAACGCCTCCTTGAGGTACACCTTGCTCCTGGTCATAATAGTCAGACAGAGAGGAGCCAACTCGGACTTGCATGGTGCGGTCTGCAAGGAAGTTTTCAATGAATGTAGGAAGTCTACCTCTTAATCCTAGTTTGTGGATATCTTTTAAAATGCCATATCTCCACGTGGTATCATAAGCTTTTTCCAAATCAAAAAACACAGCAACTACATGTTCCTTTTTAATAAAGGCATCACGTATGAAGGTTTCCAATCTAACTAAATTATCAGTTGTACTGCGGTCAGATCTGAAACCAGACTGGAACCGCGATATATGATTATTGGATTCTAAAAACCAAGTAAGTCTTTTATTTATCATTCTTTCAAGTGTTTTACATAGACAACTTGTTAAAGCTATAGGTCTATAATTATTAGGTTCCGCAGGATCTTTCCCAGGTTTGGGAATTGGGATTATGGTTGCTAAGGTCCAATCTTCTGGAAATTTACCAGTAGTCCAAATGTAATTAAATATATTCAAAAGGGTTTCAAGAGAATTCTCTGGGAGATGTTTAAGCATTTGATAGTGGATCTCATCAGGACCCGTGGCTGAGTCATGTGATAGTTGAATAGCTTCAACTAATTCATCTAAATTAAAATCTTTGTTATAAATTTCATTATTTTGTGATTTAAAATTCAATTTAACTTTCTCTTGTTCGGTTTTAATCTTTCTGAAGGATTCAGAGTATTTGAATGATGATGAATTGTGACAAAAAGTTTCTCCTAAAGTGTCAGCAATGTCTGTTTTTGAAGTTGCTTTGCTGTCAGTACCCACCATGTTTAGATGTGTGTAACTGGGGGATTTGTTTTTTCCAGAGATTTTTCTTATCATATCCCAAACCTTTTTAATAGGTGTTTTATGATTTATTTTCGAAACATAAGATCTCCATGACTTACGCTTCGAAAGTTTAATTGTTCTACGGGCTTTAGCTCTAAATACTTTGATGTCATTGAAATTGTTGGTATTTGGAGATCTTTTGAATTTAGATAGAGCTTGTTTGCGCTGTTTAATTGCTTCTTTACAGTCGTCATTGTACCATGGATTACTTTTAATTGGATTTGTCGAAGTTTGAGGAGTACATTCTTTAGATATTTCGATAAGAGCAGAGGTAAAATCAGCTATAGGATCAGAAGATTCTTTGAAGTTTTCTGGCACCAATTTACCAGTGCACAGAGTATTAAATAGATCCCAGTTGGCTCTATTTAATTTCCACTTTGGAATGTGATCCTCAGTGGAAAAAATGTTCTGTTCAATGATGATAGGGAAGTGATCACTATTGTGTTGGTCTTCACATACAGACCAATTATAATCAAGAAACAGTGATGGATGACAGAAGGAAAGATCAATAGATGTAAAAGACTTTGTACTTGGAGAATGATAAGTATAAGACTTATCATTCATAATACAAATGTCATTCTTTGTAATGAAATTTTTGATAAGTTCACCTCTGGAATCATTGTTTTGACCACCCCAGAGGATATTGTGACCATTGAAGTCACCTAATAAAATATAAGGAGAAGGAAGTTGTTGCAGTAAATTGTCCAAGTGTTGGGAGTTAAGAGAAAACGATGGAGGAATATATACAGAACATATGGTTATTTCTCTGTCTAGAGAGACAGAAACAGCAGTTGCTTGTAGTTCTGTTTGTAAATCAATCTTTCTTTGTGGGAAAGACGATTTTACAAATATTGAGGCACCACCAGAGGGCCTCAGACAATCAGTATGAACATAGTTATGTACATTAAAACCTTTTAATGATATGTTATCATCTGGTTTAAGAAATGTCTCTTGAAAACAAAATACAGACGGATTATATTCAGAAATCAATAATGATACTTCATTATAATTAGGTTTCAAACCTCGACAATTCCATTGTATAATTTTATGTTTAAAATCCATACTTGAAAATAATATTAAAAGGGGTAATAAAATAATGGTTAGATTGAAACCCTCCATTATTTAAGTTAATGGTAATCGTGACAGTGTGCCTTTAGGGAGGTGATCAATGGAAGATGGCTCTGTGAAAACCACAGACTCATCGTCATTGACCTCCTCGCCATCTTTTTCAGCAAACACAGAATATGGATTCATTTCAGCTTGTTTTGCTTTTTCCATTTGTTCTTTTTCTTTCTGTGCTTGTTCTTTTTGCCATTGCTGTTTTCTTTCTTCTTTTTGTTGTTTTTTAAGTTTGTCTTTCTCTTCTTTTTTCTTCCTCTCCTCCTCCTTCTTCATCATTTCCAGGGTTGCTGGCTTAAGTGTTGGCCCTGGACGAGGAGATGAAGCATTTTTGTCTTGTTTTCCCTTAGGTGTTTCTTTGGGTGTTTTTTCTGATGGTGATTTTTCTTGTTTTTTTAAGTATTCGTCAAAGCTGTCGTCTGTCTGTGTGGTTTTGTTTTCAGTTTGTGTAGATTTGTTGCAAATGCCTGGTTTTACAGCACTTGCATATGATCTAGTATCATAAAATTGCTCATATTGTTTTCGAGCTTCTGGGAACGAGATGTTCTGTTCACATTTTATCTTAAGTATTTTCTTCTCTTTCTCCCAAGCTGGGCACTGTTTAGAGTTGGCAGGGTGTTCCCCTGAGCAGTTTACACACTTGGCTGGTCTTTGACACTGGCCAATGCTCAGGCATACTGCAGTTGACGCATATAGCCTGTCTGCCACACTTGTTCTCGTGGTGGCCAAACACTTGACATTGATAACAACGAAGTGGATTTGGTATATATACCTCAACTTTGACTTGCATAAAACCTATTTTGACTACTGATGGTAAAACTGGTGAATTAAACGTGAATACAAATGTGTTTGTCGGTTTCTTTGCTCCATCACGGAAGACACTGATTCTACGAACATCTGTGACACCCTGTTCTCCCATGAACTCCAGAATATGCTCGCAGGTCTGCCTGTTCAAGGCAGGACAGCGAACAATACCCTTGGATATGTTCAAGGAAGAATGTGGGGTCACTTTGCATTTCAGTCCGCAGAAGTTCTTCAAATTAAGAAGAGTTGTCTCATGTTTTTCCTTCGCACACTGTATCAGAAGGTCACCAGACCGTAGATTTTTTATGCTTTTGGGTTCACCTGTCAAACTCATTATAGTTTTATGTACAAGGAATGGAGAAAGAGAAGAAATACTTTCATCTTCCTTTTCTGAATGGATTATTAAAAATCTGGGTACATAAGGTTTTTTGGTTGAGGTAGACGAACTTGAAGTAGTTGGTTGAGAAGCTGGGTACGAGTTTTCAGAGTCAGTATCTGAATTTGCTATGTGACGTTTTTTTGCTTTTTGTTTAGCCATGTAGTTTGTTTGTTTGATTCATCCTCCATGCTCTCCACCCACCGTGGAGCCCAACAAGAGAGCACTTTAATGGAGTGGCTTTCCGACCTCCAGTGCTAGAGTTACATAGAAGGTATACTTGCACAAATAGAATCTGCACAATTGACCCGTTAAGCCACTGCCTTCCAGGATTATTTTATAAAAGAAAGAAAGTTTAAGATAATGGACACATGGTTGGCATCAGAACGATACTATAGAACGAAGATATAAGAAATATATTTTTTTACATTTTCATAATCCTGGGGCTCAGCATGACAAAGCCGATTAGAAACACCGGGCCGTGTTTCCACCTCAGTCTACCCCGTCAAAGAGGCCAAAGAGACGTGTTGAGTCATACAGAATTTATAAACGTCCATATTCTGCATGCTCTCAGTCTTCCAGGCCATCCCCTTCGAGTTACGAGAAAGCCACCCACGGCAGACTGGTGGGTCCTACTCTTAGCACTCCCAGAGGAGACAATAATTACAATCAATATCGTCCCCTGTGTGAAGTGTGCCCCAGAGACCGCGACAAGGTGGTAGGGACTCTCCAGGGTAATAGCTGGTCATTCAGTCAATACTTTTGTTTAGGTAATTTGCTGTTTTATGTAAGTTCCTTTGACTATGTTATGTTCAGAATAACTTGTCACTGTATTTATTAAAAGAGGGTGGGCAGGGTAGGAGAGGTAGGGGTAGGCAGGGGTAAATGGGTGGGTAGGTAGGTAGGTACATGTATGCAGGTAGGTATATAGGTACTAAGTCGCAAATGCCGGGGTGTTCAAGGAACAGAATAGAACAAAAACAGACGACATACTTAGAAGCAATCTCTTTGACAACCACAATAATATTTTTTAATTATTTGATGATATTTTGCCACAATGCAATTGTACTTTATCCTTATTACAAAAATATACAGAATATGCAGGTTTCCACAACATAGAGTCTATAATTGTTCTATGCTTTGTTGTACCTTACTTTATGTCCATTCTAGTATTGCAATCATCTTGATAGGAAAGAGAGAGCTGGTTGCTTAGCTTAAGTTATCTTCCTGGTGTCTCGTGATGGTTGAGTGGCTCTTCCTCGCGGTGCCATGGGGTTGTCGGCGGTTTGTGATCGTGGTATTTCCGGATCATACTCACTATTTTCAATCGATCCAGGTAGTCAAGATCGTTAAATGCTAGAAACAACTGAAATGGATGGTGTCATTACAAGTGAAGTGGGTGGATTATGCAATACTTTTTAGCATAACAGCAAAACGGTATTATTTTATTTTCATTTAAAGTGTATACTATCAAGGTATTCATGTGCTCTCTTAACACATGGTTAACAGTTTTCATTTAGCATTTAAGGGCATGATTGGGACCAATAGCAATGTGTGTGTGTGGGGGGGGGGAGGGGTCAGAATTTTTAAGGGCCTAGGTAGGGAGAGGAATTTATTTTAGGGACCCAACAGCATGCTGTTGCTTGAGGAGGCGGACAGTACTAGATTGAGATCAAGCAGCGATCTGGAATTCCACTCGATTTTTTTCAACAGGGTTATCAACAACATATATTACAATACATGTGTTTATTTAAAACTGAGCACTTTTAGGTCCATCCTAGTTTCAAGATTTGAATGTGCACAGTGATTCTGTCTTTGTTGGTTTTTGTTTGTTGTTGCCCTCATTGCGTGCTTGTGTGGGCGTTGAGGGTGGCGGGCTTGTTTTGTAATGTAGTTATTAGTGTATTTTCTGGTACTCTAATGGTGGTTCTGATCTGCTTTGTTGCATAAGTTCAGCTGGCGGTCCAACATTGACTGCTGGCTTGATAGTTTGTGATTTTCCAGGGGATCCGGACCAGTATTGCTAAGGAATCCTATAACTTTGTGACTTTCCAGGGGGGTCTGGACCCTCTGTCTCTATCTGAATCCGCCTTTGATTTTAATATATTAAACAGAAGAGAAACAATAATGAGACTAGCTCCCTTCCTTAAACAGTTGTTCATCAATGTGTCATGTCATATACTTGAAGCCAGTCTAACTCTGATGGCTCTGTTTTACATCAATTTGTCATGTCATATACTTGTAGCCAGTCTATCTATAATGGCTCTGTTTAAAACAGAGCCATCAGAGTTAGACTGGCTACAAGTATATGACATCGTGTCATATACTTGTAGCCAGTCTATTTATGATGGCTCTGTTTGAAACAGAGCCATCAGAATTAGACTGGCTACAAGTATATGACATGACGTTTAAAACAGAGCCATCAGAGTTCGACTGGCTACAAGTATATGACATGACGCATTGAAAAATTGTTTTAAGGCCTGGAGGCAGTCTAAACAATAATCAACTGACTCACATCGAGCTCCTCAATAAATTTAATGATTATCATACTGATTCCTATTATAGGGGATGCCTGCAGATATGAATATAGACCCCTACTGGCATAGACTAATACATTCATAATTGGAAACCAGGAAAACAGCTGTGACCAGTAAATTGCTTTACTAAATTACACAAAATGAGACAGTCCATATGTTTAAGATATTTAATGATAATCAGTCGATTCGCACAGAAGAGCAAATAAATTTGTGATTAGGAAGTTGGTAAACGAATTAGAGTTGGTGATAGTTTTGTTCTTCAGTTAAATGCTTAAATTTTGACTCAAAATAGTGATTACACTAATTATTACTCTCCATAGGTGTTTCACCAGGCAGATCAAATGCCAGCCATATGACTATTCATGACTATGAACACATTGAAGGGTAACAAAGAGGTTTATTATATAATATATAAATAAACATCTTCTGATTGGCCCAGATGCATATCCTTTCGAGTCAAAAAAACTACATATTACATGGTTTGCCTGATGTGACGTTGGAAAGCACATGGAAAGCACACGTCACGAGGCAATATTGACTGGCTTACGGGAAGTGATGTCAGATGATCCATGCGTAACGTCAACGTTTTAATGGTCTAAAATGGCAGGAAATGCATAGCATACTATTTATAATATAATAAAACAATAATTGTTGACTTATGTTTCGGTAGACATAGAGTGTTATTGAACAGTAAACTTAATCATATTGACCTCCGCTCCGCGTCGGTCAATATGACGTTTACTGTTCAATAACACTCCACGTCTACCTCAACATAAGTCAATAATTGTATAATATTAAAGGGTAATAAGAGGTAACTTAAGGGGTTTAGGTATTTTCTCTTATGATATTGATTTTTTATCTAAACAACCTCTTATATACTAAAATATAGGTTTTTAAGCTTACGTATAACTTTTGAAAAGATTCCCAATACAGTGAAATTTCAAAAATTGCCAGATTCCACATAGTTTTGTCCTTTATACATGTACAACTGTGCCATAGAAGTAAATACCGGCTTTACCAATAAGTTGTCAAAAACAATCTCTTGAAACGCATGTGGTATTCTGTTGCCATGCTACAAAGTTGATCATAATGCTGTTTTGATCACGCTTATGCAGCAAGGCAAATCAGAACCGCCATTTTATGGTGATTTGGTGTGATTAGAGGCCTGATGGACGACGAATGTACGTGTAATAGTGATAATGAATCTAGAGAAACTGTAAATTCTCTAACGTCCATTTTTGATTGATTCGCTTTTTATTAATTACATTGAAACAGCTGTTGTTCGCAAGGCTAGAAATATTACGCCTTGATAGCTCTTGATAAAACTGAAGGTCACTTTATGATCTCTTTCCATGATGTGTCCAGGAAATTAGCGATCGACAAAACTGTTCTCAGTTATTGTAAATTCAGAAATTTCCCCGAAAATAAGACCCTTGCGAAACACTCTTGCCGTTTAATGACGCACATGTAGGTAAATTATAGTTGCGAACAGTAACGGCGCAAATATGTATTTTAATGATATTCGCGAAATTAAAACTCTTTCGATTTTTTATGCTTTGCAGATTTTGTTGCAGTTGTGGTCGATGGGTTCCTGGCTCAACAAAGCAGACACATGACATGAAAACAACGTCGTATCGACGCCGATGCGACGTCATGACGTCAATGCGACGTTGTATTAAGGATGGGTTTTTGGTTCAAGGCTCGCTAGAGGCTCTGTGTTGTGTCCTTGTGCAAGATACTTTATCCTCACAGCCAGAAAACTGTCCTGGCATGACTGATTGTTTTCGACTGTGATTGGTTGGTTGGTTTTGTTGCTTTACGTCCCAAGTCAACAGCTATGGTCATTGCGGGACGGTCAGTTCACCTAACCACACTTTTCCTGGGCAGGCTTGAACAAGCCGTTAACCAGTAATTTGTGCATATACTTTCGCTTGTAACTGACAACAACCCTTCTTGAATGAATCAGCGGAAGGGAGGAGAATGACCGTAGAAATTATTTCATGATCAATCTCCACGAAAGTATGGGACCGGGCCGGGATCGAACTCGCGACCCCTGGATCTGCAGTCAGACACGCATCTGTAGCCTGACACGTTACCGACTGTGAAGTAAAGCCACTCTCAAATAGACCAAAACTTGGTTTTCAAGACCAATCATCGCTTAATGCAGGTCTAAGGTCTTGCAGAATGCTCCAATGCGAGCATTCTGCAATACTTTAGACCTTCATTAAGCTTCCATTTGCCATCAAGATCTTTGTTTTGACTATGTTTGAGTGGCTGCTTAAGACAGGTTTTACTGTATGGAAGAACGTGTTAAAGATGTAAAATGTGTTTATATCACTTACAACAGAATAGCAAAATACATTTGTTGTTTGGAAGTTGGTAGAATTATTAACTGTTGATGCCGGAATAGGGACATGCTCTCGGAAACTAAAGTATAAAGCTGAAAAATTATGCTTAAAAGATTAAAAATACGCGGCTTTATTTTCCGCCAAAATCGCGATTTTTCTTCAATAAAAGATTCCATTTGAATTTTTACGACATGTGTGCTTTGCCAATAAAACGATGCTATCACTGGTTAATGACGACGCTTTTTAACTCTTCGTCTGCCAGCGGCGACCTCTGCCGTCTCTAGATAATCTTTGCAAACAGTTTGGATCAAGATCAGGCCCGACAAGAAGTCGGGCCTTATCTGGATTCAAACTGTTCCAGACACTCTGATGGTATTCCTGATTTTTTTTTAAAAAAAAGTTGATTTTGAAAAAGGTCATCAGACGACAAAAAGCATGCAAAATTACCCAGTTGGTAAAGAGTTTATGATGATGCTGTTTAAATTTTTCAGTCATAAACGCACGTTTTTGCAAATGGCTGTAGGCATTAAATGATCCTCATTAATTAAGATAAGCAGAAAGGTTGAGCATGAGCAATCTTTGTCTTTGATTCTGAGTTTTAGTAAATATTGTTGTATCAAAATGCAAACGCAATTTTGAGTATCCAAAATGTGTTTAAGATCGAGATTTCTAGTTGAGTAATGTTTTTTAATTTCAACTTCAACATGGCCAACATCCTATTTCAGCATATTTTGGCGGCCATTTATTGTAATTTTAGCGAGGGAAATGGTCAAATAAAAACATTTGTACTATAGTCCGTCCAGTTAAGAGAGACTGGACGGTTCTTAGCAAAGACACACCCTTGGACATTTCCATATAAAAATCGGTAAGACAGAGTGTATTTATTCACCTGTGAAAGTACCTGTATACCTGTAGTAGTTTTGAGCCCATTGTGAGAAAAATGCATCTCGAATTAATTTGGATAACAAGGAGACTGACTAGTCTAGATATATGCGCTCTGACAATGTTTCGAAATTTTAACTATTCAAATTATATACTGAATAAGAAAATAAAATAAATGGTCCGCAATGAACAATTAATACTATAAATTGGCCAGCACACGACATGATCGTTCTTATTACATCGGCGTGTGGCGAAGGCTCCGACGAGCCTGCATGTACGCATGACCTCACCAGTACCTCACATTGTACAGTGTAAACATGACCTATAACCTCAAAAAATCAATAATCCAATGGGAGTCTGTATGTATCTGTATTTGTTTACATCCACGAGGTGGAAGTTTATCTGCACAGTGTGTAGTACTGTCACCAGAGCTTTCACTTTGCATAAACAAAGTATGCACGTTGAAGAAGACTCTGAACAAGTTTTAGACATCTAGTCGCTATGGACACGCCAGAATGAGCGATTATTAGAGGCTTTTTCGGATATGCGGTAAAAGACCAAATCTCGTGTTTGTATGCCCTTTTCTCATGATCCAGATACTTAACCCTTGTCCTGCTGAGTTCTAATTGTTGATTTATTATTATTGTATCAGGCTTAAAAATTAAACCAGTTTTGCCATACAGACAAAATTTGAAGAAAGTGCAAACCTCCCCTCCCCAAAATCTTTCACAACATATCCATCCCGGAAAAGGTCCCCAGCAGCATACTAAAGATAATTGTTTACCAGGCATGCTAACATATAAAGTTGGTCACCCTTGTCGTTTGCGCTTCAGTTGGTTGCATGAGTAAAGCGTACATAGGCTATTACACCCGATTAACTGTAGACTAGTCTTGTTTGACAGTGTATGACAGCGCTCTGTCTGACACGCCCAGTCTCTGTTAACTGGTCGCACTATACACTCTTATACTTAACGGGATATTTACCAGTTGGAGAGAAAGGCAACTTTTTATGTTTTGCCTCATAGCGGAGGGGGGCGGGGAATATCCTTTTTATGCACGTAGCTCTTGTACATGTAATTTGAGCATTACATATACCCTGTCAAGCCTACCTCGAGAATGACTCCACGTGTAATTACTCGAGCCTGGGACGAGTTTGAGTCGCCAGTTTGTATTATGTTCTATGAAACTGAAATGTGTGTGCGCGTGTAGACACAACTGTGTGAGGCACATGCGTGCTAAATTCCAAAATAATCTTCCATGAAGGCAGTTCATTAAGTCAGAATAATTATTTCTATAGTGTTCATTGGACGGTTTTAATCGAGATTGTAGCACACTCGTGAGAAATAGGTACTTATCACATAACATGAGCAACAAATGCGCAGCCTCGTCAGAGCCTTGGCTGCTCGCACATATAAAGTAGAAACGTAGATAATATTGTTTGTTTGTTTGCTTTACGTCCCAAGTCAACAGCTATGGTCATTGCGGGACGGTCAGTTCACCTAACCACACTTTTTCCTGGGCAAGCTTGAACAAGCAGTTAACCAGTACTTCGTGCATATACTTTCGCTTGTTACTGACAACAACCCTTCATGAATGATTCAGCGGAAGGGAGGAGAATGACCGTAGAAATTATTTCATGATCAATCTCCACGAAAGTATGGGACCGGGCCGGGATCGAACTCGCGACCCCTGGATCTGCAGTCAGACTCGCATCTGTTGCCAGACACGTTACCGACTGCGCTACGCGGCCCGGTACGTAGATAATAGTCCGGTAGAAAACCAGAATGACCTGGATCTTGATTTTAAAGTTTTTTTTCTTTGTTGATATTTGTTGTACAGGCATTGTACCTGATGAATCTAACTGATGCCACTCTGGCATCATTGAGCGTTTTGAAATATTAAAGATGGCGTCCAAGATGGCCGTCAATTAGGCTCCTAAGACCTATATGACCAACATACTCGATGAAAAACAATTTAATTCTGATTTTTAAGGATGTTTAGAGGCTAAATGATACAAATAATTAAAATGAAAATAAATTTTGATTCAGAAGGTTAAAATATTGAAGATGGCGTCCAAAATGACCGTCAATTAGGCTCCCAAGACCTATTTGATCTACATACTCGTTAAAAACCCATTATTTTTTTTTATTTTTATGGATGTTTAGAGGCTAAATGATACAAAGTTAGAAACGATTAAAATGGAACATTGGTTTGATTCAGAGGGTTGAAATATTAAAGATGGCGTCGAAGATGGCCCCCAGTTAGGCTCCTAAGACCTATCTGACCAACAAACTCAATAAAAAGCAATTTAATTTTGACTGTTATGTATGTTTGGAGGCCTAATGATTCAAACGATTAAAATCAAATATTGGTTTAGATCAGAAGGTCGAAATAGTTAAGATGGTGTCCAAGATGGCCGTCATTTTAAAGCAAAATTGAACCTGAAATCAAAATCGCAGTTAATAACTATTTTCTGATAGTTTCAACAGCGGTTGTATTTGGGGAATTTGACTGAAATGTTGGTGTTGTTTTCAGCGTTGTAAAATATTTAAGATGACGTCTAAGATGGCAGCAATAAGAAGGCGGGGAATCACATTGGTTTTGCTATGATAGACTGTACGGAAAAAAATGATGGATTCTTATGTTTCGCAATGGTAATGTTTTTTGTCTTTTTCTGGTAGTAATATCCACCAATCCATGCACCACCTTCCAGACCACTTTTGGCTGGATCTGATAATATTATTCTCATAAAAGTTCCTACTTTGGGCAAACATTCTGTCAAAGAAATGAAGAGATAAATGCCAGGGTATACTGAATGGTCGATATCACTGAACACTTTGTGACAGAATGTTTGCTCAAAGTACAAACCTTTTTTGAATCAATATGCGGAAAAAATGTTCAGCTGGAAAGTGGTATATGGATGGATGGATAAAAATACCCCCAAAAAGGAGAGAAAATACTTATGAAGTGCAGTGTATCAACAAAAAAACCTTAGTAAGAGATTTGCATGCTGAAGATGTTCGTTACCATCTTGACTGCTGGTTGGGTGTAACTAAAATACAGGCCAGCTGGTCCAGTGCAATTGTAACACCCATTTCTTTTATTATATACTAGTCTGGTACAAGTGCAACAGACAGCACAGATGGTTGGATATTGCTATATTAAATATGAATGCTGGTCCGGTGCAAGTGTATCAGACATGCATGCTTGTAGGAGCAGGTTTAACAGGCATGAATGCTGGTTAGGTGCAACAGTGAAAGGCATGGCAAATGGTCGGATGCAATTGTTACAGACATGGTTGATGGTCTGGTGCAAATTTAATATACATGGAAGCTGATAAGATGAAATTGTAACAGACATGCATGCAGATAGTAAGCAAATTATGAAGACATTGCTGCTGGTCAGGTGCAACTGTAACATGCATGCCTGATGGTCTGGTGCAATTGTGTTTACCAGCCTGTTGGTTGGGTACGAGCATAGGGACATAACTGCGGGTCTGAGACAAGTGTAACAGATATACCTGCTGGTTTAGCCCCCACAACTTCAGATGTGCTTGCTAGTCAGTTGCAACTGATTCAAACATTTCTTCTGGTCAGATGCAACTCTAACATACATACATGCTGTTAGAGTGCAATTGTAACCGACATGCCAGGTGGTTGGGTGCAACTGTAACACATATGCCTGCTGTTTAAAAGCAGATTTTAACGACATAAGTGCTGCAACAGGCCTGCTAGTCTCGTGAAGCTGTTACAGAACAAGATTTTAAAGACATGGGTGCTGCAACAGGCCTGCTAGTCTCGTGAAGCTAATACAAAACAAAACTGCTTGGTTTCAGGCATGTGTACTGGTCCTGTGCCACATAATCAAGCATGCTTAATTGTAAATATGTCTGCTGACCCTGTGGGAATGATGGCTGGGCTGCTGGTCTGGTGCAAGTAGAGCAGACATGCACACTGGCCAGTGCTGCTGCAAGATGGATGCTTGCTGGACCGTTGCCACTCAATCATCATGCCGATCTTTTGTAACTAAATCCTGCATGTCTGCTGGTGTTGTGCTTCTCTATCTGCCATATCTGTTGGTATGGTGTCTCACTATCAGACGTGCCTGCTGGTGTGATGCCATGCTAAAGGCCATACCCTCTGGTGTGGTGCCTCACTATCAGCCGTGCCAGCTGGTGCGGTGCCTCATTATAGGCCATGCCTTCTGGTATGGTGCCTCACTATCAGCCATGCCTGTTTGTGTGGCACCTGACTATAGGCCATGCCTTCTAGTATGGTGCCTCACTATGGGCCATGCCTTCTGATGTGGTGCCTCACTATCAGCCATGCCTGCTGGTGTGTTGCCTCACTATAGGCCATGCCTTCTGGTAAGGTGCCCCTTTATCAGCCATGTCTTTTGGTGTGGTGCCCACTATAGGCCATGCCTTCTCGTGTGGTTCCTCATTATCAGCCATGCATTCTGGTGTGGTGCCTCACTATAGGCCATGCCTTCTCGTGTGGTGCCTCATTATCAGCCCTGCCTGTTTGTGTTGTTCCTCACTGTAGACCATGCTTGTTGGCGTGGTACCTCACTATAGGTCATGCCTGCTGGTCAATTGCCACTGCAACTAACATTTTACTAGTTGAGTGCAGATGGAAGAAGGATGGAGTTTGGTGCTACCTGTACAGCGGTGCCATTATATCAGACATGTCTGCTGATACGGTGCCACTCTCAGATATGCCTGCTTGTACAGTGCAACCCAATCAGACATACATGCTGGGTTCATTTATTCAGATACGCGTGTTTGTAAAATGCTGCTCTATCAAGTAAGGCATCTGGTCTGTAACAAATCCATCAGACATGCATACAGGTACGGTGCTGCTCCCAGGGGTTTGTAAAACTTGTCGGCTACCATCCTGGACACCTTCTTGAATATATAGTTTGCCAGTCTCAGAGAAGATTTTCTCATATTTTTTGTAATAAACTGCCATCTTGTCCGCATTTTTATTTTATTTTTGGTTTCAAGCTAAGTGTCTTCAATCAGATTCCAACTTCACAGCTAACAATTTAAGAAAGAAAATGAGTTTGAGACATTTTTTCCATATCACACAATATTTTCACTTATAATTGGCCTCCATCTTGGACGCCATCTTGGATATATCAAAATGCTCAATGATGCCAGAGTGGCATCACTCGGATATTTCAAGGACAATATATGCACTACCAGAATCAACAAAGAAAAAAAGTTTAAACTGAAGTTCCAGGTCCTCCTAAAATTCGCCCAAATTCTGCCTGACTATAAAGGCATATACCAAAATGTAGGCATCTAGCCTTACTAGATAACTGAACAAGCGGATCTATAAATTGGCTTTGCGCATATGCGATAAGTACCCCAATCAATTCACTTTCCAGCGATTTTATGCCCTATTTGTCTGATTAGATTCAGTATGTTTATTTCAAAGCCCTTTTACGTGATTGGCAAGTCTTGAAGGCGATATTTGGTATTAGAAAAGCTCTCGTATATTGTACCAATTGAAGCGAAATGTGCCTTAATCTGGGCCTTGACGCGAGAAAACTTGTTTTCGATGGCTTGCAAACAACAAAGGCGCAGATCTGCCTGTGCATCCGTCCAGACTGATCATCGCCTTTGTCATTCACTTTTTGGAAAGTATATCTGATCTTGCTTCAAGCGAATTTCAATTTTATAGCTAGTCTCTGTAGCTGAGGAGACTGGTTTGAGACCCCGAAAACAGGTTTTGTCGCGTTGGTGTCCATTTAATACTAATCATTAATCAAGTGGAGAAACAGATATAGCACAGTATTGTAAGTTTACTTTTTAATCATGCCAGGCGTAATAAATGATCATCGCCTTTATCATTCGCTTTTTGTAAAGTATGATCTCTAAACTTGCTTCAAGTGAAATTTCAATTTTCTAGCTAGTCTCTGTAGCTGAGGAGACTGGTTTGAGACCCCAAAGACAGGTGCCCATTTAATATTACTCCATTAATCAAGTGGTGAAACAGATATAGCACAATATTGTAGTAATTGTTTACCTTTAAATCATGCCAGGCGTAATAAATGAGCATATATGGGTCCGCACAGACCGATTATCGCCTTTATCATTCACTCATTGGAAAGTAGGATATCTAAACTTGCTTCATTTCATAGCTAGCCTCTGTAGCTGAGGAGACTAGTTTGAGACCGCAAAGACAGGTTTTGTTGCGTCGGTGCCCATTTAAAGGGGACAGCAACCCTGATGGTAACTATATTTTATATGAAAGATCTTAATAAACCTGTATTTTGATATCAGTTTCATCCAAATCGGTTGAAAAATGTGGAAGTTGTGGGCGTTTGAATTTTTGCAAATGGACTGTGACGTCACTCAGCCTAATTAAATATGCGTAATCAAAATAAAAGACGAACCAATGGATTATTTGCATTAATCTTTAATGAAACATTTTCCTTATGTATAAAGCTGCATATCTGCTGAAACACATATGACGTGATAGTAGTGATAAATAAAAATTAAGCAGTTGAAAAAAAATCTGAAAAATTATTAAAATGGCGGCTAAATGTTGGCCATATTGAATTCTTTAAATGCCCATAACTTGCCCATTTTTTATCCGATTTTGATGATACTGTAATGACCCAGTTTCGTAAGCTCAGCTGTCTAGGTCATAATCAATAACGTGTCTACCATTTTAGCAGACAGCATGACTATAATATATCATTAATTTTACGGTGCATTCAAAGGGTAAAGCTTCGGCATTGGGCCCATATCAAACTACATCAATTACCTCAGGTTTCTGAATGGTTTTTATCTGCGCAATTTAGATTATGCGAGTGTATTCTCCAATAATTTCTCCTGCATAAAGTCTGCTTGTAAACATGTACCTCCATCTTGCTGTGTAATTCGCATTGACTTATGGGATTTGTTGTGTAGAGCGCTGTGTATTGTTTGGACTGCCAAAAAAAGTATTCACGGCTTTCAGCTAAAATTTAAGTGTATTAGTCTACACTGTGCAGATTTTCATTGTAAGGGTCATTTAGATCATTCATTTTTCTGCAATATCGGATGGTTTTCATAGTAAAGTTCATTGATTTTTAGTGAGATAGAAGCAGATATGTACGGTGACCCCCTGGTTTTTCTAAAGTGTAATGGCGACATTGTGCTATTTTCCTACGTCTTTAACGGTTTCCTACGAACGTTATTTCGTAGGATGGCGTGATCATACGCGTTTTCATTGTAGGATTAGTAGGAATTTCGTATGATCTGTAGAATTTTGGTATGATTGTAGGACGTAGGACCGTATACTATTTAAACCGGCGCGTAGGATGAGACAAGGACTTCAGTTTTTGACTTCAGAGCAGTAGCATCGCGCGTTTTATTCAGTACGTTAATTTTTCATTTTTAAGACATCTTTGGGTCAAATTAAGCTTTATTATCTAGAATCTACATTTATATAAATTAATCACGCATCATAGATTAAGTCCGTATTCGTTTACTATTGCCTATAGTAAACATTACCATATTAGGGCATTTCTGAGCTCCAGAGCAGTTGAGTTTTGTGTGATAAGTCAGAGTTCCAGATCAGTCAGCTGATATTTTCTTCTTATGGGTTAAGTTTTGCTAAGATAATTAATTTTAGATAAATGCTACTGCCATATAAATTTCTAAAGCTCATTATTTTACTTTAAATAACAGATTCATTTGTGGTTTTACAGAATACACATATTCATGCAGCCTTAGACGGGTCATTTTTATTGTATATATGCAAGGGCCTGTTGCTGGTTAAATGATAAGTTAACACAAGATTTGTAGATGTTTTATTGAGAATGCATATATGACAATTTTTTCTTTTCTTTTTATGATCTTCCAAATAAAACAGGAATATCTAACTTTGGCTTTGATCTTACTTTCATTCCCTGCAATATAAAAGAAACTAAGGTATCAACAATTATTTCATTCATTTGAAGTCCACATTTTTTAACAGTACGCTACCAAATATATTGCACTCTGCATTCCGTCTGTAGCTGGTCTGAGCCCATAACAGACTACGGGTCGTAACAATACTTATATCAAAATTCATGGTTCATAGAGCTCTTTCTGATATAACATACTACTTATCATTAGGTTGCTGTCCCCTTTAATACTAGGCATTCAATAATCAAGTGGAGAAACAGAAATAGCATTGCCTACCTTTTAAATCATGCCACGTCTAATAAAGGAGTATATATGGGGCAGTGCACGGGATTTGTACCTATCGCATATGCGCAAATGCCTCGAATAAACGCCCATGTTGCTGTACCCGATAGAGCTAGAGGTATATTTCGGGCCCGTGTCAGTGGCGGTTCGCTTGAATCCCCCCCCCCCCCCCCCCCGTTTTTAAATATCCTATGGAAATGAAATAATATTTGGTCTCAGCGAGTACAAATTATTTCATGTTCATCGGACATTTAAGAAAGATGAGATAAAATCAGCAAAGCGACCCCCACCTTTATACATATGAACCCCCTTTCCAGAAAACCTGGATCTGCCTCTGCGTGTCTTCATCAACATCCATTCTTTGTGTTCATATTTCTGAATATCACAATGATATCTTTGACCAGAAATACCATATCGATCCAGGCAATTTATTTAGCATTTAATTTCACAGTATGTAAACGGAAATAAACATCCTTTTTCTGTTCCTCCTAGCTCACGCCTTATACATTATGAATTACAGCACTCGTGCGTAACCAGTTGTCGGAAATCGTGATGTGAGAGTTACGGTAAAGCTGTAATTGCGAGATCTAAGTAACTGTTACAGTTACAACCATGTAATCATGTATACGTGTGATTGCCAATTCCACTAAAACCGTGCAATCTGGCATTTAAGCTCATTTTCGACACAGAACGGCTCTGATTATGAGCAAGTCGTTTTTTAACAAAGCGAAATGCAATGGAGGAAACCGTTAAAATCATGGAATAAAACGGAATAAAATAGATAAACTTAAGTCATCCTTAACTCTAAGGAGGCATTGTAATTCCGGGCCCACGTCAACTTTAGACATGGGTAAAAGCTTAAAATGAGGTGCGATTTTATTTGAAGGTAACTGTATCATTGAACCATAACAGTAATTATCTAAACTTTAAAACGCCAGAAAAATAACTACATTTGCAAGTGTCTGTTTATTGTTTAACATAAGTATAGACACAAACAGTGTGGACCAAGATCAGACTGCTCCTATGGGACTGCATCAGTGTGATGTGGGCAAATTTGTTCGTGTTTTAGATGCCAGATGGTAATAGGTGTGCAAAAGAAATAGGTTTAGAGTGTTGACTCATCTAAAAAGATGACATTTTCCCAATTTTATTACAATTTCAAACCCTCTTGGCCCATTTAACGGTTTGGCAGTACTGTACTTTCCTTTTGGTCTTTCTCCTAACAATTGGACTCTTACTATGTAGCATCAAATTTGAACACCCAAAATGCACTTCAAATATCTTTTTAAAGTAATTATGTAAAATTATAAAATATGTGCAACCTGCTAGTGCACATACACCATTGTAGTCAATCAAGTGATTCATTGTAGTCAGGGCCCTTAGGGACAAAAAATAGGTCCCGTGCGAATTGTGTGCCGATTTATGGTGACCTATATCAAAACCTTCAATGGAGTCTTACCTTTAATTCAAAGGTGGTCACCCATCTCAAATCCGCGTCTGAGGCTAGTTATGACGTCATAAATATGGCGACCATAATAAGAAACTGCCCGTTAATAAAAGCTATAGTTTGTGTTGGTATGGTCATATTTATCCAACACGAACGCTTTTTTAAACATAATTTCAATTATTTTAGTCATATGATGGTTACATCAATGCTTTACCTGACTTTGACAACGAATTATTTCTCGATAACTATATTTTGCATGCAAAATACCGTAGATTTCGTATAAATACCCAGCTTATAGGACCACCTTTAGACTGATGGCTGAGAATGTTATTGCTTCCCCTGGGGAATTTCGTAAGCTTATCCATCTAAAAGAGGATTTCAAGCTGCGTCTTTAAATAGATGTTTGCGCTATGTTCGCCGGGGTGTTAGTCTCTGACAGCCTGTTACCTTATTAAATTTAGAAAAAAAAAGAAAATTAAAAGTTTGAGCTACAGAAATAAGGCTTATTATTTAAATTACTGAATATGGTCTGCATATTGACTTCTTTAGCTACATATAAATTATTTGGAGCAAAATTACAGCTTTCTGTGGTGTTATGTGCGTTACTTTAATTAGATTACCCTTTAAACATGAACATTGTGACCAATATCATTTACTTTTTATGTGCATTTTCCAAAATGCTTTGATTATTTTGTACCAACAAACTCATTTGGGTTAGAGAAAATCCAAAGTTTGCTTTTATACTTTAAATATTGTGTCTTATACATGCAATTAAACAACCAAAAGTCTACACCCAATTTTAAGGAGCCGAATTTTGTAGGCATCATTTAAGTAAAAATATATGAAAACATTTGATGCTGTTGGATATCTTGCATATTTGGGATTGTCTATCTCATATTATAAAGAATTATAGATTTTGCAGGTTTAACAACAAGATTGAAGCACTTGTTAAAGGCTGTAACATATGTTACATGACATAATAAATGAGCAAGGATATTAACTTGATGTAAGTGATGATATTTTAGGGAAAAATGAATATATTTCGCATGTTTTCCTAGCTAAAGTCTCTAGCTTTTGGTGCCTACATCTTGATGATTATTAAGCCCCTGTACCTTTGTTACAGATGTTATGAATATTTGTTTTCAATATTTCCTAATATGAATTATTCTAAAATAAAGATACATCCTAGAGGAACATAGAAATTTATCGTTTCACATTTAAACAGTACAATTTAGTAAATGTCCCTTTCTAATATAAATATTCTACGCCAATTCTTATCCTAGTCATATACAATATCGATTATTATTTCTGCTTCTCTGGTAAAAAAATTGTCCTCCTCATCTCATAAAAACCAGAATAATCCTCAAGCAAGATTTTGACTGCAATTTGAGTAATGACCTGCTCCATCACAAACCCTTTAAGACATATTCTATCGTATGCACCAATTCAAGGCTGTTAGCATGGGTGTTAGCCTGTAACAGCTTTTTACATGTGTTACTTTATGTATTTGAGAATATTTAAATTGAAAGTTTGAGCTACAGAAAAAAGACATTAAAACTAGCTAATCAATGAACACTCTAATAATCTGCAAATTACTGGATGCCTTTACTATACATGACAGCTGTTTACGGCTACATGATGTATTATGTGCGTTACATGTACTTAATTGTAATTTAAAAGTGGTAATTTTGGCTATCGCCATTTAGTTTAACGACTGCTCTGAGTTGGTTTCAAACCGTTTAAGATTAGGTTTAACAAACATATTCTCAATTGACTAATACAAAAACCAAAGTTTGTTTTTCTATCTTGAATATTTTGTCTTATATAAGCTAATGCACAACCCTACCCCTAGTTTTGCAGAGGAGCAAATTTTGTTTTCGCCGCTTAAATAAAACACATATAAACCAATTGCAGAGTGTTAATATTTGACCCTTTCCTTAAGTAGTCTTGCTCATATATCATCAAGTTTCTAAGATCAGGACACTTATTAAAGATGTCAATGTGATATTGGTGATGTCACAACCAGGGCTTTGATCGAATTCCGGCACTTTCAGGTGCTTATATTAACTAGTTCAATGTCAGGAAAGAGCAAGAAATCATATTGGCAGGCATTTAGCTATGCTAGAGACTCTATCCACGAAGCATTCTTTCACCTTGGCTCAGTGCCCTTAGAAAGCACTGTGGCGGATGCACTAGAGTAATATATTTGTAAATTGTCCTGACCTCTAAACTCTCGTTTGTGATGTCTAACTGTGAGTTTGTTACTTTCCCATTGGTATCCTGGGTCAGGTGTGGTACTTGATTGTATCGATTCCTGATCTTTGCCATCTTTCTTACTTTGTATTAGCCAGTCACCGATATTGTTCGACTCACTGCGTTGAGGTAGTGGATATTTTGGAGAAAAAAAAGCTGAATTGCAAAAACTACCATTCCAAGAGCTGTGTTTCTCGAATGTGTCAAACGTGCGCAGTAGCAGTGCATCATTTGGAAAACCTCACCTGTCATTAATCCTGACATAGCATGCCTGCAATCATGATTAGAAGCGGGACTGTGATAAATATTGTCCCGTTACGATGACATTGCCCATGTGCGGATCCAAAGGGGGAAAGGGGTTCCGGACCCCCCCCCCCCCCCCCCCCCCCGAAAAATAACAAGTACGTATATGGGTTTCTATAGAAATTAGCATTTGGACCCCCCTGGAAAAGGTTGGACACCCCCCCTGGAAATAATGGACCCCCTCTGGATCCTTGGTAAAGTATAAAACCATTGGACCCCCTCTGTAAACTGTAAAATAAACTGAGGATGAAATAAAACTGACAAAAATTCCTGGATCCGCGCATGTTGCCTCCTGCCCCGAAACCCCCTCTGCAGCTGATAAAATGTGGTTGAAGCATGTATGTATGCGAAACATCTCGGTGTAAGTACAAAGCAAACCATTTATATTGATTTATGTTGCTGTGGAGCAGAAGAGGACTCATGTAAAATATTGCCAGTGATCAATATGCTCATGACTTTTGAACAACTATTTTCATGTGGATTCAGATATTTCTTTAGCCGTATCAACAAGAATGCCTTATTGTCCGATTTTGACCTCTGATGGATAAAAAATTGGACTATTCTACCTAGTAGCATGCGAAAGATAAATCAGATTGTAACAGTTTTCTATTGCCCGTGCTATCGAAGTACAATGGATAACTAACTTGTAGAGGGTTTTATCCTTATTTCCGTATCATGAACTACTAAGTAGACTCTTCTAGCTTTTGATCCTTCAGGGGTCAAAATCGGACTATAATGAGTTTGGTTTATAGTGTATGCAAATGATTATTACTACTATCTTTTCTTTGGGTGTAAGATAAGCAGCTACAGATAAACCAAAAGCTTTGAAGCACGACTCTGTTTTACAATATTGATATGTTGTTCTAGAAAAGGGTTTCAGGCATTTATTTTCATTTACTATAAAAGCTTTGACATACACATATGTTCTAGCCGGACTGGCTCATTATACGTATTCTGCATCAATCGTTTGAAATAGAAAGACCCAAAGGTCATTGGTCAGAGGTCGTGGTACATCTATACAGTGTATATTAGCATAAGAGATTATATTTACACTGTTCATTATCAAAAACACTGTTTGTTTTTCATTCACTCAATTGTCTTTTATTAGTAAATCGTGACGGCATTTACGTCCCAGCCTCGAACTGACTTCACCCTATCTGAATATATTTTGTAATACACGACTGAAAAGAGTTTGTATTCGGTCATAATAAGGCTACCAGTTCATTAAAGGAATATTTCCATGCGTTGGAAATGGACAAAACGCATATATATGTGGTATTTGTATATTAGGCGTCATTTCAATGACGTCATCTTTTTGTTCTGATGCGAAAACAATATAGGCGACATATTAATTTTAATTATTTGCCCCCTAATATTTAATTTTGTGCATTTCGACTGAAATTGGCAAACAAAATGCAAGAAAGTCCTGATCGCCATAGACTACAATGGGCATACCGTTTAAATTGCACTGATACAATATACGTTATTTTGATGACGTCATAATGACGTCCAGACGTAAAATCCAGATGGGTGACCGGGTGATTTTCATTAGTTATCCCCTAAAGTTCGATTTGGTATAGGTCACTATAAATCGGCATCAAATTCGCACGGGAGTCCCGATCGCCCCTGACTATTGCTGATACACTCGATATTTTCAATTCTTAAAGTATTTCCACAATGCTACGTATACATAACTCCATAGATTACCACCACATGCTTTTTGCTGCTCTCCTTATTATTCCGTAATTCGAAATAGGGTTTTGAAAAGCAACTTTGATTTGCTAAAAATATAATCAACTTTTTAGAAGTTAAAACTTGATACAAAACATCTGCAAAAACCAGCCATATTTTTACACAATATAACTAGATATGTCTTGCATACAGGGGCAGAAATAAATCATATCTCAAACAAAGCACAAGTTTTTTACAAACACTCAAACAAGTATAGGGTATGTAGATAATTGTGACAAAAGTCGCTATCTATAAAAATTTTGGAAAGCAGCTGTACACCGTCACTGCAAACATTTTGAACCCAGGTCCCGGAATTACAATGCCTCCTTAATATAAAGTTAAGGTAGACTTAAGTTAAGTATTGATATTTCAACATGCTATATTAAATGCGAAATAAATTGCCTGGATCAATGCAGTACTTTTGGTCAAAGATATCGCTGTGATCTACCGAAAAAATGTTGTTTTTTTTCCAAAAGGCCGCCGTTCTAATATCGCTTTAGCTCTAAATTATTCACCAATCAGAAGCATTTTTAAATTGTAATATTCATCACACCGACTGGAAAAAGATGCTCTCATTGGTTGATACTCAGAATGTCCTTACAATCTTATTAAACATGAAACTAAACTTGAAAACATACATGTAAATGGCAGAGAACCAGTCTGTGCACTTAGTCTAAAAATGCAAATGTATTAACGACCTCGTCTCGAATATAGGTCAACCCCCGATGTACAGTATTTGTAAATTGCTGTCACTATCATTGTTTACATGCCTTGCACACAGTAAAGAAGTGCATTATAAAATAACCCACTAAATTCGAAAGGACTTTACAGTAATATTACTTTATTTAAATAAAATATTTGTAACTTTTCCAATTCCCATATCTGGACATGATTATAGTCTGTTTCATATATTTCGACAATAGTCTTTTTTGGCCGTTATACGGTTATATTCTCAATGCCAAAACGTTTCTTTTCTCCTATGATCGGATGAAAAATCCCCTTTTCAAGTCGGAAAATATCAAAGAAATAATCAACGTTTTTTTCGAGTAAATTGTGTTAAAATTGTTTGTTTATCGGACATTTTCAACCGACCGACTATCGGCATATCAGTCGTGCTACTACCATGTAAATCCTCTCGTTGCACTATAAGGGCCCAAGGGTGTTGCGCCCTCGTCTAAACCAGCGAATTTGGTTGCGTTTATCGTCAGTATTTGAGAGGCCGCCAAAAAAGATTCTTGTTATATTTTAACCAGTTTGAAATGTTAATTTTCGCATCCTGAAAAATCAATACTTAACTTAAGTCTTCCTTATCTTTAAGGAGGCACTGTAATTCCGGGCCCAGATCAGGACGTTTGACACTCTGATAGCCAGATTCCTGATATTGTTTTTGAAAAAAGTTAAAAGACGACAACAAAAGCACGAAAGATTACCAAGCGTGCAAAGAACTTAATTAAATTCCAAATACATTGAAGTCTATGTGAGATTTTTTCCCACTTTTGAGAATTACATTTGGACCCTACCTGTATATCCAGACACTGTCAACATACGGTTGAATAATTTGTCAAAAGAGGCTGACCTAAAGGCAAAAAACTCCCAAGACATAAGCTTACAAGCTTTTTTGTGATTTATTTGAGACGCATCGAACGACCATCTCTCCTTTGGGCTTTCACCAGCAGACTGATGAGCTACATGTACATAGACCAGGCCCTTAGTTAAAGAGTGTGTAACAGAAAATATAATTTTCTTATTTTTCAACCAAAACATATGTTGTGGGTACTCAAAAGAACCGTCTCATTGTCTGAGACGGTTCTTTTGAGCACCCAAAACATATCGTACATGTAGAACATATTCTCAATTTTACGCTGATTTTGTTTGTTTATCTAAACCTATATATATATATATATATAGATTTAGCAAGTTTTGTTTGATTTGATTCTGTACGTTCCATCAACAATCTTTCAATTTAACAGGAACAGGTCTTCCTGGGTTGAACCAGTACTAAGCTAGGATAAATGGGTCTTGCTCAAGGATCACAAAGCAGTGACACCGGTGAGGCTCGAACTCGCGGCCCCTCCGTCTCGAGTCATGCACTCTACCACTGAGCTCCTTGATTTAGCAAGTGAGGCTATATTTAGTTCATGGCTGCGCACAACACCGACGAAGTCCCATGGGTGGACATAGAGGGGGGGGGGGGGAAGGGGTCCAGACTCACCTGACACAAGTTATATGGGTTTCTATAGGTAATAAGCAATTGAAAAATGTTGGATCGCCTCTGGAACCTTGGAAAATGATATTTTTTTAATATTAACCATTGGACTTCTGTAAGAGGACTAAAATCTGATCTTTGTCGGTGCTGTTCGCATAAGACTTTAATAGGCTTTTCTTTCTGCTTGGCTTATATTGTCTTGGGAATCGGTTTAGCAGCACTATTGAATAGGTTAGAGAAAATATTCAATGTTATCATTATTATTTGTTGATGGTCTTCTAATGTGACAATACTGTTTCCATAGAACTTAGCGGACGCATAAACTTAAAGATAGCAATTCGCGGCTCTCCAGATAAGCATGTACAGTAACACCTGTGAAAAGCGGCCACTCTCAAAAAGACCAAAATTGTTTTTAAGACAAATTATTGCTTTATGCAAATCAACAGTTTTGTAAAATGTTTGCATTCTGCAATACTTTCGACCTTCATTAAGCTACCATTCGTCATTAAGATATTTGTTTTGTCTTTTTTTTTGAGTCACGGGCCGTTTTACATGGGTTTTACTGTACTTAAACCAAATAATGCGTTGGTTGAATGGGGAAAAGTAGTCATAATTTTCCTGACAAAATAGTTTTAAATAATCTGGAAAAAACGGATCAGTCAAAAATAAAGAGGAAAACAGCAGACTGGGTTTTATTGAGTCTGTTCATGAGAACTAATGGAAAGTGCATCAATTCTCACGCCCCCTCGCACCGGTATTCTGCTTTCCGTCAGAACCCAATATTCGAAGGATCAGAATAAAATATCAACACTATATCGATGTACGGGAAGAAGTTTTACCAACTCCACACGGCACAACGACAGCTGTTGCGACCTCTAAATAATCTGGAAAAACTGATTCTTCAGAAATAGATAACCTACAATATACAAAAACAGCAGACTCAGTTTTATTGAGTCTGTTCCTGCGAACAAATGGAAACTGCAACAATGTTCACGCCCCTAGCTCCCATGAAGTCTCTCTTAGCAATTGGACTGGACCAATTACCGCTTTAAAGATTGTAAGCACAAGAGCTTGATGTTCAGATTTTTGGGTGACTTAAGGCCTTGGGAAGCGCGATATATGCTTTAAAATGTAGGAAGATCGACTATTTAAATATTTGAAAAATGTTCAAATCGAGTATAAGAAAAATGACAAGGGAGGACACAGTCAGATCACTTTGAAGCTGATTTTCTGCTGAAACCTATGTAACAGACAACTTACACGAACCTACATACCAGGTCCTTTATATATCAGTTTCGTTATAAGATTCTTATAAAGGTATGAAATCGTCAACAATGTATTTGGTAGCATGGTAAGTATTCTAAATAATGAATCAGATCGTTAACCATTTTGGTTCAAAGCAAAAAAATGCACAGACAAAGCAACTCGGTGTAATAATTTGAAGATGCAGGCGCGACAGAAGAGGGAATTGTGGACAAAATTATGGCTATCATAGACAACCCTCCAGCTCCAACAAAAACATCAAAAGAAAAAAGAAAGAGACGTTTCCTTTAAACACAAGAAATGAGTGTCAGTCTTCTGATTGAAGAACAAGAAGACATGGAGAAGGCTATTGCCAAAAAATTTAAAGGCAACAAAACAATAGACAATGATCAGATAAGCACTTTTAAATTGAACTACTGCCCCCCGGCCCCAAAGACCAAATGGGTACGGAGACTAAAGGAATTGCTTACAGCCTTATGTCACTGTGGAAAGGCTTGGTGATGAATCTCCTGTACTTTTATTTGAGGAACAGTATAGGGTGAAGTCTGGTATAATCGGACGGACGGCTAAATTGAGACAGCCACTTTGTTTATTTCATGGTTCAGTTATTGTAATGAAAACTAAATTAACTAAGCAAACAGCGAAAATCCTGATGAGACGGTACATAAGAGCCGTCTCATCTGGATTTCCACAGTTTGCAAACGTGTGTCCGAAATTACCTGGTGTCCGAATTTACCCGACTTTACCCTATTTGCCTTGGTGGAAACCACAGGCTTCAAGCAGTTAAAGAAATCCAACTTGAGGAACCTAAGAATAAAATACAAGTCATCACAACTGTCTATGAGGGCCTCTTGAAAGAGGAGTGCTGGGGTGGTCAACCTGCATAACCTAGACGAGAAAGCCAGTATGGCTATGCTAACTTTTCAGGAACAATTGTTCTAGGCCAGACGACTGAAGGATAGCCCAAAAAGGAAGGAAACACTGAGCTACGGCATAGACATATCCATTTGTAACTGTACAATTCTATACTTTAGATAAGTAGATATACAACAAATGTTAATTAAATAGAATTGTGTTATTCCTGCTTGTTGAAATTTACTTAGTGGTTCAGCATGTAGAACTTCCATACAATCTACACGTTTGCTGGATTCTGCCACTGCATATGAAACCAGTATTCATGCTATATATACCTTCATTGAAATACACTGCATACTTGATCTGTCAAAACACATCAATATTCGATAGTACAGACATGAGTTTGAAGGAGATAAAGAGAGGCGAACATTGTCAGCCTCCCTGTTTGAAGATGCAGGCACGACAGACGAGGGAATTGTGGACAAAATTATGGCTATCATAGACTATAAGAATCTATCATGAGTGCGAGATAGAAAAATCTGTCCCGATGATCACCGATTGGCATCACGAGGCTTGCCGAGTGATGACAATTGGTGATTTTGCGGGACGGATTTTTCTATCCCATCCTCACACGAATAATGGATTCTCTTTCTTGCTCACCACAAAATACTTCATTTTATATTGGAAAGACATGAAAAGGCTTCCAGAAAAATCCTGAATTCGCTCAGATGCGACATGATGACGTCATTCTAACACTGCAATGACGTCACGGACCGACGTGCGGCTGTTCGTTTTTATCTTTCCCTAGGGCTGGTACTGGGGTGTGAGATCTCACATATGCAAAAACAACGGAAATCCCGATCTGGTGACAAGGAAAAATTATGGCTATCATAGACAACCCTCTAGCTCCAACAAAAACATCAAAAGAAAGAGGAAGAGAAGTTTCCTTGAAACACACTAGAAATGAGTGCCAGTCTTCTGACTGAAGAACAAGAAGACATGGATGAGGCTTTTGCCAAAATATATAAAGCAACAACACAATTGATGTTGATCAGATAAGCACTTTCAACTTGATCTATTGCCCCCCCCCTCCCCCCCCCCCCCCCCCCCTCAAGACCAAATGGGTACGGAGACTAAGGGAATTGCTGTCAGCTGATGTCACTGTGGAAAGGCTTGTGGATGAATTTCCTGTAATTTTACTTGAGGAACAGTATATTTGCCTTGGTGCAAACCACATACTTCAAGCAGTTAAAGAAATCCAAGTTCCAGGCCTCCAGATAAGAGTGCGTATTGGAAAATCATTTCTTTATTTCTCATCCAAAACATATGTTGAGGGTACTCAAAAGAACCGTCTCAATGAGACGGTTCTTTTGAGCACCCCAAACACATGTTTAAATTAAAGGGTAAGAAAATAATTAAAATTTTACGCAAAAAATCCTTATCTGGACCTATGTCCAACTTGAGGAACCTTAAGAATAAAATACAAGTCATCACAACTGTCTATGAGGGCCTCTTGAAAGAGGATTGGTGGAGAATGGCCAACCTGCATAACTTAGACGAGAAAGCCAGTAAAGCTATGCTAACTTTTCAGGACAAATTGTTCCAGGCCAGACGACTGAAGGATAGCCCAAAAATGAGGGAAACAATGAGCGAGGCGTTTGCCATGGGAGCCAGCCAGACGAAGTCCCAATTCAATGAACCGCTCATTTCAGTGGCAATGTATCCTAATGAGCTATGGAGTCTAGTTTCAAAACTTATTAAGTTTCATGAAGAGAAGTACGGTTACCAGAGGTCCCTGTCTCAGCCTATGTTAAGGCATCTGCAGGGAACCTCCAATGAGGTTAAAGAAAAACTACTGATGGAAGCACTTGCTCATGGTATAAAGAAGGCCATTAAATCATCAAGAGAGGTCAAGGCCAGACAAAAGATGAGAGACTATTTTGTACATGCAAGCGGGGTGCAGTATTGGACAGAGGCTGAAGATAAGTTTCCAGATACGTTGGGGAAGGTAGAGAAATTTGTTGCCCCCAAAGTATCCAGAAAGCAGATTGTGCCTGAAGACTTTAGGGTGTTTGTGGATGCAAGTATGTTGAATTGTGGACTAAGTTATGGCTAGCATAGACAACCCTACAGCTCCAACAAAAACATCAAAAGAAAGAGGCAGAGACGTTTCCTTGAAACACAAGAAATGAGTGTCAGTCGTCTAATTGAAGAACAAGAAGACATGGATGAGACTATTGCCAAAAATGTAAAGGCAACCAAACAATAGCCGCTGATCAGATAAGCACTTTCAACTTGAACTATTGACCCCAGCCCCCCAAGACCAAATGGGTAAGGAGACTAAAGGAATTGTTGTCAGCTGATGTCACTGTGGAAAGGCTTGGTGATGAATTTCCTGTAATTTTATTTGAGGAACATTATATTTGCCTTGGTGGAAACCACAGACTTAAAGCAGTTACATAAATCCAATTTGAGGAACCTCAGAATAAAATAAAAGTCATCACAACTGTCTATGAGGGCCTTTTGAAAGAGGGGTGTTGGAGATTGGCCAACCTGCATAACGTAGACGAGAAAGCCGGTAAAGCTACGCTAACTTTTCAGGATCAATAGTTTCAGGCCAGAAGACTGAAGGATAGCCCAAAAGCTATGCTAACTTATCAGGACCAATTGTTCCAGGCCAGACGACTGAAGGATAGCCCAAAAGCTATGCTAACTTTTCAGGACCAATTGTTCCAGTCCAGACGACTGAAGGATAGCCCAAAAATGAGGGAAAAACTGAGCAATGTGTTTGGCATGGGAGCCAGCCAGAAGAAATCCCAATTCAATAGGAACACTTACTTCAGTGGCACGGTATCCTGATGAGTCTAGTTTCAAAACTTATTAAGTCTCATGAAGAGAATTATAGTTACAAGCGGTCCCTGTCTCAGCCTAAGTTCAGGCATCTGCAGGGAACCTCCAATGAGGTTAAATAAAACATATCAAAGGAATCGCTTGATTATGGTATAGAGAATGCCAATAAATCAGCAAGTGAGATCAAGGCCAGACAAAAGCTGAGATACTTTTTTGTACATGCAAGCGGTGTGCAGTCATGGACAGAAGCTGAAGATATGTTTCCAGATACGTCTGCCCCCAAAGTATCAAGAAAGCAGATTGTGCCTGAAGACTTTCAGGTATGTGTGGATGCAAGCACAGCTGAAGAACAATTTAAAATTGATGTCCCAATTGAATTGACAGTTATTGGACAGAGCTGTGAAGCACAATAACATTATGTGATGACACCTAATGGTGTACGAAAATGTGACACCCATAGGTGTAAGACTATGTTGCACCTAACGGTGTAAGAAAATATGACATTAGTGTAAGACTATGTGACACCAAATGGTGTAAGAAAATGTGACACCCATAGGTGTAACAATAGCATGTGACACTATATGGTGTAACATGACTATGTGATACCTATTTGATATATAGGAATTACCCTACCACTGAGCTTAGATCACTCGGAATAACTGATTAAGCATAGAAATATAAATATAGCCACGTGGAAGAAAGCAATCATTTTTTTACTATTCTAACTACGCTACAGCATAGACGTATCCATTGGAACTCTCCATACCTGCACTTTAGGTTAGTAGATGTACAACACATGTTAATTGAATAGGGAGGGCAGTGGCTCAGTGGTTGAGTGCTTGACTAGAGACAGAGGGGCCGCGGGTTTGAGCCGCAACGGCGTCACTGCGTTGTAGTCCTTGAGCAAGACACATTTATTCTAGCTTAGTACTGGTTCAACCAAGGAAGACCCGTCCCTGTTTAACTGAAAGATTGTTGATGGGACTTAAAGAATCAAATCAAACAAACAAATAGAATCGTGTGAATCCTGCTTGTTGACATTAACATTAATTGTGGTGCAATGGGTAGAATTTCCATACATTGTACATGTTTGCTGGATCCTGCAACTCCATATGAAAACAGCATTCACGCTATATATACATTCATTGAAATGCACCCTTTGCACCAATGGATACTTGATCTATCAAACTACATCAATATTCGATATTATCAGTCACCCCTAATATTAACTGAATTGTTTCAACATAACCTAATAAACGTTTCCTATCTCACGGTATATTACCTTTATCAGATCATGATGACGTTGTACTTTTTGAATGACGTCGCTCGTGACGCTGAATCAACACAAAAATCAAAAATTACACCATAATCGCTAGTTTGAAAAGTGTTCAACAATGGGTATACTGATTAATAGAATACCAGGTTCGCGTCTTTTGATATCAAGTTTACCAGGCTCGGCTCTGAGAACGCTTGTTGAATCGCTCGGCAAGCCTCGCGATGTCAACATGCGTTCTCAAAGCCTTGCCTGGTAAACTTGATATCAAAAGACACTCACCTAGTATTCTCAATGTACAGGAGATAAAAAGAGGCGAACATTGTCAGCCTCTCTGTTTGAAGATGCAGTTACGAAAGAAGAGGGAATTGTGGTCAAAATAATGGCTATCATAGACAACCCTCGAGTTCCAACAAAAACATCAAAAGAAAAAATAAATAGGAAGAGACCTTTCCTTGAAACGCAATAAATGAGTGCCTGTCTTCTGATTGAAGAACGAGAAGACATGGATGAGGCAATTGCCAAAAATGTAAAGGCAACAAAACAATAACCGCTGATCAGATAAGCACTTTCAACTTGAACTATTGCCCCCGACCCCACAATACCAAATGGGTATAGAGACTAAAGGAATTGCTCTCAGCTGATGTCACTGTGGAAAGGCTTGGTGATGAATTTCCTGTGCTTTTATTAGAGGAACAGTATATTTGCCTTTGTGGAAACCACATACTTCACACATGGATGATGCTATTGCTAAAAAAATGTAAAGGCAACAAAACAATAGCCGTTGATCAGATAAGCACTTTCAACTTGAACTATTGCCCCCCCCCCCCCCCAAACCAAATGGGTACGGAGACTAAAAGGTGTCGCGGCTCCCACCCCCAAGACCAAATGGGTACAGAGACTAAGGGAATTGCTGTCAACTGATGTCACTGTGGTATCGCTTAGTGATGAATTTCATTTACTTTTAATTGAGGAACAGTATATTTGCCTTGGTGGAAACCACAGACTTCAAGCAGCTAAAGAAATCCAAGTTGAAACATAGGTCAAGATAAAGATTTTTTTTTGCGTATTTTTTTTAATAATTTTCTTACACTTTAATTTAAAGGTGTGTTTGGGGTGCTCAAAAGAACCGTCTCATTGAGACGGTGCTTTTGAGTACCCACAACATATGTTTTAGATGAGAAATAAAGAAAATGATTTTCCAATACGCACTCTTATCTGGAGGCCTGGGACCAACTTGAGGAACCTCAGAATAAAATACAAGTCATCACAACTGTCTATGAGGGCCTCTTGAAAGAGGACTGTTGGAGAGTGGCCAACCTGCATAACGTAGAAGAGAAAGCCAGTAATGCGATGCTTTCTTTTCAGGACCAATTGTTTCAGGCCAGACGACTGAAGGATAGCCCAAAAATGAGGGAAACACTGAACAAGGCGTTTGGCATGGGAGCCAACCAGACGATGTCCCAATTCAATGGGAACGCACATTTCAGTGGCAAGGTATCCTGATGTCCAGAGCTATGGAGTCAAGTTTCAAAACTTATTAATTCTCATGAAGAGAAGTACGGTTACCAGAGGTCCCTGACTCAGCCTATGTTCAAGCACCTGCAGGGAACCTCCAATGAGGTAAAAGCAAAAAAATGAGGGAAGCGCTTGATCATGTTATAGAGAATGCCAATTAATCAGCAAGTGAGCTCAAGGCCAGACAAAAGCCGAGAGACTATTTTGTACATGCAAGCGGGGTGCAGTCTTGGACAGAAGCTGAAGATAAATTTCCAGATGGGTCGGGGGAGGTAGAGAAATTTGTTCCCCCCCCCCCCCCCCCAAAAGTATACAGAAAGCAGATTGTGCCTGAATACTTTTGGGTGTTTGTGGATGCAAGCACAGCTGAAGAACAAACTGAAATTGTTGTCTCAATTGAGTTGACAGTTAATGGACAGAGCTGTGAAGCACAATACTGTAAATCTGGAAATTTTCGCGAGAATTTTATTTTCGCGAATTGCATTAAAAGACATATTTGCGACGTTTAAAATTTGCGACTAGGGCATGTTTTACCAATATCAGTAAACTAGCAATATCAGTAAAACGACATCGCGCTTTCTCTAAAGTAAAATACAATGTACAAACTTGCATTATAACGGTTTCAAAATTAAACCTATGACAACGATAAACTCGTAATTCTAACGTACGCGGCCCTAAAGTCGTCATAGCCCTAAGGTCGTCAGTTTTCTTTTCGCCTCGCTCTTTTCCGTCCAAATCATCGAAACTTCTTAGAGGGGGCATCATTTTAAAGGAAATTATCTGCCCTATGGATTAATATATAAAGTACAGCCGCCCTATAAAAGGTGACCGAGTGGTAGGCATTGAAATGGGGGTACCCAATTGCATGCAAAATTTGGAGTCTGTCGAGAGTTGAAGGCGATATTGATATCGATCTGGCGAAACAAAATAACTATACTGTACATCTGTCCCACATAAACACATGCGTTTTTTACATGTGCAGAAGATATCGAATTAGCAATAATTACGTCCTTTTGGCAGATATGACAACCTCTAACAGAAATAATAGGTTGAAAAGTGAGATGACGACTTTGGGTCCGGCCTGCCGACTTTTGGGTTTCAAGAAAATGAGTGATTTTTCTGCCTGTTTACTCGCTTCGTCTCTTCTAAAACAAAGATTTTAACTCCTTTGATGCAACAGTCATTTGTATCTCCGACCCTTTAGGGATCATGGATACCGGGGACATAGTGGGGCCTTAAGTGCCGGGGCTTAACCTCTGATGCATCAGGGCAGTGCCGTAGATGTGCCAGGGTTTTCATTTTCCGCTATAATAGCCTGTACGGTCTGGTCAGCTCTTGTTTTCGTTGTCTAAATAGTATATTAAATGCTCATAATTGTCAATTCCTAAATTTCAAGTCTCTGTAGCTGAGCAGGCCATTTTGAATCAGTATAGGTTGCAAACCCCAAAGACATGGTTACTTATAAAGTGGCCCATGTAGAGCAACCACATTCAGTACGCCTACGGGACTATTAACGCCTGAATTAAGACCTTCAATTTTCTACATGTACCCGACCAGCACTGTCTCTCAGATATTTAGTTTAAGCATACGCCGAACTATATATAAATGTACGCTCATGTATGTTTATAGGATAATCGCCCCCAAAGTATATATCCAAACAACCACCACCATTTAGAGCTTCATTACACATCAAGGACGGCCAATTTCGATACTGAGGGCAACAAAATACCCTACCAACCAGCAGTATACCCACTAAGACCTTTAATATGTCTTGTAAGCCCACCAATACCGCCACTCGTACCTTCAATACGTTCCTTGGACCACCAATAAGGCACTTAGAACTTCAATACGTCCCTTCGACCACATACACCGTCACTCAATTAAACAACACGCCTACGACCGCGAGCATTACCACTCATACCTTCAGTTCGTCCATAGGACCACCAACACCACCACTGAGACCTTCAGTACGTTCCTGGGACCATCAACACTGACTCTCAGACCACCAGTGTATCCCTAAGACGACCTCCACCACCACTTAAACATTTAGTACACGCCTACGACTACAAACGCTATCACTCATGCCTAGAACGCCCATACACCATAGCACCAGCGCTCAGACCACCAGAACGTCTCTGGGACCAAACACACACCCAGTTCGATAAAAAAGCGCCACCACTCAGACATATACTGCGCTTATAGGACCACAAAAACACCACAAATCGTCGACGACCTTAGGGCCTAGTCACTGACGACTTTAGGTCTTGGTGGTCCTAAAGTCGTCAGACAGACCCCTCTTGACAAAATCGGTCTTTTAAAGATATTTTCAGGTGGTTTCAAACCATTTTCTTTAGTTTATCGACTAGCTGGATGATTAAACTACCATCTGCTAAAGTCTATTCTTAGCCAGTGAGTGTCTCTTATCCGGGGCAATCGCTTAAATGCGTCAAAGTGACGACTTTAGGGCCGCGTACGTTATTGCAAGTCAGGAGGGTGCGGGCCAATGATGGTCCGCTTATAGTGGTATTTTGCAAATTTTTGCTCAGATAGGATATTGCGTTAACTAAGTTTTACCATTAGTCCACGATGGTGAATAAGGAACGTGATGATCGGACTTCACAGATGCTGAGGCTAGTCAGTGCCTTTGTTGTTCGCATGCAACAGTCAGATTTTCTCGTATGGAAGCCGAACTATACATGATATTAGCATCGTAAAGTGAAAATAACTGAATTCGGGATTGCATAGTGTGAAGTCCTGTATGGCAGGTGCGTTTTATGACATATACACTTTTCACCTAGACTTTGTAGCTATAATTATTGTCTTTTGTAATATCACGCGAAAAACGTGTAGTCTATATTGGACCAACTTTTCAAGGACAAAATCGTTTGCTGAGACATGTATTGCGTTTGTTAGAAAATATGTACATGATATAATATTCATTAGTGAAATGGGCAATATGTTCTCGATGGAGGCCTCGCGTACATGTAATGGTATCATCAGAAATACAATATACTCACAAGTTAAGATAAACAAAATTTGCCAGGGTAAGATAATTATTTTGAATATTTTCTTACCCAATAATTTTAACATATATTTTGTGTGCTCAAAAGAACCGTCTCATTGAGACGGTTCTTTTGAGTACCCACAACATATGTTTTGGTTGAGAAATAAGTTTTTTGTTACGGACTTTTGGCTGAAGTCCTGGTACTTCAATCAGGAGATTCTTATGAGTTCTGATTTTGTTTTCGTCGATGTTTTGCGTCCCAGTCAAAAATAAATCATGTCTCGACGATTTCCTATCTTCCTGGGTTAAACCAGTACTAATCAGAGGATAAAGTGTCTCGCTCAAGGACGCAGCACAGTACCTCTGGTACGTCTCGAATTACATGTAGCAACCTTTGCTCACTGGGCATGGAGTAAATCAATATGGTTTGCTTTAGACATGTTAGAAATACAACCGTATTACGTTCGTAAGACAATTGTGCATTACTTTCTTCCCTTTCATCATCACTGCCAACAAGAGGCGAGACTGTTCCTTCGTTCCCCTTAAATAGATTGCAAAGTTCCCAGGTCCCCGGTAATATTATCTTTGTACCGGGTAGGCGGCTATTGCAAACGTTCTAAACTATCGACGAAAACGGATTAAAAATCGCCTGAAACAGTGTTTTCGATTGCCATTTGTCGCATTTCGGAGCACATATGGCAATCGAAAACTGGTTCTAACGATTTTTTGTCTACGTTCGCCGATAGTATTAACGTTTTTGATTGCCGCCTACCCTGTGTGTTCCTTTATAGTCAACTAAGTAAGTAATGTGTCACCCCCGTTATGGTAATCATAAAAAACGCCATACTGAGTCGATTCTGGTGAATTCTGACAATCTACATTTATTAAAAGGTGTACAATCGAGTGAGATGTACATACAATGTACTTAAGAATCTCGTAAAAGGACTAGATATTTTAGTACGAGGTATTAGCTCACCCGAGGCGAAGTCTCAGGGGTGAGCTGATAGTATACCAGTCACTCCGGCATCCATTTTCAAACACATTCTCCTCTGAAACCACTGGGCCAATTAAACTCAATTTCATATGGAGACTCTTTAGGACGCGGGAACGAAAGTTTGTTCAATTGGTCCTGGTCACATGACCAAGATGGCTGCCAAGCGCATATATGGTAAAAATCCTTTAAAATTTTCTCCAGAACCAGAAGGCAGTTGACCTTGGGACTTGGTATGTAGCATTGGGAATGTGGGGCCTACCAAGTTTATTCAAATGATGATTCCAAGATGACCATGACCTACATAACGTAAAGGTCGAATTTGCTTCCTAATGCATTTCAATGGGACATTTTATGAAAAAATGATTTTTTTAATACTGTTGAAGCCAAAGTCATTAGTCTCACTTGATATGTTAAACCTAAATAGGCAATGGCTATAAATTAGTTTCAAAGGATTTTTCTGCAAAGGTCTCTCATATTGGAGTCCCATCAACTGATTTAAACAGTTTTCTCAGAAACCGCTAGGCCAATTAAGCTCAAATTTTATATGAAGACTCCTTATGGTAGGTTGGCTAAAGTTTATACAAATTGTTCTGCTCAAATGACCAAGATGGCCACCACGCCTATATACAGTTAAAGGCCTTTAAATATCTTTTCTGGAACCAAATGGCCTTGGTAATTGGTATGTAGCATTTTGGATGTGGGCCCTACCAGGTTGCTCAAATTATCAACCTTGGTTGACCTTGACCTAATTTATGACAAGGTCAAGTTTGCTTCCTAATGCATTTATATTTGAAAAATGTCAAGCTGACCTTTTATCCAAGGCTCCTCATTTGGACTGCCACATACCTATCTTAACATCTTTTTCTCAGAAATCACTGGGCTATTTGATGGAGTATTCATTGGATTGTTTTAGGTCACTTGACCAAAATAGCCGCAACCTCCATATATGTAAAACAATATATATTTTATTATAAGCCATAGTTGACCTTGACATATTTTAACATTATTAAGGAGATCAGGTGAGCGCCTCACGACCTTCAGGTCCTATAGTTATATTTATATGATCTTTTCATTATAACAGCCTACATTAATTGTGTCTTTTTTCGCTGCTTTCCAAACCTTCGTTCAATCTTTCCATCTGTTTATCTGCTTCAACTTTAAGTCGCCTTTAGAACCAATAATTCTTCACCTTCTGACTAAGGTACAAAGTCTGGGTGGGCAGTCAGGAGGGGAGAAATTTACATTCCATATTTTATCTTGAAGTCATAATACAATTACCTGGCTGCCACAGATGGAGTATCATTTTTTTCATCTTTTGCTCGCATATAGTACACAAAGTATTGCCTCTGCAAGTCTGACAATTTGTCGTCGCTTGC
Organism: Loripinus fragilis; assembly: GCA_964019695.1. Classification (NCBI taxonomy): domain Eukaryota; kingdom Metazoa; phylum Mollusca; class Bivalvia; order Lucinida; family Lucinidae; genus Loripinus; species Loripinus fragilis. The sequence continues at coordinate 73,678,057 of OZ026529.1, forward strand.
AGAACAATGATTTGGTTTCGAATATTTCAATTAGTCATCTCTCAGACCTTTTGGAAGTTCTTCTAAAGACTTGTAAGGAACTATAAGTTCCTGGGCCTGAAGACGGGTGCAGGCTCAATTTCTTCATCAACTACTGGTTGAGATCTTTCTGTCTTTTCGCAAGGCCAGTTTCTGATCTTTCCTTGTCAACGATCCCAGCATATGATGGTCCCTCTTCATTTTCCAAAACCACAAATCTCTGTTCTGAAAATGCAAATTTTCCTGCAGCCACTTACGCTAAAAAAAATTCCTCCACAACCACTATTTCATTTCATTTATTTGCTCCTGCAGCCTTTCCATCAAGGGTTGTTGCTCCCCGATATGTTTTTCAAGTTCTTCTATCCTTTTATTGTATTTTTCCTCGAATTTCTTCACTAAAGTTTCAGATTTTTTTATACAGAGCTTAATGAAATATCATTTTCAGTGACAAACTTTTCACACCAATCAATCTGTTTGTCCACGTAAGCCACGGTGTGGTCGCACAAAAAATGAACATCAGCACTCATGAATAATACTTAAACATTATTCAATATGGTAATAGAAAATAAAATTTCAATAAAAGTAAGAAAGAAGGCAAAAATCAGGAATCAATACAATCAAGCACCACATGTGACCCAGGACACCACATAGTCTATGCACACACATCCACTGATTTGCCAGTTATCTTAAACCTTTTCACGCTGTGTATATGTATGCACTATTCAATTTCACTAAGCTCCGGCTATTTGCAAATGCCAAAAAGTGGATCACGATAAACTGGCTTCTGAAGCAAGTTGATATGGGTCTACATGGATTATTAAACATTGTGGTGAATTTTGAAGGGGTTTGGTAGTTTAAGTCTGGTCATGCTTACCTGATTTTAAAATGCCTCTGTGAAAATTTATCGCAGCTACAGTATATGGCATATCGTGCCTCAGCCGCTAAGAAGCTGTATTCCAATCAGAATACACTATCGATAAATTTGATTAAGCTCCCTTTAAATATGGATACATCAGCAGCTGTATTTGGAATTACCATTCCTATATCGTTGCACTTTATAGTCGACTTTGGCATTAAGTATAATTTGAGCCATGACCTGTGATTTCCAACAAAGTAGCATTTTGACAAGTTAAGACTCAGACGAGCCTGTGCAGCCTTCATATAAGCTTAGAAACTCAAAATGATGTTCACTCAGTAGCTTAACACTCATAGAACATTCAAGCGACTAGCAAAGGCTCTGATCAGACTGTGCGTATGCGCAGGCTGATCTGAGGGTTTGCTGGTCGCACACGCCACATTATTGGAAATCTCAGGCACTGGCTCATTTTATTTATACAATATTTAAAGGAATTCATCCGCATGAAATGTACAAAAAATATAACTGGTGCAATTTTGTGATACTTTAGTTGAGTATTTTTTTGTTGCTGCTCCCATCGTGTCCCAAGAATGTTTGATCCCCCTTGCTTTTTGTTTGAGTTATCTCAAGTGACGTTGAGTGAACTTTACAGAGGGCATCTTGTGCGCTTAACTCTTAGACCCTTTGAGATATTTTGATGATTATTTGTAGGCATCAGATCAGGTCTAGACAATGTGTCATGTGCAGGCATGGTTGCCCTCCTCGCTTGCTTCCTGTTCTAATTATCTCCCCTGAAAGTGAAAACCTTTTTGCGCCCCATAACTCGTATTCCTTTTGAGAAATTTTGATGATATGTGGCAGGCATGTATATTATCAGACAAAACATTACAAAGTGTACATCGGTTTTCATTTAAAGGGCAAAAATACATGTTCACTACCTCTTCCAAGGCGGAACTTCTTTTGTGGATCTTTCATGTTTTTTCTGTCTTGTGTTTGTTATACCTTTGTACGCGTCTGTTTATTTGTGCCTTGTGGTCACCTGATGGGAAAGGGCCAACCTTTTGGCTCTCGTTTTTGGTGTCTAGCTGTGAGTTTGTTACTTTCCCATTGGTATCCTTTGTCAGGTGTGGTACTTGATCTTTGCACCTTTAATTACTTTCAAGTCATTTCTGCACATACATTTAGGTTATACATGCATTTTCATCCAACCGTCTGTCTTTTGCTTTCTACATGTAACTTCAAGGCTATTTCAAGTCCTTTATCTCTTATTCTTGTAGTTTTTTTTTAGTTTTTTCTGATTTGATGCGCCTCTTCTTCCTTCATAGCTACAGGTAAGTCTGGTAAAATCCTTCTTCTGGAGCCAGCCAGTTTATGAATTCAAAAGAATTGTTGAGAAACCTAATTTTAGTGATCAATTCAAACAAACGTTATTAAAAGGTTGGATATCGAGCGATAGTCTGCATGCCTCGTTGTAAACCCAATCACAGTTTCCTCTTAATTGCATGACGGTTGGTCAGGCCTAAGACTCATTGACGGCTTTAATTGGTGGGTTGGTGTCTGGTGTTCTCTGTGGCTGGGCCCACCGTGGCTCAACTTGAGGCTTTCTTTAGCTCTTACTATAATTGAGTCGTGAACCATGTTATTTGTTTTATCATAGTGACTGTGTTAATTTGATTATATTGTTTCTCTATGATGATAAATTGCAATAGTTAGGAAGCCTCCATGCGAACTTAACATTTTTTGTACTTTTACAACTACAGAATCTAGGGCGAATATTTGGTACCAGTAAAATGTATTTAAGCCCCCCCCCCCCCTGTGGCGAAGGCTGCTGTCTGTTAAGGCTGTTTCTGATCGTTGCTCTCATTGTGGGATTCTGTAATTGTTCTATGTTTTGTTGTGTGTTACTTTGTGTCAAATACTCATTTTGTAATGATCTTGATGAAGCAGTGGTTGCTTTGCTTTTTTGCCACGGGTTTGTCTGCAGTTTGTGATTGTGATATTTCCTTATCATACTCATTACTTTCGTGATATAATAATTAAGCTGAATGGATGTTTATGTTCAGTTTTAGGGTTGTTGGGTGGTAAAATATTAATACTATACTAATTGCTTAATTATAAAGTTCAATATTATGCTCATCATGGTTCTGGATAGACTGGCTTCAGTCCTTAAAACAATTTTTCATCAATGTGTCATATCATATACATTATACTAGTAGCCAGTCTAACTCTGATGGCTCTGTTTTAATTTCCCTTAAAACAGAGCCATCAGAGTTAGACTGGCTACAAGTATATGATATGACACATTGCTGAAAAATTGTTTAAAGGACTGGAGCAAGTCTAGATTCTGGAAATTGGTCAGAACACGAGTTGTGGTAATTAGAGCGAATGCGCATGACGACGGAGCTAGATGTCTGAATGATCTCCATCTGTACTTTGTCAATGTGAGCAACGGAGGCTCTGACGAGAAGGTGCGGTTGTGCAGGCTTGTCTGAGGCTTCACTTCTCGGCTTTGCGATGAGAATCCAAAATCGTGTATAATGATTGTCAATTCAACATCCCACAAGTAGTTAAATTAAATTGAGAAGTTTACACAGCTTATCACAATTCCTCTTCTGGGTGTGCGACTAGGTAACGACCGCATCAGCTTGTCTAGTTAATTTAGCTACAGAGACTATCTATAAACGAGTAAATGCAGAAATACATGTACATGTAGGAAGTATACTTTTTAGGTATGTTACCATCTGGGCAGGGACATCAAAACCATAACTATGTATAAGTGACTTTTATTTTTGAATATGAAATGAGCATCTTTTCCTATGACACTGCTACGCCAATTCCAAGGACAAGTGAGTGATTATTGTTTCCTTCTAGAAGCAAAACATGTGTTAAAATTAAATAACAAGCCAATTACAATACCGCAGCATTTAGCAAATTGGTTTCTTAGAAGTATTCTAATTAACACGTTGGCTTCCTTATCAAATGAAGCCGAAACGTGGGCAAACAATTGTTAAAATTTCAATTTAAAAGCGTCGTGCAGTGCAGCCTACTTTGCGGCCATTTTTACATAATACAATTAGGCCAAATAAAAAAATAATTGTGTTTTGGGTAACGGGTCTTGAAAGGATCATTGACGGTTTGGGCCTTATACGCCTATTTTTCTGATTCCCAGAACGCTGCTTTTGGGCTTCTAGTGTGGTGCATGTAGTATCAATGCAATAGGTAAATCTAATGGCAAGAGCCAGCTAGCAAAATATTTGCAAAATTCCTACGCATTCGAGAGTAATGGCGGGTAGAAAGGGGAGGTGGTCTGAAATTTCATGAAAATAAAAAGTGCTTTAAAAAGTGATTTCTGCACGTTTTCTTGATTTATTTGGTAGGCATGGTGATATCTATTGAACATACAATACGCAGAGTATTAACGAATCACGATAATTGATGAAATTGTTTTAAAAACAAAATATGTTTTGTAATAAAATGATTTTGGGGAGATAATTTAGAAGTTACCTGTACATTTTGACTACATGTACCGTACATATTACAAAACTGAAAGCTCAACAAAAGAAATAAATATTTTTGAAGGAATGAAAGTTTCACATTTAGCATTGGAAAGTAAAACTGATTCTAACTAGATCCTTTGAATATTACGTTTGCTAAAGGGCATAGCCTGTAAAATGTATTTAAAGTGTCTGAATATTTATGGTATACATATGCATGTATATCCCTATATGAGACAATATATTGAACACTAAAGTATTTACCTGTTATAACTCTTTGCATGCCAGTGGATTATTTTGTCGTCTGCCAATAGCCTTTTGCAAACAGTTTGAACCCAGATGAAGACAAACAGAATGTCGGTCTTGATCTTGATCCACACTGTTTGACACTCTGATGGTGGTCCTGGGTGGTTTATTTTTAAAAACTTAATTTTGAAGAAAGTCAGCAGACGAAAATAAAAATATGAACAATTTCCTAGCATGCAAATATATAAGTACAGGACGTTTGCAAAATAATATGTCATTTAATAACAGTGAGATTTTTTCTATGAAAAAATGCATAAAACCTTGCTAATTCTACTTTTAATCTTTAAGTATTTTTTATTAAACTAGCACAGAATACAAAGCAATTTAGGAGGCTGGTTCTAGAGAACTTCATTACTGTCATTAATTATTTATTTGGTAGAAAAGGTATTTTATGGGCTTAAGCCCTGGGTTTTTGGGCTGCTGAACATCTTTCCCCCCCGTGTGCCAGCAAGCCACTTCCATACAATGTGTAAAATATGGTAACACATATACATGCAAAAGCTTTTGCTGGCACACGGGGGGGGGGGGGGGGAATGATATTTAAAAAAATGTTTTCGGATTTCTATATATCTTAATGTAAAACTGATTGTTCTACCCAAAATTTTACATCCTTGAAGCATTTAATATCAAAAACGGATTTCATAGCCATAAAGTACGCAGGTCAGGGTAGCTTAAAGGTGAAGAAAGGGACGATTGACAAACTTTTATTTTTACTGAAAACCATAGGCATTTATCCATAGCAAGTGTCAATGATCCTTTTTATGTAGGGTTGGCACACATATTTATTTTAAATTATTATTTTTCTGGAAAAAATACAATTTTATGAATAAAATTATGTTCTTTCCAGCAAACCTGAACAAAATGCTAGGTTTCACCTGTAAATTTAGGTAGGGCGGTAACACTAAACACAGGTATTTTTATATTTGGCCTTAGTTGCATGGATCTTCTTGTATTGTGCAACGTAGTGGTTTATGTGGTGATTTGAAGAATACACAATGTGAATATATGGCCTTTCGGAATGGCAAACACATAAGAAGGGCTTACCAAATTGATGAGTTGGTGCGGATATTGAAATGCTGAGTATTAATGTTTAAAAGTTTCAAACCACGGGCTGCTTTTCCAGCCAAACCGGTGATCTTTTCCTACAATAACAAAACAATGTTCAAATTGCTTAGCCGCTAAAGCAGACGTGAGTATGACAAAGAAAATCCTACAACCACAGGCTGCAGACCACCCTACGGCATCATGAAGAAGAGGCACAGCAGAAGAGACAGCTATAAAGGAATTTCAGTAAAGCAGCTAGGCTAAGCTCTCTTCCTCAGCAAGATGATTGCTGAACTAGGGAGGACACCAAGAACCAAAACACGACACACAACACGAGCAACAACAAACAGTAAATAAACAACAACACAATCACCGCCTTAGAACCGACAGCAGCATTGTCCAAGGGGGTTAGGGCTTCACAGCACTTTACAACCACGCAACTAACAATTTAGCAATATACTCCCATGAAACATCTCAAGATAATCTGTCAGAGGCATAAAATAGACCGTCTATTATTGCCATCCAGGTGCATGACAAGCTACATGAAAAGTTGTTCATTTCTACACGCTCATTTCTTTGAATAATTGAAAGTGGTTAAGAATTTGTTTAAAAGAAGTTTACGGTGAAAAACTCATTTATTGAAAAGACATATGTTGTATGTACACATTAGAATTGCCTCATAGAGGTAATTCCAACGGGAACCTACAACATATGCTTCTGAAAATAAGGAAGAAAACTATTTTGAAATTTACAGTTTCCAAGTAGCATTGCCATTGTCTTTACCTCTTTTAAACATCCCAAACTGCCAATCAGTATTAAAATTCCTGTCACTCTACTGCAAAATGTTTATATTTGCATGACAGCTATATCTCCAATTTAGACTTCATGAAATACCTCTTTGCTAATTGCGTGGTTGTGTTGGTTAACTCTTTGCACTAGAGTTTTTGTTGTTAAAACACAAAAATTGTTTATCATTTATCGTTGGCATTGTGATATATTAATAAAAAGTCGGTGGATTTTAATCAAATTTGCCTGGATATATATGTAACATTCAAAAATGTTTATTAAATGAACATTTTTGATGAACTTGACTCTGTTTTCAAGGTTACTGTTAAAAACTTAATTGTGTGCAAAGTATGGTCAATATACAATAGTTCGAATGGTGTGGAATATTTGTTTTCTCTGAAAACTGAATAATCTTGATAATGCTACTAGTATTACACACTGTATCCAAACTTCTACTTGCATGCATGAGGGTCTCAGCGGGGTACCTTTGAAATCAGTAATCAGTAAAATGTGGGCTAAAAACTCAGTCTCGCCTGAGCAGTCGCTGCTCACTAATATGATAAGTAACAAAATCTCGCGGTCAGGCTCATATGTTTTTATGATGATTAAATGAGCTTAAAAGTGCTAAAGCTATTAGAGTAGAAAACTACCGTCTCTGGGGAAATTACGAATGAACATTCTGTTTACTGGCAATAGAAATGACAACAAGCTGGTTTGAAAAAAAAACCTTACACTAATATGTAACAGTATATTACAATCCAGCAACTAGCAGGTTAGCACGGAGGTAGTTCATAGACTCAAAATAGAAGATAAAGCTGTCATACAAATATAAACAGTTTGCTGTAGAGTAACAGGTATTTTTATACTGACTGACAGTTTGGGATGTTTAAAAGACGCAAAGCCAATGGATATGATACTTGTTAAGTGAAAATTTCAAAATAAGTTTCATTAACATATGTTGTAGGCAATTCCAATGTGTACCTACAACATGTATTTTCAATAAATTAGTTGTATAACGGAGTTGCAGCACACGCTGGACAAAGATTTTCTCTCTCTCTTTACATAACGCTCACCCTAAGTAACACAAACATACCAACTAGCAGTTGAAGTGTAAGATTTGAGATTAATTTGTCTACCTGCAACGTGTTCTTTATTCTTGTTTTCAAGCTTGTATTTATCACATATATTTGTTGACAACGCCATTCTTATGTACTATTGTATGATCCAACTTGTAGCAGGATAAGACTTGTAATAGCCTTTGCTTACTGTCAGATCCTGTACCATGTTATTCTTTTACTGTAATATACATGTCTAGTAACAAATAATATATTGTTTAAACCAAATTAGTTTTTTTTAAAATAAGCTTTTTATTTAAACAGATTTTCAACCACTTTCATTGTTTCAGTGAAATGGGCATGTAGAAATGAACAATTTTTCATGTAGTTTGTCATGCACTTATAAATTGCCTATTTTACGCTTCTGACAGCTTAACTTGAGATGTTTCATTGGAGTAAATTGGTAGTTGCGTGATTGTAATTTCAACAACGTTTGCAACGTTACTTTGTTTTAGTGTTTAGTAGCAGGGGTCTTCTCTGTCCCAGATATTTAACATATAAAGGTTGTTTCCCTTAAGGCGGTGTTTGGCTTCAGCAGGGGAAATCCTTGCCTGGTTTAACGGTACACAAGTTTCGAATCACGGCCATGCATTCAGGACTAAAAGTATCTTTATGGACAAACCCATGGGGAAGGTCGAAATTACATTTTAGTTGATTGGCGAGCAGTTCTTCTTTATTTTCCCCCTTAAAAGGGCGTCTTTCAGTCATCATTTGGAAGAACGTGGCGCCCAAGCCCCATGAATCCATTCTTGCCATATTGATGCGAGATTTGAAATCTAACATCTCAGGTGGAGCGTAGCCAAATGTACCAACGGTGTGATTCAAAAGTCTGACAGTTCCATCCAGTTTCCGAAAGCGCATGGATTCTCCAATATCAGCCAATTTGACAAGAACAGACAAAGGACTGTAAAGGATTTAATATGCACAGGCTAATCTGAGGCTTTGCTGGTCGCACATACCACATTGTTGGAAATATAATGCCGTGGCTCAATATGAATTAGACTCCTGGTCAAAGCTCTTACTGTTCTTATAAAAACTAGATTTTGACCTAGCTTCACACTGGGGAATTGAGCTCAAAGGTCCAAAGTCATAGAGCGAATGTCAACTCTAAATACGAATACTTCAATAAACACAGCAAAATAACAAAATCTTAAGATGTCCCAGATTTTGACCTTTAGACACGTATCCACCATGACCGACCATCAATGGTACCAATTGTTTAGAAAGTTCTTTTAAAAGATGTCGTAGATTTAGACCTAGTCCCACTCTGGATCATGAACTGTAAGGATCAAAGTCACACAGTGCGATCAAGCCCTAAATAGTACATGTTGTTCAAAAATCAAAGAATCGTTAAAATAACAAGAACTCCATTAAACAGGCCCCCTAGTGGAACCTTTAATTTGGTTGCAATCCGTTAAAACCTTTAATTTTGCTGAAAAACCTTAAATAACCCTTATTTTGATTAATAAACCTTTAAATTTTGCAAGATCAGTTAGAACATAAGAAATATATCACAAATATGTTGACAAGTATTGTGACTGTGACATCTTGAGCTGTATTCATCCTCAGACCTTTATTTCTATACCTACCTTATTGCACCAGGGTGACTTTTATAGTCAATTTTTCTGAGGATTCAGATAAGGCAGCAATAAAAACAGAGTGAGCTTAGATAAATATGAATGCTTTTGGGTTGATTTCTTTACATCTATGCTAAACAGCCAAGGTAATGTCAGAATGACTAGTTAATCCTAACCACCCTTTTCCTAGGCTGGCTTAATCCAAATCATTTCACTAGTACTTAGTGCTCATCTTTCACTACTGTAATAACTGACAACTAATGAAAGAATGTGCCCAATCTGAGAATAGAACCAGCAAAACTCGAGACATTAGGTTGGACATCCTACCAACTGCAATAACTGCGCCAACAAATATTAATTGATTAACATTATTGATTTTTGAATAATTTTCTGATTTTCTAATGTCATCAAATGTAAACAGTGTTATTTACACCCCAAGACTAATACATCTACAATATGCATATCTGTCTAAATTTTATATTTAAATTAAAAAAGAGCTTACAATAAGTGGGAGCAATATCCTCTGGTTCATTTACTGAAGGTAAAGTTGTCCTTACAAAATGACCAGAGATGGCTTCTCCTGCTTTCTTGGTTCTCAAAATTTTTCAGGGGAGGACCCCCCGACCCCCCTTCCAGATTAGAAAATGTGATTTATTTTTCAATACAACACTGCTCAACACAAGCCTTTTGTTGAAAACGAGGTTTTCAACTAGGGATTAAAACAACACAGTATTTCCATTTTTGATTTGTGATAAATGGTCTATAAATCTATTGCCTAAGTATTTGCTGCACCCCTTTCATACCACCACCTATCATAACGTGGACTAATAAAGATCAGGATCCGATAACAATTATACTAGAAAATTTGATGTTAATTAGCTCTATTTTTGTTAGAATTTAAATGAAACAACCTTTATTTTGCCTAAAATAGCCTTTATAAAAACCTTTAATTTCATGAGAGTCTGCTAGGGGGCCTGCATTAAATAATCTTGAGATGTCCAAGATTTTGATTTCTAGTTCTAACCTGGGTTATTGACCCAAGTGTCCGAAGCATTCGAGGGGAAGCCAGCCGTGATTGATACCAATTGTCAAAAATATGAGTTATTCGAGATACCTGCATAAATTAGCAAAATGGAATTGCACTTTTAAAGGTGTCTAGGACTTTGACCTTTAGGGTCCACCCTGTTTAATAAACTCTTTAGGGCCAAAGTCGCATAGAAAGTCAACCCTTTAAAGTACCTGTTGTTCAAAAAGACACGAGTCCACAGAGGAAAGATAAAAAAAGTAAGAAAAAATCTTTTGATGTCTTAGAATTTGACCTGTAACCCCACCTTGGGGTATCAGCTCAAGGGTCTGAAGCTGTCGAGTAGAAGCCATTTATAAATGGTACCAATTATCTAATTATGAATGCATTCTTATTAATGGTAGGTAAACTATCTGCAGAAGTTAGAAAACAGAATTTCGCTTTTTAAAAGTTTCCTAGATGCTTCCCTCCGCCTTATACTAATATCGTTATTTTCTTGTCTGTAAGCAAATCAACAGTTTATGTGACGGAAAGTGATCTAGTGTTTAGCAATAAAATTGCTTCTCCAGTATAGTGGGTGATTATTCACGAAACTTGTCAACTCGTTAGTGGCTAAGCACTTTTCAGGAACCATTCCCTGTATCTAAAGAGTCGACATCTAAATGAAATTGAATGCTCTTCAGATTACTAATATTAATCTGATACGTTTCTGGTGTGAGTAGTAGGAAACCGTCTCACTTGTAAGGTTCTTTTGAGTGACCACTCCAAACACTCACGACATTAATGAACAATTGATTTAACGCTGAACATATTTAATTAACTGAAGCTTCGCAGAAAAGTAATAGATAGTAGGTATTAGCATCTTTAAATGATTAATGATTTCCTCTCACTTCCTCCTAACGCTACAAAATGGACAGATATTTTCTATATGTCTTATGCTGGAGTGCTCAGACACATCGTGTTCTTTGGCACCCAGCTAGAACATGTCTAAAATTTAATTTTAGAATGGTGAAAAGGCGATGGCATCGCAGTACCTTTAGTATACTAACTGTGCATTTTGATAATGCTAAATACCAAGCGATTAACATCGTGACATAACCGAAAAATTCTTGACTAGGACGTAAAGCATTAACATTAACAAACCAAACGGATATTATCAGGATATGGCACTATCAAAGATCGTACCGGGCCGTGTAGCGCAGTCGGTAACGTTTCTGGCTACAGATGCGTGCCTGACTGCAGATCCAGGGGTCCCGAGTTCAATCCCGGTCTGGTCCCATACTTTCGTGGAGAGTGATCATGAAATAATTTCTACGGTCATTCTCCTCCCTTCCGCTGATTTATTCAAGAAGGGTTGTTGTCAGTTACAAGTGAAAGTATGTGCACGAATTACTGGTTAACCGCTTGTTCAAGCCTGCCCAGGAAAAAGTGTGGTTAGGTGAACTGACCGTCCCGCAATGACCATAGCTGTTGACTTGGGACGTAAAGCAATAAAACAAACAAAACAAAATCAAAGATCGCAAACTATCTGACGCTTTGCGAGGAATAAACTTTTCATGTACAGTAAAACCTGTGTAAAACGGCCACTCTCAAAAGACCGAAAATTGGTTTTCAAGACCAATTATTGCTTAATGCAGGTCCAAAGTATTGCAGAATGCTCCAAGGGGAGCATTCTGCAGTACTTTCGACCTTCATAAAGCCACCATTTGTCATTTACATCTTTGTCTAGTCTATTTTTGAGTGGCCGTTTTATTGTTTAACACAAATAAAGATACACATCTTAATGCAAGATTGTGATTTAAGAAAGCAGGTATTTCCAACCTTTCTAAAGTTGAGGCCAGAGGGCCTGTTGAATTTGTGGAAAAAAGCATTTCCAGACCATCAAACTTGGGAAAATTTTATGCAGTCTAAAAGAACTGGAATGCCATTCTAAATGGACTAAAGACCATATGAGATTGTATCGGTATAAAGCTGTAACGTATTTGTTGCTACAGTTGCCCTTCATAAAAACTCATGAAAAATTCATAAAAATGTGATTGAAAATATGTTTTCATTTACATTTTCATGCATATGTTCTTGCATCTGTTACTTTGCTATTTTTGTTCAAGATTTACATGAAATTTTCACCAAAATGTAGAACTAAGAAATTGGTAATGATTAACACCATTTGGGGAAATTTTTGCTCATTTTTTTTTATTTAGAAGGGGCCAATATTTGGTAAGGCAAACAGCTATCTCTACATCAGTCAGATTATATCAAACTAGAGAGGATACAAAGAACAAAATTACTAAAACCCCCATTCCACTGGACGGCGATTCCGCTACGCTCATGGCAATCTAGGATTTTCCCTAAAATTATTCCAAATCGCAGCGAAAGCGTAGACAGCCACACGATTTGGGGACTTGATGTTTCCAATACGCTTCTGCTACACTTCTACTACGCTGCTGCTACGATCCCACTACGACAATGAAGATCTGGTTACGCTAAGTCTACGCTGATGGGGATGTAGCTGCGACCCTGGCGATGGAGCTACGCTTTCGTTGCGCTTTTGTATCTTTTCTATATTGAATCTGAAATTCTGATACGCTTCTACTACGACTTGGGCGCTTCGACTGTGCTCTTGCCGTTTCTACTACGTTTCGAGTCATTTTGACCAAAATTTCAAATCGTAGCGGAATTGCCGTCCAGTGGAATGGGGGTTAAGCGAGAACAGATCAGACTGAGCTGATGCTTATGGTGATTTTAGTCTTCTCGAAAAGCATGGTCACATTGTTGGTTTCTCATGTTGTGGCTTAATCATAATCCTCAGTTATCACAAAGGGTATGAAAGTTATGAGCGTACATGATTTGCCTTTAAAAATTGTTGAAAGGGGACAATAGACCCCTTTCCCATTATCGGATTTTACCTGTATCACGTGATATCGGCTGATCAGTCCAACAATTGGACTACTTCCGGTATATGAAGCTGTAATAACTTACTACTAATTTTCCATGCATTTCACTTATATTCATTACGGTTAAAACACCAAACAAAAGGAAAATGACAATTGTATGTACCACAATTACACATGATGACAAAAAGAGTTAATTTTATTTCAAATTTTTCAAATTTACGCTGAACGAAGCCTTGCAGACTTTTATTCAAGAAGTACGCGTACCGGCATATATTTTCCACAATTATTTCCGCTGCTGCCGATGAAGGCCCTGATGAGATTATGTGTTTCCTCGGACTCAATATACTGGGTCTGAGGTGTTTCCCTGCGGGTCTACAGTATTTATTAACTTTCCCAACAAGAATGTCCAAAATATCACAGAAATCGATGTGTCTTTATGCGAGCTTTTCTGTGAAAGGATGTCTTTATATCGCCATATATGTGAACTTTTCCAAAAGGGAGTGTTGACCCGCGGGGAAACACATCTCTGCAAGGCCTTCATCAGCAACGGAAGTAATAGGGAACTGTCTGCCTGTTTCACAAACGTCTCATTTTAGCCAAAAAATCATCTGAGTAAAAGTAATAATCCTTTGGACATATTCGCGCTAGAAGCAAATACGCTATTCTTACTTTTAGAAGTTGCAGCAATAGAGTAAAACCTCGACAGCTCGAACCCTGGTACATCGAAGCATCCGCATTATGCCGATAAGAATATATGAAACATTTGATTCCGAATATGGTATATTTCTTCATATGCAATGTTTCGTGGGTACTCAAAAGAGCCGTCTCAACGAAACGCTTGTTTTTGTTTATTCAAACACATAATTTTTGTAAGAATCGGACCGAGTGTAAGTTAAGAGGAGATAACCAGTTACGAAAAGGCATAGGTTTTGAAATTTGGGACCACATGTGCGCCCAAAACTGAATGTCGGGTAACTCATATCCCTCTTGGTAAATGTAAACATATGAACGCTGAATGTTAATAGAAACTTTTAAAAAGTGTTTCTACAGTAGTACGCACCAAAATTCCAATCCACTGTAGTCTAGCTATTAAGAACTTAAGATTTCTTGTTCTCAAAAATAGATAATTTTATATTTTCATAAGTTTTCCGTATTTTGCATTATTATACATGCAATAAGTGTAAAATATACTTTGATTTCGGACTCGATTGCTTCGAGTTTCGGACTATTATAAAAATCGGCGCAGATTAAAGCAGACTCCTTGTTGTCATCTGCTGGGAAATGGCTGACCTCTTGGCTGTCGTTTATGCTGTGTTTTGTCACTCTCCAAAATGTGTCCTGGCTCACATCAGAATCAAGGGTGAGGTTGGCGCCGTAAAACTGGTTTAAGCCCTCCAGTAAAATATTTTACTGACCGTTCCAAGGCGGTACTTCTTTTGTGGATCTTTTATGTTTTTGTTCTGTCTTGTGTTTGCTATGTTTTGTGCGCATCTGTTTATATGTGCTTCGTGGTCACCTGCTGGGAAAGGGCTGACCACTTGGCTCTCGTTTGTGGTGTCTTCTGTGAGTTTGTCACTTTCCCATTGGTATCCTGGGTCAGGTGTGGTACTTGATTGTATCGATTCCTGATCTTTGCAACCTTACTTACTTTTCTAGAATGCGCACAGACTCGCGAGAGTTTTCGCTGCTCGCACACACCAGGGTCTTTCTAGTAGAACTACCCTGCGCGCGCGCGCACACACACACGCGCGCGCACACACACATTATGGATGTAGATGACGACTCAGCCTCAAGCCCCGCTGGATAAGTTGTGTGGGCGTTTTAGAGACGATAAGTAGACGTCTAGCTGGGCTTCTTATCAATTTCAAAGAAAGCGACTGGTCATGCGTGCCGAAGTTCTAAAGAATGGTGTGCAAGGTTTTATTGTTTTCAAAGGGCCCCCGGGCGCTCATTGAAGAACAGGATGCAATTTGGGCCAGCTCAAAATAAAATGTATCTTATCACTCGGACAGTGCACAGATGTAACCATAATGACCCTAGTGACACGCAGTGTTTACAACGCAGTCTTGTCAGACTCTTCAATTAATAATTGCCGTTTTTTTTATTTCTTTAAAATAAAATTTTAACCGATATATAGAAGTTCTATAAAGTGAGATCAACAGTCAGTATATGTTGCTTTATATCGGAAGTAGTCCAATTGCTGGACTGGCCAGCCAATGTTACGTGATATAGGTAAAATCCGATAATGGGAAACTCCTCTATTCAGATAGAAAGCAAGGGATTGCTAACCATTGTTGCATACAACACATCATCTTGATACCATATAATTATAATGCTACCTAATATTAAATTATCTTGAGATATATAATTCATTTGAAATGCGCACAAGTTTTCCCCTTTAAAATTCAATCCAGGAGGATAACTCAAACAGCAAGTTAGAGCGAGTAACCAGTCTTGTAAGCGGAACGCTGACTTTACCTGATATATAATCTTACTAATTCTTATTAAAATATATAAAAGGGTTAAGCAAGCCATGGGAAGTACAATGTTACCGCTTTAAAATTCATTTAGGAGAGGTAACTCAAACAGGAAGGAAGGGAGATCAAACATTCGTATAGGCACCAACTGTCTTAATCTGATATATTTACCTGCCAAATATCTTAAGGGTAATTGCGGATAATATTTCTCACGTTAATTTTTTTTTAATTATTTGCATACAGTTCATTTTATGTATGGACTGTCAGTTTATGACATAAATAGGATATGTCACCTCGCTCATTTTTTCATACTCTCACATGGAATTTTTCATCCAGCTTCTTTAGTTTAATCATTGCTCATGACCTCAAGCGTTCTAAAAATTTGTAAATTTATTTGTTTTCCCAAGCCATGTCAAGATACTGCATGATATCTTTGAATCGAATAAATTCGCACTGGCAGTCTGTAAGTCAGTCGTAAGTCGGGCTCATGATTCATTCACTTTAACGACTGACCTCCAGCCAGTGATATATTAAGCAACAAATCACTGCCAGCGCGAATATATTTCTTCATGTTTACCTTTGTTTTACAGACATTATTCTTTGAGCACTGAAAAAAGTTATTCTTCCAAGCATGCCGCACTTAATTTACCCTTTCCTACATTGTACGCATGCCACATCCGTATTCCTTGATATTCTTTCTAACTTGAAGTTGAAGAGGCTAGTGTTTTCTTTTAATTGATATTTGTCATTCTCCTGTTCCAGGTCTTGAACTATTTCAACAATACAGACTCTATACATATCATTGGGAACTTTATCAAGAGCCTGAAACATTTATATCTTCATCATAACAATAAATTCTATAAGATTAATATCGACAATTGCAGTAATACTGTATTCCTTTTTTGCACCTTATGAGTTATACAAACATTACGCTTGATCAAAATATTATGACGGAAGACATATAATCAGCCAGTATCACAAAGACAACATTCAATACAATAAAAAAACGTAACTATTTATGCATGCAGTTCATTGTTCTAGATATCTGCAATCAAAATGGATGCTTTACTTCAGTCACGCTCCAATGGTTTTAGTACAGTACAAATCCAAACGGTTCAACTCTATACTGAAAAGTCACAAACGTTTAAAAATAATTGAAACCCATGTTTATCGTTTGTATTCCATAATGATTGGCTTAAAAATCATCGCCTGCTCTCCCTCCAAAAAATTGCACATAATTCTGAAGCTGTTGTCAGTGTTTTACTGCCAATTTTAGTCAATTTGCCGGGGTATACCATATCCATGCATTTTTGTTGAAGAAGTTGTCCCATTATTAGGTACAATGACCGGTAAATTGATGTTAACTTTTGTCTGTGGTTGGAATTAGAACATAAGCAATGACCTCGTAAAAGTTGCAGCAAAAACTGTAAGCGTTAATTTTTTGCTTGTGAACTGTGGGTAGAAAGGGTTGGTACATTTGGTGTGGTACTGTATTGTAACCAATGACCCGTACATTTCAATTTGCATTTTGGTGAATCGCATAGTGATAAATCTATCATTGACAAAAATACTTCGAAAATTATACTTAACCGTAATACAGCGTCTAGACCTGAGATATATATATATATATATATATACCTAACAAAAATTATTATATATTTCCCAAAGGGTATAAAATAACTGAGCTTAAGCTTTTTGCTAAGGATGGACAGACAGATAGATGGACGCCAGGCTGATACTTCCTACACGGATATTGTTGGCATGGGAATAAAAAGCAGGAATTATTGGTTGAAACATATTTATTTCAAATCAGTTTATACAATACATACAATTTTCAATCATACAAACATTAAGATTAGAACAGAAGCTTATCAAGTTCTTCTCCTTTACAATATTTTGACAAAGTGTAGAAGGCAATGACTTCAATTTTGCATAATACAAATTCATGGGCTAAAACAACATTTTTGAGAATACAAAATTATTTGAAGAAAATAAGACAATAAAGGCTAAACCATAATTAAGAGAGAGAGAGGGAGGGAGAGAAAGAGATGTTGTGGGAATAGTCTTAACTGTCCAGGTTGGACGAAAGCTGTTTGGGATATTGGCAATGGTTATATTTACCAGTATCACTTAGGTACAGACAATTTATATTGCTTTTTGTGTTTTAACCATAAATCAATCTACTTGGATGCTCTTTACTTTTCTGAATGTTTTTATGCACAGCTTCAAATATAATTGAGTTGATGTTAGTTGACAGTCGTTCATCACCACGCAGAAGTACATCCAGAGTCATGTTACAGTACTGTGCTCTTGATTGACGAAGTTCTACCCTTAGATGATTGTATAGTTGACAAATAAAAAGAAATAGTAGGCATTCCCAACTTCTCCTGAATTGTAAGCACATAGCTTGTGTGCCATATTTGGTATTTCCTTATTCCAGAGTAGTAATGTTTTGGTATAACAGGCAAGTTTTGGTTTAATTTAAGTTTGAAAGCATCTAGGGTACCAGCATTTCTGATATCAGGATTTAGTCTGTTCCAATCTGGAATTGATGAAGGTAGAAAAGAATTATAAAACAAAGAAGTGCGAAAAGCAACAGTCTGAGTATCATTGGAATTGCGTAGGTTATAACGTGACGCATTCTGGACAAGAGGAGGCACAAAAGATGACAGATAAAGTGGGGTAAGATCGTTAAACATTTTGTAGAAGAGCACCAGTTTATGCTTGTTTCTTCTTGCATCTAGCGTCTCGCAACCAGTTTCTATATGAAGGTTGGCAACTGATACTAATTTGATTGTTCCTGTTGATATTCTTGCAGCTTCTAATTAGCCATGCTCTCATTAAACGATTGCTTTGATTCTCACCAGGTATTATTACTATACGCAGAACCCAAAATAAGGGAACCCTTGTATTTCTTCAGGAACTTGGTGTTGCACTTTAGGAGGAATGACAGCAGATTCGGCGAGCAAGGATACACCATATCATCTTCAGTATGCCCGATAGGTGTTGTGCGTGGGCTGCTGCACGTGGAGGTTACAGCCGATATTGACTGGACTTCATCTCTTTTTATGTGTTTTGGGTACAAATGAAATAAAATGGTTCCCTTATTTTTGTTTCTGCGTATATATGGTACTTTAAAAACAATAGTAACGAAGAGTATATGCATGTAAGTATACCTTCGGTGTATATCTGATCGAAGTGTTGATGGTTCTAAACCTAGTAGTCTTGGGCTACTTTTGGTTTGATTCATGACCCAAGGAAGGGATGTTGTTCAAGCAATACATGTAAATCACTTACATCAACAGTTAGGATAAGGACTTTGATGAAATGAAATTATTTTCCCATATCTTTGCATTGTGTATGTTTCTTTATCACCACATTACTGGAGTATAGCCCATTGAATGGAACACTGTTTGTATACATTTTCATAAATGCTGGGATAGGATAGAATTTTAACATTCTTAATGTTTTATGCCAAATAACATTCCCTTCCTGTACCTTGAGCGATATGGATCAATGACTATCAGTTGAATATAAAACCATGTATATACTAATATAAGACAATTTACAATGCATCAGTGGGTTTTCAATGTAGCTATATATTGGCTTGCGTTGCTGTTTATCAGCATAGTCAACAATATTTCAGTTATCTAACCATGTCACAAAGACGGCGACACAGACGAAAGGCTACATCTATTGATGTCTACTTCCCAAAATGCCCTCTTAGTTGGAAGCGCCCTTTTGCCTAGCTATTCCATGAATGGGTCTGCTTATTGATCTCTCCACTCCCATATGAAAACAGGCATATTTTTCCATCATATAAAGAAGCAGTAAAAGCTAAATATAAAACGAAATGTAGTGCATGTAAGTGCCCGTACATCTGTGATCTTTATAATTTGTATTTTCAGACCTGTGCATTTCTAGTTGTGCGCTCGCACATACAGACATATGAACAAAACATACAATTAGGTAGCCAGACGGAAGCAGGCAAAACGATGGTACTTGGTAGACATGAAACGCGTTAATAACCCAAATAACAAAAATGGGTACTAAACGGGTATTTTGTATTCCAACAAAATCTAAGTTATTTATTTTTACAAGATTTCAGAGCAGTAAGATTGATACCATTCTCCGCCAAAATTTAAATCTAGTTAGGGTTTTGCTATATCTATGCGTATGCAAATTTTAGGGTGAAGAAACCATCATGTAAAATTTAAAAAACGAAAAACTGTGTTCCGTTTGAGGTGCAATATACCAGTAATATTTCTCTAGTGCGTCCAATTACCTCAAAATACAATTTACTTGCAGAGATTCGGAATTGATTGAGCAAAGTAAACAATCGTGGGTTCAGGGCATGTTCGCGTATTGCCATGGTTTAGTGGCGGATCTAAAAGGGGGTTCTGTTCGCTTGAACCCCCTCCCCGCCCCACGTTTTTAAATAACCCATCAAAAATGAAATATTTTGGTCTCACTGAGACCAAATTATTTCATTTTCATGGGATATATAAGAAAAACAAGGCAAATTCGACAAATTTATATCCCCCGACGAAGGGTTATTTGAGAGAAACATGTAAATCACAAAACATAAATCCCATTTATCTAACCCTTAGTCCCACTACAGTATCATTCAGATCATAACAAACGCCTGTCAAGTATGTTTTAGTGCTTAGTTCAATAAAAAATATACTTACATCTGCACAATTTCAATATCCGACCTTTAAACCCAACATAAGAGGTCAAGATTGTGTGTAAATTTAAAGTGTTACCTTGCATGTAGGTCTACACTTCTTCCATTTTACTTTGATATGCAACATGTCCACGTTTAGAAAAGAACAAAAATGACCCTTTGACCCCACCCCAGGGGTCGTTGGTGTGTGTAATGACAGCACACTTGCTTTCATGCTGCTCTGTGCTCAATTCCCTTTAATTTGATTTCCACCATGACTACTTTCAGTAAAAGATATAGTTTGACCTTTTGACCCCACCCCTTGGGTCAAGGGTGTGTCTGTGGGCAAAATATTTGCTACCATGTTGCTGCCAGCGTTGTCAGCTTTAATTTGATATGCAACATGATTACTTTCAGAAAAATATATAGTTTGACCCCACCCCCTGGGTCGAGGGTGTCTGTGGGCAAATTATTTGCTACCATGCTGCTGCCAGCGTCGTCAGCTTTAATTTGATATGCAACATGACCATATTCTAAAAAAGTTTAATTTTGGGCACGGCCCCACCCCCTTAGTCCACCAAAGGGGCTCGGAATCAGACCTTCAAACTAAAATCCCGTTTGATATGTTTCATATCTATTGCTGCTCTGCCTGCATGCAAAATTTAAGCAAAAAATATTAATAATTGCCTTAGTTATTGCGAAATTTAAATATTTGACCTTTGACCCCTTAGGTGGGGTCAAAGGGGGTGGGGTAAAACTTCGACACTGCCATTCTTATCTACAGGCACTTGGCAATCATGGTCTAAAGCGAGAATTTGTTAAATATAATAGCTTTGATGAAATGTGAAGATCATCAAACAAAAAAGCTAATATAGATTTGCCTTATAATTGCCTATACTTAAACAAGGGCAATAACTCAAGTGTTAAAGGGTCGATTTTGACCAAACTTATAGGATATCAAGACTCCATGGTACTTATCATTTGTACCAAGAATAAATTAAATCTGACCAATAGGTACTGAGATATGGATCCGGACGGAACGGACGGACGCACGGACGACGCCAAAACTATATCCCTCCGACTTCGTCAAGGGATAATAAGATCAAATGAGCAAAACGACCCCAACACACACACCTTAATAAATATGAACCCCCTTTCCAGAAATTCTCGATCCGCCCCTGATGCTCATTAGTCGCTGCACCAATGCAAACAAAATAAAATTTCTTTGCAAATTATTCTGCAATTCATCATTGACAAGTATTGGAGTTGCTATGTCATCAGTTTTGTATATTTTCATGCAGCACGTAAAAACGGATCCCACATTTTTTCTATCAGTCATATAATGGAGCTAGGTTTAACACTCACGCAAAATCAAATTGCCAACTAAGTAGTTTTAGACTCTTTGATTGGGTGTGTATGACCACAGAAAATATACGAAAAATGAAATCTATACATATATATTTCATTTCGACTACCAAATTATAGTAGGGAAGAAGGCAAAGATCAGGAATCAATACAACCAAGTACCAAACCTGAGCCAGGGTACCGTATGGAAATGTGACAAATACACATAAAAACATCACATACAGAAGAGCCAAGAAATCAACCCTTTCCAAGCAGGTGACCACAAGGCTGCATGACACAGACAAGACAATATGGCAGAGACAAACACAATATAAAAGTAAATCCACAAAAGTTCCGCGTTGGATCGGTCAGTATTAAAATTACCTGAGGGCTTAAACTAGTAGCATTATGGCCTTATGTAGCATATAAAAAATTACAAAAAAGTTGAGGTGCAAACTTTCTTTTGCTTCTAAAAGCAAGTGAGTACGACCAGGAAATGTCACTGACATAGACCAACCCACGGCACCAAGTGTAAGAGACACGGAACACTAACATATACACAGTACAGGAACACAAAATCAAACCAGCTATAGTCCTACAGCGCTATTTTGACTACTGATATACCAAAAGCTTTGAAGCGTGACTGTATTTACAATATTGATATGTTGTTCTAGAATGAAGGGTTTCAGGCATTTATTTACATTTACTTTAAAAGCTTTGACATACACAGATGTTCTGACTCATTTTAAGCATTCTGAATAGAAAGACCCAAAGGTCATTAATCAGAGGTCGTGGTACATCTATATGTTGACATTCTGTATTAACAATAATATTTACCAATAACAAGGCTATTTTAACTCACTATTTTTAGAATAATGCATGCATTTTATTACATCTAAAATGTTATATGCACAACCCAATCAGAAGGAGAATTCGTAGCGTAGTTGATAGATCGTAGGCCCACTGCCATGGAGTTTGCAAGTTCGAACCCCATTACTGTACTTTCTTGTGTGTGTGGGTGTGTGTTTTTTGTTTTTGATTTTATATTTTATTAGATATACATGTTATTCACAATCATTTCTAAACCAATTTGGTTGCTGAATATCGTTTAATGATATAACAATGCATACGCATTCAGTGGCATCTCGCATACTGCGTTTTCTTGTTTGATAATGTCCCATTTGATGGACACTTTGTATAAATGTGTAAGCTGTTTTCCAATATTGCTTAAAGGATACATGTGAAAATATGATATAATAAAAATGAAAACAAAAAAAGAAATGAAGG
Organism: Loripinus fragilis; assembly: GCA_964019695.1. Lineage (NCBI taxonomy): Eukaryota > Metazoa > Mollusca > Bivalvia > Lucinida > Lucinidae > Loripinus > Loripinus fragilis. Next base: position 73,700,945 of record OZ026529.1, read on the forward strand.
CATTGGTGGGATTCGAACCCTGCGCATAATGGAAAATAAATGGATTAGTGCTGCCAGCCACTCTACCTACTGAGCTAAACAAGCTGATATCAAACAGTTTTAAAACTACACCTGACCGCTGAATATGAGAGTGTAATGTTTTGATTTCAATGTTTACAAACAAGCTAATGTAAACATGGTCATAATAGCGCTGTAGGACTTTATCTCTTCATCAGCGAGATGATTTCAAAACAAGGACCAAACAAGAACTCCCAACAAATTTTGGGAGCAAACACAAAATCCCCAGAAATATCGGGAGCAACAATAAATCAAGAGTCAAGTTTGTATAGAAATCTCTTCTCCTGGATTGTGGCTGGTTTGTCTAAATGCATGCGTTATCATTATCACCATTGTTGCATCAGTAAGCTTAATGGCATTTCCATAAATACTGTTGATTTTTATTGCAATACATTATTATAGTACAGTGATTGCATGTTGTCACGTTAATAATATTAGAATCTAAGATGCGCTTGATATAGAAGTAAAGAAGGCAAAGATCAGGAATCGATATTATCAAGTACCACTCCTGACCCAAGACACAATATTGGAAAGTGACAAAAACACAAGGAAACATCGCACACAAGAAAACTTACTTACTTGAACAGTTGACACAAATTCAAAAACATTTTTCACAAATGTTCATTAAAAGGCCCATTACCTATCTTGACCAAATAGTTTTGGTCCGTCGAACAAAATGACCACCAGAGTTAAAAAAGAAAAGACAAAAACCTTTGAAAGGCAGAGTTCCGCCCTATGGGGAATTTACGAAGGAATATGCCCAGGCATTGAATCTCATATTGATTTTTTGTTCATTTGATTTGATTCTTAACGTCCCAGTCAACAATCTTTCAGTTATGGTGGGACAGGTCTGCCTGAAATGAGCCAGTAATAAGCAAGGATAAATGTGTCTTGCTCAAGGATACAACACAGTAACGCTGGTGAAGCTCAGTCTTGAGTCAGGCACTCTTACTACTGAGCCACTGCGCTCCCATAATATTGTACCTGTGGTGAATCACATAAAACAATTCAGTTTTTTCACATTAATGTATTATTTACTTAAAGAAATAAGAAACACTTTTAAAATAATGTTCAAGTTGTAAGATTAACAGAAAAATAAATAGAATATCCGTTTTTCTATACAAATGAAAACTTAGCTGACGTTTCGCTGATTGTTCTGAATGCAGATTGAACTTCTGTTCTCTGATTTAAGGTCACTGCCCGTACCTGGTCGATTTTTTTTCAAAAAAAATAGAATTTTTTTCATATTTTGATATTCTGTAGTACATCATATTATAAAAAAAATAACGCAAAATAAAGAAATTTTACCGTCCAGTTCAAAAGTTACAGCTCTTCATTATATGGCCTATGTTGGCTTTTTTACGCAGCTTTTTGGAAACTCATTAAGACAAGTAAACTATTCTAAAACTCAATTTTGTATTTGAAAATCGTTATTTCAATCAAGCCAGCGAAGCCATTAATAACTAAGAAACTTTTCTCAAACCATTCTTTTGCAGCTATATAAGTATTTTTCTTCAAATCACGCTTTCAAACCAGCATTCACCGATATGTATGCATTCATTTTCAGCAATTACTGACTGATAATTCAATATTTAAACAAACTTAAAAAAATATTTTTTTCTAATTTTTCTTAGGAAAGTGATCATTATATAAGATGCACTATGACAGAATTTAAAAACAAATCACCGTCTAATTAGTGAGGTATTATCAAATAATTATCCCAACCCCCTAAACTGCAAAATAATGAACTAGGCAGGCTTTTCTTATTTCTAAGCATGTTAAAGCCATATGACCACAGGAATATTATTATCAATAAACCTCCTTGATATTTCAAATAAAACTGTATATGTTTGAAAGATTGGTACACTTGCAATTTCATATGGCAGGACTTTTTCCCATCCAAAACGATACCAAAATACCCCACCCACGGTAAAAAGAAACTTATCTGCATTTCGTCTGAACACCTAGTCCATATATTAGGACCACATTCGCATAGATACATCATCAGGATAGAGATATAATGTTTTGGGGACATATACCATTTTTCAAGGTCACGGGGTAACTCAGCATGTCTAATTTATGTGAAAAAATGTTCTGTTTTAATATGCATTGCTTCAATTTATCGATGCATATACTACATATATTCATCCAAGAATTTTAAATGTTTTAAATCTTTGTTGCGGCCTCGGGCGCCATACTAATGCCCGATCGCGAAGCAAGGCCAGACCTTTACACTTGACCAGAGGAGGTTTATTTCTATTACGGGCATCCTTCGGTTAAAACATGTCATATGTAGAGTAAACTGTGAGATTAGCAAAATTTTAGCGTAAAATTGTACATATTTCATTGCTTATTATTTTTATATTTGTTTTGGGTGCTCAAAAGAACCGTCTCACTGAGTACCTATAACTTACCTATGCTTTGGTTGGGCCCGCGTTTATAAGAAAAATTTTTTATGCCCCATCCCTTCACGTTACCGAAAGGGGTATTCAGTGGCGCGGAGGGGGAGGGGGTATTATTTTTGGTATGGATCCCGTCGGCGTTGGTCATGGGCGGAATTGGCCACGAGTAGTCTAGAGGGGCTAGACACCTTCTATGTGCAAATCACATGAACCAGGTTTGTGGAATGGGTCCGCAATAACATGAATATAAATGAGCATCGATGCGACAAAACCTGTCTTCAGGGTTTCCGATAAGATCATACCAAAACCAGCCTTCTCAGCCACAGAGACTAGATAGAATAGTGAAATCTCGCTTGGGGCAAGTTTTAATATGATACTATTCAATAAGTGAATAACAAAGGCGCTGATCAGACTGCGCGGATGCGCAAGCCGGTCGTTCGCAAACCCCGATAGCAGAATTTCTCGCGTACTTTTGTAAATTTAGAGTAGGCCTACTATAATTTAGACTTGGGTCAACCTTAGCCCAAGATAGCCCTTGTAGTTAAATATTGGAACACATTTGACATAAGGCAAATTGTTTAGGACCCAAATTAAAGCGAGGGACTCTCAACGTCAACGTCAAGTTCAATACTTGTCATTTACGCATAATCACGTCATAAGAGCAAGTGACGTCATTAGCGCACGTCAGGTAGTAGACGCTAAAGAACGTGACGAGATAGTCTGTCTTGGTGAAATCTTAATGCAGGTAAAACAAAACCAGAAAATCATATATATAATATCTATATACATGTAGTTAAAGTTGTAAAGTGTCAAAAAACCGCGAACAGTCGACTGACATTTCCCTGGTAAAATGCGTGTTCCATTACACTGGCTGATTTTTTTCTTCACACATAGCTGAGCGTCCATCGTTTAGTATCCGTAAAGAATGCCACTTTTTGTTATTCATTATACTTAAAATTTTGTTTGCATTTTTAAGGTGATACCAATCACTTTCAGATTACCAACGTGCAGTGTAACGGGCATTACTGTCTGTAGAAAACATATCATAGTTGCGTAAAATCACACTTTGTCATAATCGAACGCTACCAAGTATTACCTCCCTTGATGATTTAGAGTTACGGTTATTGCTATGGGCAGTGACCTTAACTCGACGTCAAAAATTGTCCTTAACAACGACGTAACGTCGCGATGACGTTACATCCAGTATTAATTGACCCTTATCTTCCCCATGATATTCAAATGTGTAGTAAATGAGACAAACTTTGCTAAGAATTAAAACACACTATGCGTACAAGGTAAAGCTTATAAAGTAAATTTGGGGTACTCAAAAGAAACGTCTCAATGAGACAAATGTTTTGAGCACCAAAAGACACATTAAAATTCAAATCGCGGTATTTCCGCGACACTCCCACTAGAATAGGTTAACGTTATTGCTGCATTTTGGAGGCTTGTTCAAGATAACTGTTTGATATAACATGAATGTGGCCTTCGTTATGATCATCATATTGTCCATCATTATTCTTATCACCATCACACGCATTGCGATCTCTTTGGCCTCTTTTGTTTGACCTTCCCCCATATTTACCCAAGTTACCATTCCCGCTGTAGACTGCCTTCATCCGTTTTGGCTCTTCCACTGACTTCTCAAGTACAGGTTTACACCAACAACTACGCCACTGATTTTTGTCAACAGTGAACTTGTTTCTCTGATTCTTTGATTTCCGTCTGTTACGAAAGTTTTTCACACCTCTTAAGTTTCCCTGATGGGTCTGCTGTTTCTTGAATTTACTTCCGCTCTGAAGGCTTTTGTTTCTGATACATTTGCCATTAGCCAGTTTCTTTAGACTTATATGTTTTTGTGAAAGCTTTAGTTGTGGCTCTGAACCAACTGTATAGCCCAGTTTGCTATTTCCTCTTTTCTTCTTTTGTTTCCGCCTCTGTTTCAGGTTTTTAAGCACTTGCTTCAGATTTGCCAATATATCCATTTGTTTTCCTTTTCTTCTATTCCTATTTCGACGCTTCCTTATCTTATTACTATGGCTCTTTGCTTGATTTGTAATGATCTGTTCTTTTGGAGTTTTCCTGTCCTGTTTGTCATGAGTTGTTATGTCCTGTATTTCATTTACCGTGTTCTGAATGCCAAAATATGCAGGTTTCTTTTCAAATATTGATTCATGTTGTTGCTCAGAATTGGTTATATCTTGACGTCTAGTTGGCTCGAAAGGCTCAAAAAGATCATTTCCTTGTAGCGGGTCTAAATTTTGTGTCGATGTCATGGTTATTAGTAGTTGTAACTGTTCGTATTGTTTATTCATTAGCTCAGCAGAACAATCCTCATCTGATTTTATTTTGCAAATTTCATTTTGTTTTAATTTATCTGTCACATGACTTTTCAAATAGGTTAGTTCATCACTGAGTTCCATCGCGCTGTCCAGCAAAGCAAAATCCCTGTTCGTCTCACAGTCAAAATCTCGTTCTACTTCTGCCCCTTCTACTTTGAGCGATAAATTCGCAAGAGCCGTTTCCAGACCATCAGACAAAATTTCCAAACGAGACAAACAATAACTGCATGATTTTGCATATTTGTTTAGGCCATTTTCTCCAATTTTCTCTTCTAACAAATGTCTACATTTCATCAGCTCCTCTTCCAGATCTTTTCGTATTTTGTCATGTTTATCCTGAAGGATTACGAGCGACATTCTAAATTCTGTTGAGCATGTTTTGTAGCTATGGAAATTTGAATAAACTAGAATAAAAGTTTTTTTTCAGGTCCCTGTTATACAAAGTCCCTGGTTTTGGCGCAAATTTATGTGGTGAATCACATAAAACAATTCAGTTTTTTCACATTAATGTATTATTTACTTAAAGAAATAAGAAACACTTTTAAAATAATGTTCAAGTTGTACGATTAACAGAAAAATAAATAGAATATCCGTTATTCTATACAAATGAAAACTTAGCTGACGTTTCGCTGATTGTTCTGAATGCAGATTGAACTTCTGTTCTCTGATTTAACTCGACGTCAAAAATTGTCCTTAACAACGACGTAACGTCGCGATGACGTTACATCCGGTATTAATTGAACCTTATCTTCCCTATGATATTCAAAAGTGTAGTAAATGAGACAAACTTTGCTAAGAATTAAAACACACTTTGCGTACAAGGTAAAGCTTATAAAGTAAATTTGGGGTACTCAAAAGAACCGTCTCAATGAGACAATTGTTTTGAGCACCAAAAGACACATTTAAATTCAAATCGCGGTATTTCCGCGACAGTACCTAATTATTGCATAGCATATGACTGATGAGTATCAAGATTGTTTTGCTGTGCTGTTTTATTCTTTTGTTAAATTAGAAGGATTTGTATTGAATCATATTGTAAAATATGGTGAACACCATATATTTCCCTAAATCCAGACATCATTTTTCTGATCACAGATGTGTTTATATAAACTATGAATTTACTGGTGATTATTGTAAGGATCTACTCATTGTAAATGATAATTTTGTCTAGTTCTTATTTTGTTTACAGATGTTTCTAGATTTTAAACGCATTTTTACATGTAACACTTTACAGATCACCTAGGTGGTAGTTCTTGTCAATGTACAACTAATATTTCAATTGCAATACATGTCATACATCTATAGATCACATTTCCAAAATTTTGTAAAAAAATGAAAAACAGTTACATTGACATTGACCATTAAATATGAGAACCTATATTTCAGCAAAAAGTAAAACAAATTATAATTAATGCGTAATTAACTATCAGAAAATATATAATACAAATGCTTTTTTCCACTCTATTTCTTGTCTAATGCAAAATCCACTTGCAAATCAATTATCCTTCACGGTAAATGCAATCTGTGGAACGCCTAACTCTTGTTGAAATGCATTTTGTGGAACAACACCTTAGAGTTTAATAAATATTATTTCTCACTTCCTTTCTTCCTGTCAAACTTTTATCTTCACGAGTGACAACTTAAAGTATCAAACCAGGCATGCTAATAGTCCTCAGTGAGCGTAATAATTTGCGCTGTGACCCAGTGACATTGACCTATGTTTTAGCGTTCTTTTGGCTTTATAACAGGTCTGTAAGTTAATTGCGTTTCTCTGCACCAGTGATAGCTCATATTGTAAAACTCTAAACAGTACCCTTGAAGCACACAACTCCATTGTCTTTGTTATAATTCCGCGTGGTTAAGTATGTTTATCTGTACCATTGATTGTTTTGCTCTGTACCAGTAATAGCTACTGAAGTGTCAAACCATGTTAATCAAAATGTTTTACTGTACTAGAGGAATTGAATTTCATTGCTTGTGGCAGTGGCTCACATGCCGATGTTTTTTTTTGGTTTTTTTTGCAGTTGGCACGCACAGCAGTAGTCTTTTACAGGATCAGTTTTGTCGTGTATGTTATATTTTGTTTGAGACATATGTCTGGACTAAATCTTCCCTTCAATCAGATTGTCTGAGCGCTTGTAAACCCATATTTTGTGATCTGTTTCAGTTGTGTGCTCCTCAATATACCCTTTAGCTTTTGTCAGTTGCTAAGAACTACATTTTTCTGTTTCTAGGTATTCCAAGTTCAACTTAGGAAAATAAATACTATTATCATCTAGTTTTAATAAACATTATAAGCATCTAGTTTTTGTCAGGATTGCATGCGTCCGGTATGCTGCTGATCTCTTGCATTAAGCTCTGGATTTGGCTGAACGATTGGCCCCTAATTCAATTCAAGCATGCAGTTACAATGTGGACAAGGTCACCTATGATTAGTATTAAACAGTTTGAGCGAATGCCTTAAACATGCGTCATTGCTTCAGACGGCCATGGTAGCTTTCTACTACCCATCGTGTCTTTGTATAACGGCAATCACCATTGACTGAAACAGTGTCATGTTGTGACTGTCCAGATTTTTTTTTTGTAGCAAGAGAGTTTCAGGAGATTAAAGAAATCCCTAAAACTACTGTTAACAATAAGATTTATCATGCCTCTCAAGCAAAGATAAAAGATTGCCTAAGTGATTTGTGTTGCCAAAGAATGCGCAATAAGTATCTAGAACATATCTGTATTCGAACACTACACTCATGAATGTTACCGAATTCTTTTTCATCTGACCAGAATATGATGCGCTTTGCAATATATGATCAGCACTGTTTTGGATATAAGTGTATGTGCCGTTGAGAATAAGCCTTAGGGTAAACTTGTCTCCGTAGAAACTCTTGGTTTGCTCAGTGCTAATAAAACTAAATAAAATAAAATTAATAAAACAGCATGAAATATTTTTGAGTCTGTTGTCTTTGACCTCCTACATAGAAGGCTGATATATGAGTTTTCACTTTAGCCCAAAATGAGATGATGACATTTTCTGTGCAACCAGTGGATGGGGAAGATGATTTAAACAAGCATCGTGGATCTCTTTTAACTGTACAAGCTTCCACCCAGTCCAGTATATCATTGTTAGTAAGTCTTGAAAACTCAAGGATCATATATGTTGATAATATGTCTATAATTTGAATGGTCGGCGTTGTATTAAGGGTGTTCATTAAGTGACCTTCGGTTTGTTTAATCGACTTTAACGTATGGGTGCAGATCATCAGCAATCAAATGGTTCAGGGCAGATTTTTGATACATCTGGACACTAGAGCGTATGAGAAAAAAATAAAGTCAATAGAGGCAGCATATTTGAAACTGGCATAAAATTAATACCCTGGTCTGTATCATCATCCAAATCACCTATACCATCATTACCCAAGCTGCATCAGTGTTTATTGTAGAAGTATAATTACCCATGTCTTCAAATATGTTTATTGCCCGATTTAAGCATTCCACCATCTCTCTGCCTATAATACTTCTTGAAACATTTGTAACACACCTTTGCTAAAAGACCACTTAAATTTGTACTGTCTACTCAATCTGGATTCAATAACACAAAATATCAACTGTATTTCGGTGAAAAATCATTTCTAGAAGATTTTGAGTTTGCATTTTCTTTAAATTGTGTAGATCATTTGTTCCAAAACATCTATCTGCCATGATGCCTTAGTTTTGAAACAGGTTTTTACATATAAACCTAGTAGTGAATAGAATGTCTTCTCAAATAACAATGAGAACAATGAATATACAATATGGAAGAGAGGTATACAATTGTGCCAAAATATTTAAAATTGAAGTACATAAAAAATCCTATACGATGTAAGAAGCAAATTAGTATAATAATTCTTGTAGGACTACAAGATGAATGTGAAATCAAAAAGAAATGGGGAAATGGTTCTTCTTGCAGTTAACATACTTTACAAGCTACAAGTACATATCAATTATTTGCGCTAGCTGTTTTTCTTGGAATAGAATATGCTTCTGTTCCAATCCTTAATCCAAATGCTTGTTACTGTTTTAATATCGTTTGGTATTTCTTGAATAAATATTTAAACCAAATGCAGCAAAGAGTAAAATAATTTAAGCTAATGGATCTCTCGACCTTACACATTAACTAATTAAACTGGATGCTATCAATGATGTACTTTGGTGTTCTTTAAGAACATTATCACACTTTGACTACTGTCATATCTTGAATTTGATTTCTGATTTTCATAAAAGTTTACATATAAATATGACATACGTAGCCTGTATATTAGGCAATATCATAGGTTAAGAAGGGCCGTTATTTTCTATGTTAGTAGGTACATCTAATAGTCGAATTATATAAATTATCTAAGACTAAAATACTATAAGGCATGTATCCCCTTAAAGGGAGAATACCTCAGGGTGCTCTCCTGAGACCATTAGCTCTTTATGCGGATAAAAAAAAAATCATTTTATAGATGGAATGCCGCATGTACTTTTTCATTTGACAAGGCCCATGTGTTTCACAAGGGAAACTGCCCACGCTTTCGTTAAGATGATTGGGTCTCCATTTTCAGGTTTCACTGGGTCGGGCTACCCTAAACACAGGTATTTTTTTTATTTGGCCTCAGCTAAACACATGTTTATACTTTCTTTGCGAGCAGTGCTATCTCTTACGAGTCTATGTGGGTGCAAAGGCTGGTCCACTCCTACTCAGGTCCCGATGTTATTAATGTTTTTCCCATTCTACTCAAATTAGCATGAAATCTACCCTGCTTATTAACTTTAAAATGTAAAGCATTTTAGCATTTGCTAGCAGGATATATGCAACAATTGAGAGTTTTAAGGCAAGAAAAATCTTTATTTTTCAGCATTTTAGTTTTTATGAGCAGGTGAAATTTCATGCTGAGGTAAGTTTAGCATGTAAAGAGCTTAATAATCTCGGACCCTGGTTGAATAGATGCATATACCACAGTTTTCATGTGTTGTCTCAAATTTTGATGCATTCTCCCTAGTGATTAATTAATTGAAGCGTGCCTACAAATAACGTCGGTAGACTTAACGATTAAGCTCTATGCCAGACAGACAATTAGTGGTAGACACTCATGTATACACCGATTGACTACGAGGACATTGGGGCCTCATCGCGAGAAAACCTGTCTTCGGGGTTTCCGACAAAGCGAGTTTCAAAACAGTCTCCTCAGCTACAGAGACTAGCTAGAATTTTGAAATTTCGCTTGTAGCAAGCCTAGATATGATACTTTCCAAAAAGCGAATAACAAAGGCGCTGATCAGACTGCGCGGATGCGCAGGCTGGTCTGCGCCTGTGTTATTCACAAACCACCGAAGACAGGTTTTCTCGCGTCGAGGCCCATTGCATATGAGCCAGGTTTCGAGAAAACTTACTGTTTTGGCTTATGGCTAGGCCATTGAGGTTATAATTATCTGGAAAACAGATCCGTCAGAAATAGAGAGAACCTACGAAAACAAATCAAAACAGTTTCTTCAAATTCCACGCCCTTAGCATCAATTTAAGTACAGCATATCTAATTTTCTTGTCATTGTACTTAGCCCCAGCATTTTTGGCTTCTTTGCAGTGTACAGTTGCTTGTTTGTTTGGTGCTTAACGACGCATCAACCCTTGTGGGTCATTAGCGTCAGACGGCATTAAACTAAACATGATGTGGATGGAAAAAGTAAAAAATTGTAAGATAAAATAATAATGATGATGAGTTTGTATAATGATAATTAGTTACTATACGATTGTTGACAGGAGAGACCACATACAATATTTGACAGTTTCAAAGAGCTATTCAGATAACTGTACATGTTCTCCAACCGAACAAGATACAACATTAAAGAATCTATATTATGATCTGATACAAATGTTAAACAAAACATGATTTTAAAAATAGCAATTAGATTTTGTTAAAAAGATTTATTTGTCTTAAAAATGTCATAATACTATCAATATGTATATTTTGAAATAATTGTTGCATGTTATCAACATAGAAGCAAATATTTCTTACTTGTGCAAAGTCGCCACATTCCAAAAGGAAGTGACGTACAGTAATTGGTGCATCACAACCAACACATTGTGGCTGCTCTTCACCCTGCAGTAAGTTTGAATGAGTGACTCTTGTATGACCTATACGGAGTCGAGCTAAAATGACTTCTTCTTTTTTAATGTTTCGAACAACAGATTGATGTTCACCAATAGTTAGTTTGATGTCAAGCAGTTTATTTCCAATGCTGTTATTCCATGAAGTTTGCCATTGATCCAAGATATATTTATTGATAGATGGTTTAAAATTAGAAAATGAAATCTTGAAAGAAGTTGGTTCTAATGTAAGCGATGTTTTTGCTTGCTTTTCTACCATCTCATTCCCTTGGATACCTATATGACTAGGAATCCAACAGAGAACAATTTCTTTATAAGCTAAAAGCTTATGACATTTTTCTAAAAGTTTCTGAATCAGTGGATTCTTTGAACTGGTATGGTTCATAGCTTTCAATACAGAAAGCGAGTCAGAAAATATAATAAATTTATTGTTAGCATCACAAGTGCTAATGAAATCTAAAGCAAGCTTGACTGGTTTGGCTTCAGCAGTGAAAATTGATGAATCGTCAGGTATTCTGATAAAACAGCACAACCAACCTTTGTTCAGTTGCTCCTTCAGCTTATCACTATAATCGTATTTGCTTTTAGCTATAAAAACCCGATTCCACTGGACGGCGATTCCGCTACGATTCGAAATTTTGGTGAAAACGACACGAATCGTGGCAGAAACGGCAAGAGCGCTGCTCAAAATTTACGTAGCGACATGACCGTGGACTCAAAGCGCAACGGAAGCGTAGTCACATCGCAGTAAGATCTTTATAAGCGTAGTCTTATCCCGGTGGCATCGTAACACAATCGCCGTCACATCGTGGCGAAATCGTCGAGATATTCATCCGTGATGCATCTAAGCTTCTGCTAACCTCTGGGCGACCTCGTTACGTTCTGTACGCTCTCACTACGAACTCGGTACGACCAACGCGCTTCCGCGGCAACTGTGCTATTTAGGCATAGTCAACAGCATGCCCATTCACGTACTGCAGTACGTAATTCACGCACAGAAACGGTCATGCACGCACTTATCATTTGGTACCTACGTGCAAAAACGTAGAGTAATTTTTGTGTACGCATAACCAGTGAACGTTGTGTGTGAATCTCATGAAATTTTCAAGAAAACAAGTCCAGTTTTTTTAGAATTATCGGCTCAGATTTACCGCTGACTGGTATCTTGCATTGATAGTAAACTGTTCAGTATAATATAGCAAATCTCGGGCCACAGTCAACCACGCTTCTAGTAAAGTCAATATTGATTGGTTGTCTATTACTACTGAACCAATCAGCATTACGCTTACATATGCCATGTTAAGTGGACAGGCAAAATTGAAAGTACAGATGTGTGGAAGAAGAAAACTTGATAAATTGCTTGACACGTTTCAGAGCTTTAATATAAATATAGGAGTAACACAATCTAAGAGGTATGTGACATTTTACTGTATTCTATTTTTCAAAAATCATCTATCATTCTGAAGAAGAGGGTGATCTGGATACGTTTGTTTACATTTTCCTTCACCCCTCCCACTCTTCTTCATTCTGTCTTTACCCAAAACTTTCAAAGGCTAGGGTTATTGTGGTTGGGGGTGAATGAAACCGGGCTTACGCCCCTAGGGGAACCTATGCCCAAATTTTTCTCAGGTTCGGACTTAGTTTTTTTTACAGGGGGTGGGGTGGTTACTTGCAGGGCTCATTTATTAGCATTTTCACAGCATAATGATATCACTGTTATACACATCTAAATGATCTGATTTCATGGCCTCTATACGTTTACTATGAAAAAACAGCTCTAAAATATGTGTACCCTCAAAAATGAACATGTACCCCCAAATGGAAACACCAGGGGGTACATGTACCCCCAAACAGAAATATGAGTGGGCATGCTGAGTCAACATTGGCGCTTCTGCCACGTTTCCGCTACGCTCTTGGCATTTTGGCCATCTCCATGCCTTGTTCAAGTGCTCTCTTAAAGTTGGTGTCGCTCTTTTGGATTCTAGGACCAATTATGATCGGATCCATTCTCATGTAATTGAAGAGTGAAGAGCTATCTTCCATGCTCATTGCTCTTATTAGTTGGTCATAGTGCTCACATTGTAGCCGTCTGTCTGCGAAAATCATGGACGGACCTAGGACCTTTTGGCCCTCCGACTCCGTCTTGCCTGGACCTCCGATCATCCAACATAATAAGTATGTGGTTCATAATGGCCAGCTGAAGCATAGCGACTTGAGCGCGTCTATCGTTGACATTCAACTGAACATAAAACAGTTGAACTTCAGATTTAATATAGGAAGGATACAAAAGCGCAACGAAAGCATAGCTCCATCGCCTAGGTCGTAGCGAGGTTGCAGCTGCATCGCCATCAGCGTAGCCGGATCTTCATTGTCGTAGCAGAAGCATAACGGAAGCGTACTGGAAGCGTCAAGCCCCAAAATCGTGTGGTTGTCTACGCTTCCGCGGCGATTTTGAATGATTTTAGAGAAAATCTGTGATCGCCATGAGCGTAGCGGAATCGCCGTCCAGTGGAATGGGGGGTTTAAATTGAAAGAAGCCCAAGGAAAGCATTATTCCCAAGCCTTAGATGCCAGCCAAACATCAAATAATAAGGAGCAAACCTTGTACTATCATGCACAGCTGCATTGTAGGGCATGTGTAAGTGTGGACACATGGGCTTTCCAGTCACTTTTCTTGATGTCTGGGAGAGTTGCCATCATGTTTAACAGAGTTTTAATGAATCTCTCCACCATGCCATTTCCCATAGGATGATAGGTGGTCGTCCTGGCCTTTTTGATATCAGCAATATCACAATTTCTAATTACTTTTTTGACTCAAAATTTGCACCCATGCAATATGATTTTTTTGACGGAAAGCCATAATGTACAAAGAATTTTTCGAAAGGAGCTTTTGCTGTTGTATTTGCTGATCGGTTTCTGGTTGGAATTGCTTGGGCGTATCTGGTAAAATGATCTGTAATTACAAGGATGTTCTCTTGTCCCCCTTTTGATGGTTCAACTGAAAGGTAATTAATGCAAAGTAATTCCATAGGTGCTGATGATGTGATATTTACTAATTCAGCACCTTTCATTGGGGCTATTTTTCTTATGCAGCGACCACATGTCTATATGCGTTGTTTGATGAAATTTTCAAGCCCTGGAGAGAAAAATAATGTTTTAGTCCTATCACGACCCTGGTGACCCAGATCAGTGTGATAGGCATGAAAGATATCATCTCTCAAAGAATGTGGAAGACATATCAGATCAAACTCTTCATCACTTAAGGTGATGGTCATGTACAGGACCCCATCTTTTTGATGGTCCTTTGTTCAGTCTGAAATCATAATTTTATCTATCTTACTAGCATCCGCTTCTGATGATGTATCCCCACTATAAAAATTGAGCCGTGTCACGTGATTTCCAACAATGTGGCATTTTGACATTTGTAGACTCAGACGAGCTTGTGCATCCTCCTGTGAAGCTTAGAAACTCCAAATGACGTTCAGTTAGTAGTTTAACATTCCTTTAATATTCAAGCGACTAGCAAAGGCTCTGATCAGACTGCGTGTATGCGCAGGCTGATCTGAGGCTTTGCTGGTCGCACATACCATATTGTTGGAAATCTCATGTCACGGCTTATATTTATTTTTCTAGAATAAATGTGGAAAGAGGGAGTGTCGTAAACAATTTGGGAATAAAAAACACAATTGCCAGCATCTGATTAATATGTTGCACTTGGCATATTATGTTCTCTGAACATGTAGGACTCGCAATTAACCATGCACTATAGTAACAGTTTGTCAGGGACTTGTTATATCCAGGAACACCAGGACTGACTATATGTGTTTCAAAATAATAAAACTGATAAACAGACAACTTGTCCCTTTTCACCTCATTACTATACCTCTAGCTAAGTCCGACTCATCTGGAGTTACTCCAAATAGTAATAAATAATGGCATATAAACTTAAAATTCCAACTAAAGCAGCTATTTACTATACACGGGATTATCACCCTGCACTGCTTTATATTAAATATGCCACGAAAAGAAGGAGAAAAGCAAAAAAAAAAAAAAAATACGAAAAAATATCTGCCATCGACCGGGTATTTTATTATTTTATATATTCGGTTAAAAAGAAGATATAATCATTATCGGTCTTTTCAGTTTTGGGGGTTTTGTGTTTTTGCATGTTTTGTTGTGTTGTGGTTCTGTGTGTTTGTTGCATGTTTTGTTGTGTAGCTATTTGTGCTCTTTCTAGTTGATGGCAAAAAGAAAGCTGGTTGCTTTACTTTACTTGTCTTCCTGGTGTCTTGTGACTGTTATTGTTCTGTGGCTGCCGTGGATTAGATTTGGGTACTTCCTGATCATACTCGCTTACTTTTTTTCCAAAACGTGTTTTTTTCTTTTTCTCTAAAGAACAGTTTTTGAATTATGAATCTGTTTTGCAATGCAAGATCTTACCTTTATAGGAACGTTAAAAGGCAATATTTGTTTTTGGACGATCAAAGAGAGGAAGAAATTTAGTAAATTTCTTCAAGCTTTGTATTGTCGTGCCAACCAAGAGTAACAGTGACGTAATACTTTGTAAACAGTGGCTAAGAAAAACATTAACGTGTACACTTCACTTGAGCTAACCCGAATCGATAGATCACTGGTGTAATACTATCCTGAGGAACGGGTTAATACACAGGCAATCCATCGATTATTATTCCCTAATAACTTTGTAAACAAAACATTCACTGTCACTCTTGGCTGGCAGGACAGCAGCAGTACTTCGCTTCAGGTAGGTTAATAAATGTTGCAATTTCGTGGCAATTATAAGATGATATAAGATGAGATTTTATATTTAGGTGGTAATGGGGTGTGTCGAGTTGATATCTTCTTGAATTAGCTGTCGGCTTTGGTATAATACAAACACTTCATAGATGTGGGTGTGGATATAACAGTTGAATCGAATGAAAAATGACATATACTGAATCATAAACTGACGGGCTTTAAAACGCTACACTAGGAACACAGCTTTAATGTATGTCTCAAAAAAGAATGCAAAGCAATCAATTTGATTGAATTTTTAAGAGTGTACATTTATTAGTATTGAAAATGTAAACTCATTTAGATAGGGGTACTCTTTCATTTGACAAAATTTACTTGTGAAAGATACCCTACTTCTTTAAATCAAGAAACACGAGAAGCATCAAATGTGTGCCATGAACTAGCTGCGACTACAGTCCGTTCTAAGGTGGCGCTTCTGGTATTGTTAGCCCATTGCTTGTTGTTACTCTTATTATTTCTCACCCAGAAGGGTCGGGAGACATATTGTTTATCCCTTTGTGTCCGTCTGTCTGTCCGTCACAAAATCGTGTCAGCATTATAACTTGATAACCGTTAGAGGCATTTCGACGAAACTTTGTATATTTGTGAAGCACATGTAGACGACGAGTCATGCACACAAACCATTAATCTTTAATACTTTTTTTCAAAATATTCCCCTTGTAACATAACTAAATGCAATTTTTTGTCCGCTCTGCAAGTTGAACACTGTTAAAGCTATTTGGTTGAAACTTCATACACTTCTAGAGCATAATCAGACAATGTGTCATGCACAAGAACCATAACTATGCTTTGGATATTTTTGGAGTTATTGCTCTTTTACCATTTGCAGTGCTATTTCGTGTTGATAACCATTAGAGGTATTTCAACGAAACTTCATACATATTCGAATAGAACCAAGCCTCATTTTCAGCTTTTGCCTATGCCTAAGGTAGAGCAGTCCCAATTACGCCTTTATATTGACCCAATAGTCTTATAATATCTGTTTGTCTATTTTCTTGGGTGCCCTGGTCTGTTTCCTGTGACTGTAACATTCCCTGGTAATAGTTGTTTGTTACTTTACTAAATGTGTCTGTTTTTGCATCATGTTGTATAGTTAGGTCGATATTCTGTAGCCCTGCTGCTAAACGGAAATTTAATTCTTTGCGTGCAAGCTACAAATTACTAAAACAGTAAAAGCGCCTGCAAACAAAATAGTCCCAGATCAGACTGCTCCTTTAGGAGCAGGCTGATCAGGGACTATTTGTTTGCCTTCTATAGCAGACTATTTATTGATTATTTAGGTGGATTCAACCAGATTATAATTCCCATTTTAAAAATACAGCGCTGAAAGAGTTTTTATCAGCATCCTCGGATATCTGCAAACAAAGCGATAAAGTACCAATTAATCCTTTTGAAATCCTGTTAATTATTTAGTGATGTGATTAATTCAGTGGCTGAATACCAAACAGTCTTATCGAATTGTGTATGGAGCTGCTGAGCGGCAGTGAACAGTAGCTAACTCTTTGCCTACAAATGTCGTCTGCTTATAAGCTTTGTAAACAGTTTGGACCCAGATCGGCTGAATATCAACCAGTCTAAGTCTTATCGAATTGTGTATGGAACTACTGTCCTGTCAGCCAAGAGTGGCAGTGATGTCATGTTTGTTTATAAATTTATTAGGGACTTTAGAATCGATAGATCACTTGTGTATTTATCCTATCCGCAGGATAGGATTAATACACAAGTTATCCCTCGATTCTCGTAAGCTCAAGTTGAGTGCACAAGTTAATGTTTTACTAAACAATTGTAAACAAAACACACGTCACAGTC
Organism: Loripinus fragilis; assembly: GCA_964019695.1. Taxonomy (NCBI): domain Eukaryota; kingdom Metazoa; phylum Mollusca; class Bivalvia; order Lucinida; family Lucinidae; genus Loripinus; species Loripinus fragilis. The sequence continues at coordinate 73,718,491 of OZ026529.1, forward strand.
ACTCTTGGTTGGCACGACAGTAGTGAACAGTAGCTAACTCTTTGCCTACTAATGCCGTCTGCTTATAACCTTTGCAAACAGTTTGGACCCAGATAGGCTGAATACAAACCAGTCTAAGTCTTATCGAATTGTGTATGGAACTGCTGAGCGGCTGAATACCAACGAGTCTTATCGAATTGTGTATGGAACTCTAGAGTGGCAGTGAACAGTAGCTAACACTATGCTTACTAAAGTCGTCTGCTGATGACCTTTGTAAACAGTTTGGACCCAGATCGGCTGAATACCTACCGGTCTTATTAAATTGTGGATGGAACTCCAGAGTGGCAGTGAACAGTAGCTAACTCTTTGCCTACTAATATTGTCTGCTTATAACCTTTGCAAACAGTTTGGACCTAGATCGGCTGAATACCAACCGGTCTTATCGAATTGTGTGTGGAACTGATGAGTGGCTGAATATCAACCAGTGTTACATGTATCGAATTATGTATGGGACTGCCGAGCGGCTGCGAACAGTAATTAGATATTTGCCTACTAATGTCGTTTGCTGATGACCTTTGCAAACAGTTAGGACCTAGATCTGATCTGGATCCAATCTGTTTGACACTCTGATGGTATTCCAAAAATAAATTTTCAAAAAGGTTGATTTTGAAAAACAGTCACTAGACGACAAAGCGCATGCAAACAGTTTGGACCCAGATCAGGCTCGACAAAACGTCGTATAACGTTGAATCTGATCTGAATCCAAACTATTTGACACTCTAATTGTATTCCTGAAAGAATTTTTCAAAAAAAAATGATTTTTGAAAAAATAAATCAGCAGACGACAAACAGCATGCAAAAACAGTAAGAATCCTGATTAGGCCCAAAATGGGGTCGGGCCTGATCTAGATCCAAACTGTTTTATGGTATTCCTGAAAGTTTTATTCAAAAAAGTTGACTTTGAAAACAAACAGCAGACGACAAATAGCATGTAAAATTACCCAGTAGGCAAAGAGTTTAAATACGTTAAACCAGTATGGGTTTCACAGAAGCAAATCGCTGTCAATGAATACACTAGCGATATTATTTCCGCGTGGTGTTGTTTGTTTTCTCGTTGTCAGCAGATTCTTAGCAAATGATTTATTGTTCTTTTAAACATTGGATTATCATGAAAACAAAACAAATCATAAAAGAGGAGTTTTTATTATGCTGATAAACAAATAATCTGGAAAAGGATTTATCAAAAGCCTGTTCTATATTTAATGTAAGTACCGGTGTTTTATTTGTTTAGTAATACCTTTATTAACCATTCTAGATCTCTTGACGGGGGTAACTTATTCCATCTTGTTGTCACAAGACATCTTAAAGCGGGCCACTATTGGCCCGCTAGCGATACGCCATACAAATGAAGTTTCGCTAGTGAGCTGAAAGTGGCCCTCAGACTGTATGCTGGTCGAGTTTGAAATATTTTCGATATTATACATTCTAACGGGTCCTTATTTGCGCTTTCGGAATTATATTTTCTGTTCAAGTAACGGTTTCTGCCTTCTCCAACGAGCAGACACTGGCGCCATAAATATGTAGAATTTCATCTAGGATAGTTGCCTTGTGGCTGGTATTGTTATGTGTCTTTTCCTCGGGGTGCCGTGGGTTGGTTTGTGAATGTGGCATTTCCTGGTCATACTCACCATTTTGCTGTGTGCGTATATGTGTATCAGCATGTGTGACATTGAGCATTAGGCCAAACAAAAATACCTGTGTAAAGGGTAACCTGATCCTACCTAAATTTTTTGGTGAAACCTAGAATTTTTTCAGGTTTTCTGGAAAAAATGTAATTTTATGCATTTTGAAAGGCGAAATGCTTTCAAAATGTATAAAATTTATAAAAAAAAATCCAGACAAAAAATAATAAAAAAAATATGTGTGCCTAGCCTACCTAAAATTTTTCAGACCTGTTACCCGATATTCTCATAGTTTTTTATTTGGCCTTATGCAGGGATATCAACCAGTAACGTGCTATAAGATGACGTCATGAAACATCTACATCACGTTATAAAAATATGCACTGATTTACAGTCACGGGACACAGTTGTTTGCCACTTTGTGACGTTGCAGTTTAAATCAATGTGTTTCTAGAAATTTTGCAAAAGATAGAAGCTAAAACCATGGAACTAGTACCAAATGAAAGCAACTTGATTTAGGCAATAAACATATTTGTTATACAGTTTTTTGGTGTCTGTCAGTCATTTCAACACGAATATAAATTAAAGTTATCGTCAATGGGAATCGTAATTTTTAAAAATTACATTCACTTTATACGCGTTTCACTTGAGAAAGCAAAGAATAATTGTTTTAACAATTTATAGTTATTATTATTAGTAGTATACATGCCTGTTTGTAGTATACCCGAGGTGCCGTGGGCGACCTGATACACTATTGAAAGAGGCCGAGTGTAATAGTGCCTGAGGTGGACTAGTGCATCAGGTCATCCAAAGTACTGAGGGGTAATAGTTTGACTATACTACAAACAGTCATGAAATAACTGTTTTATTACCCAACCCATTTGCTGACATACAAAGCAGCGTTCCATGAATATACCCAACACCCTAACCTCTTAGGCGGATTCAAAGGTCAAAATTAAAATTTTGCAATAACTAAGTCAGTGGACAATACTTTTTACCGAAATTTTGCATCATTGTAAAGGAATAATAGATATGAAACATGTCAAATGGAATTTTAGTTTGAAGGGCATTGTCCAATCCCCTGGGTGGACTTAGGGTGGGTGGGACCGGTGCTAAAAATAAACTTTTTCGGAATATAGCCATGTTGTATATCAAATTAAAGGAAACGATGCATGATAGCAACTATTTTGCCCTCAGACACACCCTTGACCGTGGAGGTGGAGTCAAAACATTTTTCTCTGAATGTAGTCCAGTTGCATATTGAATTAACGGGAATAGAGCGTAGAGCACCATGTAGGTGATATACACCCTCAACCCCATGGGAGGGATCAAAACCCTTATTTCTGAAAGTGGTCCTTTTGCATATCAAGTAAAAGGGAAACACGTGTAGACCAATATGCGAGCAATATTTTGACTTTACTTACACACCTGACCTCTGGGGTCGGGTTGAAAGGACATATATTGAAATTGTACAGGTACATAAACTTTTCATTGAACTACGCATGATCTATATGATACCCAAGGTGAACTTAGGGGTTAGAGAAATGGGATTTATGTTTTGTGATTTACATGTTTCTCTAAAATAAACCTTCGCAGAGGGATATGCATTTGACGATGTGGCATTGTTTCTATTTGCTTTTCATCCATAAAAGTATTGTGAAACTGCCCCACGCAACAAGCAGATAAGCAAAGAGGTAGTTCATGAACTCGAATGTGGAGAAATAGCTGTTATGCAAATATAAACAATTTGCAGAAGAGTGACAGGAATGTAAATACTGATTGGCAGTTTGGGACGGTTAAAAGAGGTAAAGACAATGGACATGATACTTGGAAATTGTAAATTTCCAAATAGTTTTCTTCGTTATTTTCAGTAACATATGGTGTATGTTCATATTGGAATTGCCTCTATGAGGCAATTCCAATGTGTATCTACAACATATGTCTTTTAAATATATGAGTTTTTCACCATAACCTTTTTTAAACAAATTCTCAACCACTTTCATTTATTCAAAGAAATGAGCATGTAGAAATGAACATCTTTTCACGTAGTTTGGCATGTACCTGGATGACAATAATATACTGTCGATTTTATGACTCTGGCAGCTTATATTGAGGTGTTTCATGGGTGTAACTTTGTCACGGTAGTTTTACAAAAGGTCTGGCGACGTCACAAAGTGGCGGTCAGTGACTGACTATTATTAGTATATATAGTTTTACAAACAAGTAATCGAAAAATACAACAAATTTGACAAATTATATTTTCTATTGAGTTTTCTAGTGTAGACAAAACATGAGAGAGCGAGCTGGGGATGGGGGAGAAAAAGAATGTAACATGACATTACCCCCAAAACCGTACAACTTACTAGGTATGTAAAATGTTGTCACTGAAATGTGCACCCAAACAGGTTAGATTATGCCTGTTGATATCAAACTGACAGATTGCTTATCAAAAAAGGTAAGGTACAAAAGTACAACCACACAGGTTACATTGTCGATTCTTGGCAATAATAGTTAAAGCTGCATAGTCTGTAACTTTTGATCTTTTAGTTTCAGAACTAATGTTCCTATTTTTCAAGAACACAGAAAAAAACTGAAATTCAGGTATATGTTTTATCAATTTCGTAAAACTTAACAAATTATCAGTATCAAAACAACAGCATTTATATTAAAATTAACTGTTCATAATTATTGGAGGGACGCAAATAATTACCAACACACCTGTTTTATAAGATAATTCACTTTTCCTTGCAGTTTTCAGCTATAGTGAACTGATTTATTGTGAAAACATAACTGAATTCTACTTTTACAAATGATTTAAAAAGAAAATAAATAAATCGAAAAATGTTCATAGTTGCAGACTTAGTCTCTTTAAATATTACGTTTAGATTATATGCAATACGTAATAGTTATACCATGGGTTGTCCGCCTGTACGTGGAGATAGTTCGCGAGTTTTAGCGAGTGGATAACCTTGAGTACAGATGGCCAAACACGGCATACTATTTTGTACCACCTACATTAGTGTAGACCTTGCACATCATGGGATATGTCGTACTGCTTAGGTTGGTAAGGGTGGTAAAAGTACAAAAACCTCATGAATCTGATAATATATACAACTGTTAGTACCCATAATTGTTGCCATTTATATCATCAAAGTTGATATAAAAACTACGAGTGTTAATAGTAAGCTAAATAGCTCATTTCGCTGTTGTAAAATATGTGCTAAACGAATTGTCAAATTGTCCAGCCGCATCACAACTCGCACCCATTCCAACCCAGTTAAAAAACAGTGACCTATATAAAATACATCACTGTAAAAAACAAAACATTTGCTGTGGTCTCATATGGTAGCTTTGGGTTCTGTTATTCTTTGTACTGACTTCAAAAATGTTGGTCTAATTTGGAAGAAATTGGTTCCCAATGCTAATCAGAATTAAGGGTTAGGTTGGTACCGTTAAACGTGCTTAAGCCTCCCAGTAGTGTTTTAATGACCATTCCAATCCGATGCTTCTTTTGTGGATCCTTTTTTGTCATTTATGTTTCATGTTTGCCTTTGCTATGCTGTATTTTCCGTAACTAGCAGCCTTGTGGTCACCTGCTGGGAATGGGCTGACCTCTTGGCTCTCTTGTGAGTTGTGTTTTTGTTTATTTACCCATATGGTGTCCCGGGTCAGGTGTGGTACTTGATTTTATCAGTCACCCCTAATATTAACTGAATTGTTTCAACATAGCCTAATAAACGATTCCTATCTCACGGCATGTTACCTTTATCAGGTCATGATGACGTTGCACTTTTTGAATGACGTCGCTAATGACGCTGAATCAACACAAAAATAAAAAATTACGTCATAATCGCTAGTTTGAAGAGTGTTCAACAATGGGTAAACTGATAAATAGAATTACCAGGTTCGCGTCTTTTGATATCAAGTTTACCAGGCTCGGCTTTGAGAACGCATGTTGAATCGCTCGGCAAGCCTCGCGATGTCAACAAGCGTTCTCAAAGCCTTTCCTGGTAAACTTGATATCAAAAGACACACACCTGGTATTCTCTATATCTCGGCAAGCCTCGCGATGTCAACAAGCGTTCTCAAAGCCTTTCCTGGTAAACTTGATATCAAAAGACACTCACCTAGTATTCTCTATATCTCGGCAAGCCTCGCGATGTCAACAAGCGTTCTCAAAGCCTTGCCTGGTAAACTTGATATCAAAAGACACTCACCTAGTATTCTCTATATCTCGGCAAGCCTCGCGATGTCAACAAGCGTTCTCAAAGCCTTGCCTGGTAAACTTGATATCAAAAGACACTCACCTAGTATTCTCTATATCTCGGCAAGCCTCGCGATGTTAACAAGCGTTCTCAAAGCCTTGCCTGGTAAACTTGATATCAAAAGACACTCACCTAGTATTCTCTATATCTCGGCAAGCCTCGCGATGTTAACAAGCGTTCTCAAAGCCTTGCCTGGTAAACTTGATATCAAAAGACACTCACCTAGTATTCTCTATATCTCGGCAAGCCTCGCGATGTTAACAAGCGTTCTCAAAGCCTTGCCTGGTAAACTTGATATCAAAAGACACTCACCTAGTATTCTCTATATCTCGGCAAGCCTCGCGATGTTAACAAGCGTTCTCAAAGCCTTGCCTGGTAAACTTGATATCAAAAGACACTCACCTAGTATTCTCTATATCTCGGCAAGCCTCGCGATGTTAACAAGCGTTCTCAAAGCCTTGCCTGGTAAACTTGATATCAAAAGACACTCACCTAGTATTCTCTATATCTCGGCAAGCCTCGCGATGTTAACAAGCGTTCTCAAAGCCTTGCCTGGTAAACTTGATATCAAAAGACACTCACCTAGTATTCTCTATGTATCGATTCCTTATCTTTGCCTTCTATTCCTTTTCGATGAGCACATATGCCATTTGTTTAGTTTTGTCATGTGACTGCTCAATATATAGAGAATACTAGGTAAGTGTCTTTTGATATCAAGTTTACCAGGCAAGGCTTTAAGAACGCTTGTTGACATCGCGAGGCTTGCCGAGATATAGAGAATACCAGGTGTGTGTCTTTTGATATCAAGTTTACCAGGCAAGGCTTTGAGAACGCTTGTTGACATCGCGAGGCTTGCCGAACGATTCAACATGCGTTCTAAAAGCCGAGCCTGGTAAACTTGATATCAAAAGACGCGAACCTGGTATTCTATTTATCAGTTTACCCATTGTTGAACACTCTTCAAACTAGCGATTATGACGTAATTTTTGATTTTTGTGTTGATTCAGCGTCATTTGCGACGTCATTCAAAAAGTGCAACGTCATCATGACCTGATAAAGGCAACATGCCGTGAGATAGACAACGTTTATCAGGCAACGTGCAACAATGCAGTTGATACGAGAGGTAACTGATAAAATCTGTTGACCATTTATTTGACAACCAGCTACCTGTCGATTAGCATGTAATATCAATGATTTATCAGATATATTCGAAATGAATCTCAAGGTCTTGATCTACTTTCGGTCGAGTTAATTATACAGTTGCTTAAAGTATTCACTGGACGCACGTGTGATTAGTTTAAACATATTTTGTTCAATAAATACAAACGATATACAAGTACATTGTAAACATACAAAGGATTAGAACGAAAGCATAAATGCTTATAGAGTTCTTTTCCTGTGATTCGTTTAGTTGTGTAATGTGACAGCTAAGTATAATATCATTTAACATACAATCTGCTACCTGTCGATTAAATGTACCATCTATTTATCAAACGTTTATCTGATATATTCTAAATGAGTCTCAAGGTCTTGACCTACTTTCGGTCGAGTCAATTATACTGTTGCTTTAAGTATTCTCTGGACGCACGTGTAATTCGTTTAGTTGTGCCTTGTGACAGCTCAGTTTAATATCATTTAACATACAATCTGCTACCTGTCGATTAAATGTACCATCTATTTATCAAACGTTTATCAGATATATTCTAAATGAGTCCCAAGGTCTTGATCTACTTTTGGCGAGTTAATTATACTGTTGATTTAAGTATTCGCTGGACGCACGTGTGATTCGTTTAGTTGTGTCGTGTGACAGCTAAGTATAATATCATTTAACATGCAATCTGCTACCTGTCGACTAAATGTTCCATCTATTTATCAAACGTTTATATGATATATTCTAAATGAATCTCAAGGTCTTGATCTACTTTCGGCGAGTTAATTATACTGTTGATTTAAGTGTTCGCTGGACGCACGTGTGATTCGTTTCGTTGTGTCGAGGGACAACTAAGTATAATACCATTTAACATACAATCTGCTACCTGTCGATTAAATCAACCATCTATTTATCAAACGTTTATCAGATATATTCTAAATGAGTCTCAAGGTCTTAATCTACTTTCGGTGGAGTTAATTCTAATGTTGCTTTTAGTATTCGCTGAGCGCACGAGTGATTTGTTTCGTTTTGTCATATGACTGCTCAATATGATATGTTGATAGGCCACTGGCTGGATATGGTTTACCTCCCCCCAGGGGGAATTTTGTAGATCATATTTTTTTTGAAGCCCAATGTCTTGCAAAGATTTTGCAACATGTTAGCCCTCTGACAATGGCAGCGTTAAGATGTAACAGCCTGTTACATACGTTACCCTACAAAATATTTGATAATTAAAATTCTTTTTAAGACTTCACAAAAGTGCAAAAGATAAGGTAAGATTTCCAAACTGGTTATATTTTCTAACTAAGCTATTACTGGGCCACAGATAATGACATTTGAAAACAAATAAAGTCACCTCCTATGTAGTCTATGTTACATTTTTTTCATTGAACCCCCTTTTAAATGATAAATGCATCTAATATAGTTTGTCTTAAATTTTATTGAAACCAGTTTATGTTCATTAATTTGGTACTACATTAAAGATTTTTTATTTACCTTTTCAAAACTGCAAGCATTACGTTTCTATCTTATATACTTTTTGACTTATTTGATGATGAACATGGTACCCCCATATCACAGAAAAATGTAAAATGTAATTCTCCAGACCTCATGATGGCTATAGACCCCACTTCCCTCCAGGGGGAATTTCGTGCACTATGATTTCCAGATACTACATTATATAAGCCGCAAAATGAAATATGTTAGCCCTCTAAGAGTGGCAGCGTTAGCGGGTAACATCATGTTACGTACGTTACCCGCAAAATAACATTGAATTTTCCCGATAATGTTTCCGACATGACATATTCACACTTTTTTTAAAGTCTGGCACAGGTTTAAGAACTTCTTATAGCACAGTTACATAATTTTAGCATTTATTTTATAAATGTTTTGAGTTTTTGCCGTTGTATATGTTACTTAGTGTTTCATATGTTATTTCCAAGTATCAGTATGGCAGTTATTGACTATACATGTATTACATCTGTCAATGAATATAGTAAATCTATAAGACTGCTATTCAAATGAATTAAAGTTCCTTATTATGGTGTCTTACACTATTTTACAGCCCAGGTTACATACATTACTCTCTGAATACCATTAATATTCAAGATATGGTCTCCAACAAGACCTGCTTGTACTTATTTGCATGCTGGCACAGGTCCGTGTACTTCTTTTTACTCGGGCTCATTTGCTGAGGAAGTAACTCAAAACATAAACTACCCTCCTTTCTTTTATAGAGACATCAAATATAGTTTACATAATACTCATGGAAAGTTTGTAACATTCAGTGCAATGTGCAAGTAACAACTTAAAAGATCAAAGAAACCCCATCAGGTAGAAGTTCTAGAGCAAATCTTCATATATTATCCAAAGGTTTTAAAGAATTTTCCTATACAACTTGTTACTCCTCTATCAGATTTATCTTGCACGGATTTTGCAATATGCTAGCACTCTGGTAATGGCACCATTACCCTGTAACAGCCAATTATATATATTACCCATAAACATCTTTGATAATTTTAGTGGCATGAAAAGTGCAAACCATAAGGTAAGATTTCCAAATTGGCTATATCATCCAAGTAAGCTACTTTTGCATCACAGATATGGACCGTTCAAAACAAATATGCACCCCAAAGTGTTACGTATGTTACTTTTTTCATTCTTCCTATATAAATGATTTATGAAACTAATACAGTTTGATATTTTTAATGTGAATGTGCTTACTAACTCTTTTTGTATTAAAGAATGTTTATGTACCTTTTGGAAACTGCAAATATTATGTTTCTGTCCTTTATATGGTTTGAGTTGTTGAGTTTTGAACATGGTAACCCCATATCACACAAAATATGAACTATAATTCTGTGGCTCTTTTGTTAGGGTACAATCACGATTTCTTTCACCCAGAGGTACTCGATTTCCTTCCCATTTATTTTCCACACATTTTGTCCATATCTGGAAAGTCTCACTTGTTTTCATGGGAAAGACTTGATAGTTCAATCTTTGTATGTACATCTTAAGGACAGAAAAGCAGGGTGGAGGTAAGCTCATGTTCATGCCATTTGAAATAGTCAGTATCAGTGTATGGCTTTGGTACTTTTTTCAGAAACATGTCGTACTGCAGCATATTCACAATTACATAAATAGCACATGTTAGAGCTTCATATCACTGATGAGTGCCTAGAGCAATTCTTTATTTGTTTTCCTACCCTTCTTAGAATGTTGATGAACTAGTGGGGGAGGGGTTCTCTATCAGTTTGATAGGAATAACCTTTCCGTGGTACTAACACATCGACACGTTGGTAGTGTCACAATCTGTTAAACAGTGTATTACTGTAGATCACTTCCCCCATATTCTGGCCAACGCTGTTGACATTCAGAAGCTGCAACTTTTGTTGCATACCATTGTTGAACAAAACACCCAGGTTATCATCTGCGAGAATGTTTGTAAGACTTTATAGACTGCTGCTTTTACATTGTATATTATGTATCAGTGACAAAACCAACATGCCCTGCCTTTAGTGCCTGGATGAATGCTGGTGCCATCAGGTCCATGAAGGTGACAGGAAAAGCTATTATGCTCTGTAGTTATGGCATTAACATCAACGTCATGGCCAATCTAATGTTGGTTCAATGTGTGATTGCAAGCCATGCTGAAATTTGGACTTGTCAGTTTTGGTGGAAATTCTATCAGGAGTTGTCAGTGACCATGGTACAGGTCCCAGAAGGAACAGCAGTGTCAACTCAAGGTTAACATTATGTCCAATAGAAAGAAGGTCATGCTTACCAAAAAGGCTCCTTTAAGCTCTCATCTGGCTGTTTACGTTTTGTAAATTGAGCAATTTCTTCTTGCTTGACCTCGCAAGCATCAAAACTTTATTAGCTTGTAGCATTTTATGGGGCATGTGAAAGAAAGATTTTTTTAAGTAAAAGTGAGACAATGAAGTCTGCAACAGCCTTCCTGCCAATGTCATCAGCCTCAATAAGACCCTTAGCTATGCAAGGCTTAGCAGGCACACCGAAAGACAAAAAGTACAGTTCAATGTCTTCAAAACTAGAACTAAAAGGATTGGTGAAGCCTGAAACTGCCTCTAGTGCTCATTCTACTTTGCATCTGAGCAGATTGAATATTTCATTTCAGTGCACTGAAGAGTTCTTTCACTATATTGAGCTCTGATGTGATGAATAATACACCATTCCATCTGTAGTACGAAGAGTAATTCTAGTTGCTGAATAATACCTCTTTATTGTTTGCCTGATAGTTATGTCAAAACTCAAGTTGTTTTTCTTTTTAGCCCTAATCAGTGTCAACACCATCTGTATCATACCCATATACCTTGCCCAGTACTGAGCTGTTTCACAGTGACTGTCTTTCAGAACTTCCGATTTGAATGCATGGTATCTATACTGTTTATGTGAGCAAACAGCGAAGGTTGATAGATCACATTATATTATTAGTTTAAGTCACCATAAATTGATAAGGAACTTCAATTTATTTCAGTCTTATAAATTTTCTAAATTCTCTGACAGACTTTATACATGTATAGTCAGCAACTTCTATACAGATACTCAGAATAACTTATGTATCATTTGGTAACACACATAACAGTTAAAGCTCAAGGCATCTATTAAATGAATACTTAAAATAGGTAAACCTTGTTAAAAGAAGTACATAAACCTGTGCAAACAAGCAAATAAGTATAAACAGGGTTTGTGGTGTCTTCTGTGAGTTTGTCACTTTCCCATTGGTATCCTGGGTCAGGTGTGGTACTTGATTGTATCGATTCCTGATCTTTGCAACCTTACTTACTTTGTTAGAGACATTAACTTAAACTTAAATGTTTAATGCTATTTTGAAGGTAACATACATAACATGGACCTGAAAAACGGTGTAAGCGACCATGATAAACAACTTTAAATTATATAAGTAGCAGCCTTATAGATTAACTATATTCTGTGACAGATGTAATACACGTATAGTCAATAAATACCATACTGATACTCAGAAATAACGCAGGAAACACTAAGTAACGTATACAACGGTAATTACTCAAGACATTTATAAAATGAATGCTAAAAATATGTAACTGTGTTATAAGAAGTTCATAAACCTGTGTCAGCATGCAAATATGTACGAACAAGTCATGGTTGAGACATTATCAGGGACGTTTAATGCTATTTTGGGGGGTAACGTATATAACGTGCTGTTACACGTTAACGCTGCCACTCTCAGAGGGCTAACATCTTTTATTTTGTGTCTTATATAATGTTCTTTCAGAAAATCATAGTGTACAAAATTCCCCCTGGGGGGGGGGGGAGGGGGGTCTATAGCCAGCTCAAGGCAAATGACCATTTAACATACAATCTGCTACCTATCGATTACATGTAGCATGTATTTATCAAACGTTTATCAGATATATTCTAAATGAGTCTTAAGGTCTTGTTCTACTTTCGTTGGAATTAATTCTAAGGCTGATTTTAATATTCGCTGGGCGCACGTGTGATTTGTTTAGTTTTGTCATATTACTGCTCAATGAAATACGTTGACCATTTAACATTAAATCTGTCCATTAGATGTTATTTATTAACCGTTTAACAGATGTATCTATTGGAATGAATTCTCATGTTGCTTTAAGTATACGCTGAGCGCGCACGTCATTTGCTGAGTTGTATCAACCATTCAACCTACTGTTCAATAAAGTATGTTGACCATTCAACAGTTTAACAGATGCACCTAAATATGTCTCAATGTTTTGATCGAATTTGGGTGGAGCGGATTATCTGGCTGCTTTTAGTATTACGCTGAGCTCGTATGCCATTTGCTTGGTTGTATTACTTGACTTTTCGCTTACTGTAAAGGCGGCGCCTCATGAATGCGTAATTAGGACTGGTCAACCTTAGGCAAAGGTAAAAGCTGAAAATGAGGCGTGGTTTTATTCAAAAATTACTGTATCATCTTGTGCCACCACCTCAGTCATTATTTAGTCTTTAAAACGCCAGCAAAATAACTGCATATGAAAATGTCTATTTAACATAAGCAGGGAGGCAAACATTGTGGACCCTGATCATACTGCTCCTACAGGAGCAGTCTGATCTGGATTCACACTGTTTATCTATGAGGCTTCAAACAGTTTAGTGGACGACAAAAACATACATTTTGTGATTATGCGCTTTAAGGGTTAATAAATGTGAGTTCAGTGTGTATACGGTTCGGATTTTCATTAAATGCACGCACGTTTGCGCGGCCCAAAAAGCTTATTAACTCTTTACCAAATTATAAATAAAACCCGATTTCCCTTCCTTAGCAGATGAAATAGCCGAACCACGCCCACATATGAATATTAAAGTTGCCGCCTTTAAAGTAAGCGAAAAGTCAAGTAATAATACGCTGAGCGTGTATGCCATTTGCTTGGTTGTATCAATATACTGATATATATAAAATAATTGAGCCAGTGCTTGAAATTTCCAACAATTTGACATTTCGACAAGTGTAGACTCGGACGAGCCTCTGCAGCCTGCTTTTAAGCTTAGAAACTCCAAATGGTGTTCAGTCAGTAGCTTAACAATCATAGAATACTCAAGCGACTAGCAAAGGCTCTGATCAGACTGCGCGTATGCGCAGGCTGATCTGAGGCTTTGCTGGTCGCACATTACACATTGTTGGAAATCTCATGCACTGGCTCATTTATTATTATGTTGACCATTTAACAGGCAATCTGTTACTTGTCCATTGGCACGTATTTACCAATCGTTTGAAATATATTAATTTTCTAAATAAGTCTCATGATACAGAATTAGATTACATATATAGGTCAATAAATGGATAAAAGTGCTTACCGTCTGTGCGCAAAAGACACTCTGTGCATGATTTTGTCCAGGCCTCTTTTGGGACCAGGAGTCTGGGTTTCAGCAGGTGCTACACTGTATAATCTACTCCTTCCATGCTCCGTGTATGCGAGCACCGAATGATATGATGAGACTGTGCGGAGGTGCAGACTTACCGGATCCTTTGCAGCTCGCCTATGTGTAGTGCACCAGAATCTATGTTAGCTCATTTACTGGCCAAGCAACTCTGTGCATCCACTGATTAACGACTGGCCCAGAGAATCTGGGAATACAATCAAATTTATGGCATCTAGCTCAACTAAAAAAACTGCTATCATGATTATAAAAAAACACATTAAAACTATTTGATATTTACCATTTGCATATAGGCTTATTTGATTTTCAGTTTATAGCACTTGTGGGACATTTCAGTTAGTGAGAAACCCTGTAAACAATACAAGAATGATATGTCAGTCATTCAGCGTGTTTTGAATACCAATGCCGAAAACTCATCTAGTAGCAACTGCCGTGATTAAATTGTAGATTGAAATGTATTTGGTATGCTGGGTCAGGTGTGGTACTTGATTGTATCGATTCTTGATCTTTGCACCCTTACTTACTTTTACACAGGGTTCGCACAGGCTTGAAAAGTACTCGGATTTAGAGGGCTTTCTTGAAAAGTCCTTGAAAATTAAATATGCCTTGAAAAGTACTGGAAAATGACTGAAATGCCTTGAAAAGTCCCTGAATTCTATTTTCTGTAGAACTGAACACTGTTGATAGAGATGTAAATTAGCATAAATTTGCTGCGCCTTTTAAATAAAGCCACAACAATTTTATACCAAGTTTCTAGTACTAATTTCTCCATTATCTCAGTCTATCATTTCTGAAGTAGAATTTTTACACTTATATCAGGAGATTAAACTAAACGTTTTATTCCTTGAAAACTGCAGGATAGTCTTGAGAAGTCCTTGAAAAGTCCTTGAATTTTACTCAAACTTGCCTGTATGAATCCTGTTAAATCGTATGTCCTAACAAAACAAAATTCTGTGACTCACATAAAAAATCCTTAACAGTGCCAGTTTGCAGAAAACATACCTTTAATACAACCACGCAACTAGAAGGTCAGCCGAACTCGAATTTGGAGATATAGCTGTCATGCATATATAAACAATTTGCAGTAGAGTGGCATGAATTTTAATACTGATTGGCAGTGTGGATGAGGCAATTCCAATGTGTACCTACAACATGTCTTTTCAATAGATGAGTTTTTCACCATAAGCTTTTTTTAAAACAAGTTCTCAACCACTTTCATTTATTCAAAGAAATGAGCATGTAGAAATGAATAACTTTTCAGGTAGTTTATCATGCGCCTGGCTGACAATAATAGACTGTCTATTTTTCGCATCTGATAGCTTATCTTTAGATGTTTTATGGGAGTATATTGCTTAATTGCTAGTTGCGTGGTTGTAAATAGACGAAAAACAACGGGCATTGCCTACGTTTGCGTTGGATAACAGTAGTAATACAAAAATTATTTCATTCCAATTTAGACGAAAAAGAGCTCCATCCGGTGTCATTCACCTTTGAAAAACTGGCCTAGTGTTTTATGTCATAAATGGCCAAACATCCCATCAAATCTGTCATGTTTTCTTGTTGTGTATGGTATCAAAACCATATGTAAAGGCCCCTAAGCGTTACATTTTGTGCACATAGAGACAGATTGTTCAACTACCCTCTTCAGGGACACATTAAGAGTTTCTGACCGTTCCAATGCGGTACTTCTTTTGTGGAGCATTTGTGTCTTGTGTTTCTCATGCTTTTGCGTCTGTTCATTGCTGCCTTATGGTCACCAGCTGGGAATGGGCTGACCTCTTCGCTCTTGTTGGTGATGTTTATTGCATTTTTGTTACTTTCCCATGTGGTATCCTGGGTCAGTAGTGATACTTGAGAGTATTTGTTTCCTGGTCTGTGCCGTCTTTCTTACTTTGTTATATTCAGAGGTTGGGGGGAAAGGGCTGGATACTGATGTATTGTTTGACTGATCAGATCCAAGTTAAAAGTAAGTGAGTACATGTATGACCAGGAAATGCCACAATCACAAGAGCAACCCATGGTACCATGAGTAAGAGCCCTAGAACACAGACAACCACAAGTGACATGCACGGATCTAAAAAGTTTTGTCAGAGGGTTGTCCAAATTTGATCTTTTTTTTTCTTGTTTTTGTTAAAGTTGATGAGGGGATAGAAGATTCAAATACAACTATAAATAGGCCGTCATTGGTCCGCCAGCGAAACGCCATTTGAATGGCGTTTCGCTGGCGTACCAATGATGACCCAACATTGAGGTAGCTTTATGATTTTTCAGGGATTCCGGACAGTTTTGCTAAGGAACCCTATATTTTTGTGATTTTTCAAGGCGAGTCCAGACCCCACTCCCCCCCCCCCCCCCCCTCTGTATCCGCGCATGAGTGAATACAATTACAATAAAGCAACTAGCTTTGTCTTCCTCAGCAAGAGGATTGCTAAACTAGAAAAGACAATTGAAGGTCCATGTTTTTATTTAATTATTTATTTTGAAATAAGCTTCCAGAAGTCCCTGAATACGCTAAGATGCAATTTCACATGAAGTTACTTGAAGTCCTGGGTATGATAGCATGGGTAAGATATGATTTTACTATCCCAGAGTAAAATCTCAGATATCCTCATCCGGTGTGCAAGAAACTATTTGCTGCCATTAGAGATCGACTTTACTAGAAACTTAACAAGATCATTTGACTGGATAGACAGAAAGAAACAGTCAAATCTCGTAAAGTCCTCAGGACTAGTGGTTTAAACTCGAATAATCAGGAGTCGAATTTTACGGGGGTAAACATAAAAACCAGTTAAGCTCCAAAAATGATTATTATCAGGTTTTTATTTCTATTTAACACACATTTTTGGCGCATCAAAAAAATATGCTTTTAATAGTCAGTTATTAAAACAGATCATGAATAGGTCCTATTCTCTGAATCAAATATGTCCCAAATTGATTTCGAATTAGCAAGCATTAAAAAGAACTTTGAATTTATCAGGTTTGCTTGTAATGTGCATTACAAGGAGTTTTTGTTTTTAATCTCCTTGGGGTTCAAAATGGTGTATTGTGATTCGTTGTGAAGAATATTGAGTGCAATGCAACATTTTTTCATTCAAAATTGTTATGCTTGTTTCAAGATAACAGCTTTTGAATCTGGGGTCCTTTGCAAAAATCCATCAATAATTGATAACCTGAACTAATTTATAAAATTAGATCTATATCTAATTATGATTTCATATGAAATAATCATTTAACCGCCCTGAGGAACTATGGTTATTGACCCAACCATCATTTCTCTGTTGAAGAGTATACTTCAACAAAATGGGCGGATTACGTTTGAGCGGAAATCATACCCTGACGGAGTATGGAATGAGCGGAGATCCATTCAGTCAAAAGCGAGGATGGATAAAACATTCAAATGAGCACATTTTCCAGGTAATGATCTTTAAATAAGTATTTTCGCTCAGTTATATTACCTGTAGTTGCCAACATTGCTCAGTCCTTAATAGGTGATTTGGAGCGCATTACAGTGGCGAATCCAGAGGGAGTTCAGGGGGTTCGCCCTACCATTCCTGCTATTAAATATTCTGTGAAAATGAAATAAATTTGTCTCGATGAGACCAAATTATTTCATTTTCATAGAATATTTAAGATAAATGAGAAAATCCACAAAGCGAAACCAAAATCTTTTCTACATATGAACCCTCTTTTCTGGAATCCTTGATACGCCCCTGCATCAGGATGTTCACATGGAAAATTCGCTCATTTGAATGATTCAAACAGCCGCTCTATTACCTTATGATTCTCCGCTCTTTCGTAAAAATAAATCTGCTCTTTCGTATTATATATCCGCTCAAAAGTAAATCTCCCCATAAAACGGTTTGAGGCGTAATTGTAACGGTAGATGAATTGAATGAGTCGAGGCCTGTCATTTTTTAGTGGTCGTGGTAGAAGTGTAGTAGGGAAATGTTGTTAAAGGCATGGAGTAAATGGTAGGCAGTCCTGATAGGGCAATGTATTTATTGAAACGGAGGTTTAAAAGTAAACTGGCTCCAGTCCTTAAAACAATTTTTCATAAATGTGCCATATCATATGCTTGTAGCCAGTCTAACTCTGGTGGCTCTGTTTTAAATTTTAGATATTTATGATAAAATGTTAACATAAGCAATAAATTCAATTTTTGGAATGTTCATGGAATCATGAATACTTCGGGTCTCTTGCAAAAGACCCGAAGTATTCAAGATTCTATGAACATTACAAAAATTGAATTTATTTCTAAAGAAATTTTATTTTTTGAAATTATTGGCAAAGTACATCTGGATTGCCCCTCTGTTTTCGAATGTCCAATCTAGTTATATGGATTTCTAGCTTCGGTGAGGATGTGTTTCCATATTGATATCAACTAATTAGTGAACCACGTTCTGATTGCTAAATCTATTAGCCATTCTTTGAGACCTAATATACGCATTTACATAGCCGCTAGATTGTGTGTGATTAACCCCTCACCCGCCACTCCTGCTCTCTCATTTGCTTATATTGAAAGCGATATGGACCCAGATCATACTGCTCCCAGGATACACGTAGCAGTCTGATCAGGATTCATATCGTTTGATTCCCTAAAAAAATCCAGTCTTGAAGTGCACTTGAATATATGCAGCAGGCGACATGTCCCGGCATAAAATAGTGGCGGTATAACGGTTAATATACTGTATATACTTAGGCCCACTTACTTTGCAAGTGACCCGCAATATTCATGATTCCATGAACATTCCAAAAATCGAATTTATTTTTTAAATATTGCCGTTTGGAATGACTTAGTCAATTTGTATGGCTTCGATGGATTAACTCTTCAACAGAATAGTATTAAAGCTGTCTCTGCACATATTCCTTATCTTGCTTTAGTCTCGTGGATACATATGTTTTCGCTGCTTGATTGTATTTTGATGGAAATATTAACATTAAATCGCCATTTTATGTCTAGACATATTGCAGTTAACTCATAAGCTTTCAGAACTTCACAAATGCGACCAAACAACCCTTCAAATAATGTTTTATGGCATTTGAAGCCCATAAACAACTGTGAAAGTACAAGGCTAAATATAACAATGCCTTCTTGAAGATTAAGTATCGATTCTTAGGATTAAATAACGTTTCAAAAAGTGAGTATAATCAGAAAATACCAGAGTCACATACCGCAGACCAACAACCACAGAACATTTATAGTAACAATACATCTGTAAGACAATAATAGCAAAGCAACCAGCTTTCTCTTCCTCTTCAAGATGATTGCAAAACTAGAATGGACACAAAGCAATGCTTAAAAGACAAACACAGAACTGCCACAAACAATTGGAAGTACAATAAACAATAGATCAACAACAACAGAACCACCGCCGTAGAACGAACAGCAGCCTAAGCCTAAGCAAACTTGCAGAACGCCAAAATCTAGGGCGAAGTTTTGGTACCAGTAAAATGCATTTAAGTCCCGCAGTGGCTTAGGCTGCTGTTTGTTCTAAGGCAGTGGTTCTGTTGTTGATTCGTTGTTGATTTTTTCTCCCATTGTTGGATTCTGTAATTGTTCATTGTTTTGTTACATGCGGTACTTTCTGTCCATTCTAGTTCTGCAATCATCTTGATGGGGGAGAGAGAGCTTGCTGCTTTGTTTAGTTTGTCCTCCTAGTGTCTCGTGACTGTTGTATGGCTCTTCCTCGCGGTGCCACGGATTTCTCTGCAGTTTGCAATTGTGGTATTGTATGATCATACTCATTTTTGCATTATTTAGATCAGAATGATATCTTTGACCATATATGTTTGAATTGCACCGATCCTGGCAATTTTCGGAACATTTAAAAAAACATGTTGAAATATCAATACTTAACTGAGGAAGCATTGTAAGTTTGGTCCCAGGCAAGCAAAATGGTAGTTTATGAAATCAAATTTGATGATAGAAAACAATCTGTGAAATCGCTCTTAACTATCGACGAACACAGATCAAAAATCGCTAGAAACAGTGCTTTCGATTGCCATGCATCGCCAGTCGGACCACAAACGGCAATCGAAAAATGCATGTGATAGTTCTTTTTTGCTGTTAGGCCAGAATTTTTTTATTAGTTGATTTACAAACCCTCTTACTGTAATTTTCCGGAAAGTAAAAAAAACATCTATTTTCTAAAATTAGTTTTTATTTTATCCGCCGACTCTAGATATTATTTGTTTAGTTGAAAAATAATATAATTTGAGGCTCTGTCTGTGTTTTTTTGAGGATGACACTGTTAAAAGTGATTGACCTGTCCAAATATTTAGGAAAATGTTGAAATATATAAAGATTTAATACAGACTGTTGGTTTACATTACTTCTAAGTTTTACTGTTTTTTTTTCTGGGGATATTTAAGAAAAGCATTTTCAGAGCTTTTTTTCGCCCCCCCCCCCCACCAACCCTAAATGTGAAAATTAATCCCGTAAATCAACTAATAAAAAATTCTGGCCTTATACTCAACGGGAATTGCACATTATATGAAACCTGAGCAAATCAACAGGCTTCATTTTTTGTCCACCATTAATGAACAATTCAACTGATATGATGAACAATTCAACTGATATGATGGACAATTCAACTGATATGAAAATGGATGCTTGGAAAAATATGGTTTGGTTTAATGCTTTACATCCCAGTCAACATCTATGGTCATGTCGAGACGTTTAGTTCACCTAACCACGCTTTTTCCTGGCCAAGCTTGACTATGCAGTTGCCATGGTTAACCAGTACTTTCGTGCACATACTTTCGTTTGTAACTGATAACAACCCTGCTGTAGAAATTATTAATGAGCCGTGACACGTGACTTCCAACAATGTGGCATTTTGACAAGTGTAGACTAAGACAAGCCTGTGCAGTCGCCTTTTAAGCTTAGAAACTCCAAATGATGTTCAGTCGGTAGCTCAACACTCATAGAATATTCAAAAGACAAGCAAAGGCTCTGATCAGACTGCGCGTATGCGTAGGCTGATCTGAGGCTTTGCTGGTCGCACATACCACATTGTTGGAAATCCCATGTCGAGGACTAAAATTTTCATGATCAATCTCCAAGAAAGTATGGAAAATCATGTTACGTTCAAGGCGGTGAGGTGTTCTGTTCTTGAGAGTAAAACATCCTCTAAAGAATGGTACTTTTAGTTATGCACTTGACAGAGGTGAATTGGGAAATAGTTTTAGACTTCATAAAAAACATAAACTTGGTTACCGCTACACCAAGGATTGGAATGGTTTCAAAACGATGTACTATTCGCCAATAGTATTTTCCAAATATAAACAACACATGAACAGCGTTGAATAAAGTTGTTAAAATCTAATTGCTGTCAGATATATGACGTCATTCCTGATCTGGATCCAAACCGGTTGACCCTGATAGTCATTCTGAAAGGATTGTTAGAAAAAGTAATAATAATAAAAAGGTCACCAGACGACAAGATTATGAAAAATGAAAAATAATACACAGCATGCAAAGAGTTATTTTTTTTGCCTATTAAAGAGTTATCTCTGCCTTCTAGTGTCGTCTTCTGCAAACCTTTGTAAACATCTTGGACCTAGATCAGGACCAACATATCCATTGGCGTAGCACCCATTACGCAGATTACGCACGTGCGTAATAAAAATAGTAACATTCAAGGGCGGTCACTTAATGTGATAAAAGTGATATACCATGCGATAAGGAACTACTCATAAAGGAAAAAATTCGCTCTCTCTGTGTAGTGAGCAAATTCTTTCCTTTAAGATAAGTTCCCATTTTGAAAAAAAGGATGTGATCGAAGATAATCATTGCTTGATCCCGTAGTCTCCCTTTGATGTGCGTAACTTTTTCATTGTTTTTCATATGCCATTGAGAACCATACTGCTTGAAACTCTGATAGTGTTCCGGAAAAATCTTTCTGAAAACGTCAATTTTGAAAAAAAAAATCAGAAGATAACAAAGAGCATGAAAAATTACTCAGCATGCAAAAAGAGTTGCTATTCAGCAGCACTAGCAATTACACCGTGGTATTATACTAATTGAATAAAACACATAAATATTGCTTAATGTGCTCTAAACTAGAATTTAGAAAACGAAATTAAATTATTTTTGCAGTTTATCCAGTTTTATTTTGCTGAGTTGCAAGTAAAATGTGATTGTTACGTTCCGGAGGATAATATTAACTCTTTGAGTGCTTGGTAATATACTATTGCCCAGCATTCAAAGATTTTATAATCAGGCAGTGGATTTGATGTGGATTTTGTTTGTTTTGATGCTTAACGTCCAAGTCAACAGCTATGGTCATGTCGGGATGGTGAGATGACCTAACTACACTGTTACTGGGCAAGCTTGAACATGCAGTTATCCAGTACTTTGTGTGCATACTTTCGCTTGTAACTGACAACAACCCTTCTTGATCAGCGGAAGGGGGAGAATGGCCGTAGAAACTATTTCATGATCCATCTCTATGAAAGTTTGGACCTGGCCGGGGTCGAATACGCGACCCCTGGATCTGCAGTCAGACAGGCTACAGACTGCATTTATGTTGTTTATTCATTGTTTATGTTGTTAATCCATTGTTTGTTGTTGCTACTATCGTTTGTGTGTGTCTGAGGGGGTTCAGTGTTTAGGCTTTGTTTGTATGCAGTACTTAGTATCCTTTCTAGTTTTGCATTCTTCTTTATGAAGAAGAGAGAGCTGGTTGCTTAACTTTAATTGTCTTCCTGATGTCACGTGACTCTAAGTGTTCTGCAGCTCTTTCTCGTGGCCCTGTATGTCGGTCTGCAGTATGTGATTGTGATAGGTCCTGATCTTACTTACTTTTAATGATCTATACAAATATCACATCGGAAAGGCGGCAATCGAAAACGCTCTTAACAATCGACGAACACGGATCAAAAACGCATGAAACATTGTTTTTGATTGCCATTTGTCGCCAGTCATGCGACAAATGGCAATCAAAAACTGTTTCTAACGAGGTTTGATCTACGTTCGTCGATAGTTTTAACGTTTTCGATTTTGCCACCTATCCGGTGAGATTATGATAACGAAAGTCAGGGCCCGGAATTACAATGCCTTCTTAAAGTTAAGGAAGACTTAAGTTAAGTATTGATCTTTCAACATGCTATATTAAATGCTAAATAAATTGCCTGGATCGATGCAGTACTTGTGGTCAAAGATACATGTAGCATTGTGATCTACCGAAAAAATGAAAATATTTTGATTTTTATCAGTTTGAAACGTTATTTTTCGCATCCTGAAAAATCATTACTTAACTTAAGCCTTCCTTAACTGTAAGGAGGCATTGTAATTCCGGGCACTGGTCTATAAAATTGCAGGGTTCAACTGAGAGGATTCACAATGTTTGTGATTTTGCTTGTGGCGATTGACATTTTTATTTAATTTATTAACTCTGTAGTTACAGGTGCGTGTTGCATGTTTTATGCTTTTTTATGGAATTTTGACACCAACTTGTTATTGTTTCTTAAAGCCTGCCAATTCGGATGGAATGTTTAAACACATTTTAAAGGTCACTGCGTTGATAAGTGTTACTTTGTTAAGTAATATTGCACCAACCAAATAAATAGATCACGTCATTTGACACTGATTGGCACTTGACCTTTGGTAATTACGCAGTTTGTATGGCTAGGAGTCACTTTAAAATATGTGTCCTCCTATTGGTTGCTATAAATAAAAGCTTGCAGAAGTAGATGGCGCTTTATTGATCAATTAAAATATGACTTGCTAAAGATGATGTCATTCGATGAATCTGATCTGAGTTTCTACCATGGGATGTTATGGTATATACGATAATGTTCAGAGTGAGATCTGGGTTTAAATTAGGTTTTGGAGAAGTTTTCATTAGTTTATTAGTTTTGATTATTTTACTAAACTGTGCAAACAAAATATTGCAGAGAACTGAAACACAACTTAAAAGACAAAAATAATGAACCTCATTTGTAAGGTCAACTAGGTCACATATATCAGGCCATGCGTACCCAGGGTACGCACAGGCTTGAAAAGCACTTGGTTATACATGACTGTCTTGAAAGTCCTTGAAAATAAAATTGCCTTGAAAAGTACTAGAAAAACACTCAAAGGCATTGAAAAGTCCTTGAATTTTACCATTTGCAAGAGGATTCAACACTGTTTTGGAGGCCTAAATCAGTATAAAATTGTGGTGCCTTTATTTGGTGCAGCATATGCTGCACCATATAAAGGCACCATGATTTTATACTGATATACGAAAACTATATCTTAAGTAATGGACGTTAGCGTTTCAGAATTAGAATTTTAACGTGTAAATCAGTATTTTTCATACGTTTTCAGTCATTGAAAACAGTAGGAAAGTCTTTTTGAAGTGCTTGAAAAGTCCTTGAATTTTACACGAACTTGCTCTGTATGAACGCTGGTACCTTAAATGTACCAAACTGTGAGGCAGACATTATTTCAACTTTTACGAGTAGTTTTTATCGTCATTTTTGCTTAGTTCGAATATTGCTCTACTTAGTATACTGAACAGCAGTATCTAATATTACCTGTATATTTTAAAGCTGCATAATCTGTAACTTTTGATATTTTCATTTTAAAAATAATGTTTCTATTTTTCAAGAACACAGCAAAAATACTAAAATTCAGGTATACATTTTACCTTTTTCGTAATACTTAACAAATTATTAGTGCCAAAACAACAGCATTTATGTTAAAAATTAACTGTCTTGAATTATTGGAGGGACGCAAATAATTACAAACAAGAGAAAATACACCTGTTTTTATAAGATAATTCACCTTTTCATGCAGTTTTCAACTGTAGAAATTAGATTTATTGTGACAACATAACTTTATTCTACTTTTGCAAATGATTTAAAAAGAATTTTTTTTTTTTCGAAAAATGTTCATAGTTACAGAGTATGCAGCTTTAATGTAATATCGATATTAATTTGGCTAAGCCCAGCATGCAAAACCGCCATCGGAAGATAAAGTTAACTCTAAAGCAGCAGTTCTGATTAAAGTTTATCAATGTTTATCAGAGGCAAACACAGTTTCGTAATTTCAATAGCGATATAAAAAGCATTTAACATAACCCAAATAGAACTCAATAATCATTAAGTTTTGAAATAAACAAATATATGGACAAGCACACGAGGGTTTGGTATTTGTAGCAATTCGCGAGCAGCGAAGGCTCAAGTGAGCCTGCACAAACACGCAAGCCCTTCAGATCCTTCAATGCTGACATACACAAATTACAACCATGGTACTACCAATTGAGCAATATCACCCAATGAAACGTCTCAAAGATAAGCTGTCAAAAGCATAAAATAGGTGGTCAACTATTGTCATCCATGTACAAGAAAAACTACATAAAATCATGTTCATTTCTATGAAACAATGAACGTAGTTGGGAATTTGTAATGAAAAGCTCATGGTGAAACACTTTTATTCGAAAGACATATGTTGTAGGAACACATTGGAATTGCTTCTATGAGGCAATTCCATTGTATACCAACAGCATTTGTTGCTGAAAATAAGGACCCTATATTTAAATTTACACTTAAACCCAGTATCATGTCCATTGTCTCTGCCTCTTATAACATCTGAAAATGTCAATCAGTATTATAATACCTGTCACTATAACACAAATTGTTTTTGTCTATATTTGGATGACAGCTATATCTCCAAATTTGATTTCATGGACTACCTTTTTGCTAACCTGGTAGTTGCGTGTTTGTATACTCTGCGAGATATGTGATAGATATATCATTTTTTTTCTTTCAAATATGCGAGACGTACTGAAATATCACGCATTCTAGCCGGTTCTGCATTTGTATTTGCTATGTGCTCTTGAACTCACACCGAATCACATGCTCTGTTTTATGCCCCAAACTTTGAAACAGTTGAAGGGGCATATTGCTTTGGGCTTGTCCGTCCGTCCGAACAAAAATTAAGCTAGGTTTGTTTTTAATTTCATAGATAGATTCCCCAACAAAAAAATAACTGAACCATATTTTTAAGTCTAGATTATCTCCCGTTGAGGAGTTATGTCCCCTTTAAAAGGTCATAATGGAATTTTGTAATCAAAATATCTCAAAAACTATTGCAGTTAGGAGCTTCAAACTCGGTCAGCTGGTAGAGGATGATGAGTAGTACAGCTTGAAGCTTCAAACTTAAAATGACCCTTTACCATCCTTCTTGACAAACAAAGGGTTGGGGGCTTAGTGTCTCATAAACATCAATTTTAGTTTACAGATTTTTACATACACACATAGTATGTGTATACATCTATACATGAGAAGTATATAGAAGTTTTATGGAAAATGTCAATGCTCTTATAGCTATAATAAATAATTTGGACTACATTCACTGCTACTTCATTAGATGAGATAAAAGGCGACTAAATGGGTTGACCTTTTTAATATTGCCTTTTAGCACTCGATATTATCTGGGACACTATTTGAGATTTCCAACAATGTGGCATTTTGACAGACTAGCCTGTGCAGCCTCCTTTTAAGCTTAGAAACTCCAAATGATGTTCGGCCAGTAGCTTAACAGTCATAGAATATTCAAACGACTAGCAAAGGCTCTGATCAGACTGCGCGTATGCGCAGGCTGGTCTGAGCCTTTGCTTGTCGCACATACCACATTGTTTTAAATCTCATGTCATGGCTCATTTTTATATAACGACAAATGGAGACGAGCATCGATTGCTGAATGTACCCAAATAGCCATTAGTATTACATAACAGCTGGGTATTGTTTCACATGAACCAATGTTCAAGGGGGCGTGAGAATTGTTGCACCTTTCTTTAGTTCTCATGAAAAGACGCAATAAAACCGAGTATGTTGTTTTCTTATATTGTAGGTTCTCTCTATTTCTGAAGGATCTGTTTTTTCCAGATTATTTTGAGCCGAGCATGAAAAAATATTTATAACCCCTGGGCCTGATTAACCATGATTTACGAGCCATTCATGTTCGAGTCATTGAAATTTTACTGTTATCGTCATCATGGCTAACAGACCAACGTCAGACTGGCATCAGTCCACTAAATGCATATAATTACATTTACAAATATATTAAGCTTTGAAAACATCATCTTATATATAAATTCTATCATCTCTGGTAGTCGTGAGTCTTATGTCTGAGCACTACAAGTAAAAGTCATAAAAATTGGTATCTTAGAGAGAATATCAGTTTTACTAAAAAGGACATTAGAGACTGGGGCCAGTCTAGACCATTGTTAGTAGTCGTATTTACATGCTATGATGATTCCTGCAATTCCATGCCAGATATTTATATGCATGCATTGGTTTTGGATTTGTCTTTGTCATTAAAAACCTCTGTTGTTTCGAAAATGAATAATGTATTGATTTTGCACATATGCAATTTGCAACTCAGCATTTGCTTCGATCATTAACCCATACAAGCCTAGCGTCCTTTTTATGGGGCATCGGCAAACAGTGCAGAACCAGACCAGACGCCGCAGAACGAAGCGTCTGATCAGGTTCTCCAATGTTTGCTTTCAAAATGTTCTATTCGAATAAAAATGAAAAATACCACCCAACGCCCTTAAAATTTGAAAAAAGACTCGTCCTAACGATAGAGATAGGAAAAGTCCTTCGGCTTAAATGGGTTAATGGAACCAGCTCTTAGGATTTCGCTACTTATTTTATAAGCGCCCAGGGGAAGCCCAGAGAAGCCTGCACACGTACATCACATGCAGACTCAACAGAGCGTCCCTGCTTGTATGAACTATGTTTGATAAAAGTTGATGTCGTTTGTGATGTCTAATTGTGAAGTTGTCACTTGCCCATTGATATCATGGGTCAGGTGTGGTGCTTGATTGTATCGATTCCTGATCTTTGCCCCTTTTCTTACTTTGATTAAAAAGACATTTATCGGATGCTCAATGGACAACGGTGGGTGCACGTTCAAAAAAGTAAGTAAGTATGATCAGGAAATATCACAATCACAAACTGCAGACAAACCCATGGCACCGCGAGGAAGAGCCACACAACAAGCACGAGACACTCACTCTTTTAAGTATTATAATAGTGGTTTATTGGACACTGTAGTGACTGAGTAGATAAGAGGCTTTATAAAATATACTAAATAAGAGGCTTTATAAAATATACTAAATATGAAACCTTAAAAAATTGAAGGACAAAAATGAAAATGATCAGCAAACAATCCTTAAATTGAAAAAATGAACCCTTCCCATTTTTAAAGCTGCATACTCTGTAACTATGAACATTTTTCGAAAAAAAAAGTTTATTTTTAAATAATTTGTAAAAGTAGAATAAAGTTATGTTGTCACAATAAATCTAATTTTTACAGCTTAAAACTGCATGGAAAAGTGAATTATCTTATAAAAACAGGTGGTTTTTCTCTTGTTTGTAATTATTTGCGTCCCTCCAATAATTCTATACAGTTATTTTAACATAAATGCTGTTGTTTTGGCACTAGTAATTTGTTAATAATTACGAAAAAGGTAAATTGTATACCTGAATTTAAGTATTTTTACTGTGTTCTTGAAAAATAGAAACATTATTTCTAAAATGAAAAGATCAAAAGTTACAGACTATGCAGCTTTAAGGATTGAGAAGACGATGTGGCGTTTAACCCTTTGTATTCGGCAAACCCCTAAACGAGTACGTTTGCAAACAGTGAAAACACAGATGAAATGCAGCATAATGGCTGCATTTCATCAGGGTCTTCACTATTTGTAAAGGTAAAACAGATCTTCAGACAATTGAATACAATATCGCTTGAAAATTATAATCTGACACCTCTAAATATGTACAATGGACTATGCAAACTTTATTGTTTCAAACCAGAAGGAAGAATCCATTAGTATACAAAGGGTTAAAGAATACTTTTGCAAGCGATATAAGTACTAGTTTCATGTGAATCGGTCCATATCTCTTTCCGGAATTGTACGAAGTTAGAATTAGCATTTTGATATCATTAATCCAGTACAATGAAGGAAATGAATCATTTTTTTGAATTGAGAATCCACGGAATAACAGCTAGACAGAACAAACATCAAGACGCTTAGACTTGGCATCTTGATTTATATGTTCTATGAGATGATGCATGGATAAGATAGGGGTCTTTCATGCAAATCAAACATCTATGTGTCTTGATGCACATCTGAACTAAGGGCGAGGTTGGTGCGCCGTAAAACCGGTTTAAGCCCTCCAGTAACTATTTTACTGACCGTTCCAAGGCGGTACTTTTTTTGTGTATCATTTGTATTTTTGTATGTCTTGTACAGCCTTGTGGTCACCTGCTGGGAAAGGGCTGACCTCTTGGCTCTCGTTTGTGATGTTTTATTGGGGTTTTATCACTTTCCCATTGGTATCCTGATCCAGGTGTGGTGCTTGATTGTATCGATTCCTGATCTTTGCCACCTTTCTTCAAACAATCTAGAAAACGCTATCCTAAGAAAAAATGATTATATTTCAACTTTTACTGAAAGGGCAGATACATACGTGTCCATGTTGGCATCAACTCTTCAATGGGTAACCCTATTCGTATTAATAACTTATGTTTTGCTATTCTGTGCGAAGTGATTTCACACTGTTCATCTTAAAACATGCTACTGTCATGCCAGCCAAGAGTGACAGTGACGACATGTTTTGTTTACAAACTTATCAGGGACTTGTAATCGATAAATCACTTGTGTATTAATCCTATCCGCAGGATAGGATTAATACACAAGTGATTTATCAATTCACATTAGCTCAAGAGGAGTTCGAACGTTTTTTTTCTTAACAATTATAAACAAAACATGATGTCACAATCACTCTTGGCTGGCAGGACAGTAATATACATTTATATCACCATCATTTCTCTTTTACCACAACACATGCATGCCCGATTCAGCCTCAAAATAATGTAACGATTCGATACAGTAAGCTCCGCACTAAACTTACCACCTATCACAGATTAATTTCAGCTAAATTCTTGTATATCAATTTATTTGCTATTCTGTGAGATGTTGTATAGCTGTTTAACTTGTTTGTAACACCATAACTCTTAACATATGTGAGTTAGTTTTGCCTTACTTATGTCGTCTGCTGATAACCTTAGCAAACAATTTGGGCATAACGTCGGGCCTGATCTGGATCCAAACTGTTTCCCACTCTGATGGTAATCCAGATTTTTTTTCCGAAAAAATGGGATTTTGAAAAAAATAGCAGACACCAATAAAGCATACAAAATTAAACAGCGTGCAACGGGTTAAGTGCATATGCATGTGCATCTGTATTTATTTTCCAGACTTTTCCATATTCTCTTTCTTTTCTAAAGGTAACGTTTTCTTTACACCCATGCTAATTGTGTCCCGCCTATTTAGCGTTGATGATCTAAAAAGTGTCTTTAAAGCACTCGTACAGCACTATGGGTTGCCGATCTTGCATGGAATAGCGGATTTCATAGGCCTTCCGTACTTTTCCGGATTTACATCGGGACTCAAGTCACATGAACTTATATCACATGACTAACTCAGCCAATCGAAATTTGTTCCGTTACTACAAGACCGAGCAGTCATGTGTCCGAGGTCAGTTTCAAAACACCAAAAGAAATTCTGATTTGTAAGCAAATAGGTTTGCATAGTGTGGATTAGTTGTAAAGGGCCACTATTGTAACCTCGAAAACCAATTTTCTGCATTAAGCGATGATAATTGACCCGCGACATGAGATTTCCAACAATGTGGTGTGTGCAACCAGCAAAGGCTCAGGCCAGCCTGCGCATACTAAGAATATTAAGCTACTGACCGAACATCGTTTGGAGTTTCTGTGCTTAACAGGAGGTTGCACAGGCTCGTTTGAGTCACCACTTGTCAAAATGCCACATTGTTGAAAATCACGTGTCATGTCTCAATTATTATATAGTCGGTCTTGAACTCCTTTTTAGTGGCCGCTTAAGACAGGTTTTACTGTATCTTTAACCATTGTTAGCATGAAATGAATGCAAAAAATGCCAAAGCGATCATTGCACTGGAATGCACAATTTCTGTGTTTTTAAAATACCAGAACCTCCTACAATTTTCAGCAAGAAATGCGAAAAGGCCCCTTGTATTGCATGGACCGGACACGACCTTTTGATACATACATGTATCCAATTTGCACAAAAACTTCCAATAAACGCCCATGGTAACTTGAGGTCTGAATTTAGGACTAGGTCTTCAAATCGCATGCATGCATGCAGTGATTCATTTACAATTTTGGGCTTATGGGTCCTGGGACTCGCTGTTAACCATATTAATGAGTCTAACTGAAACTTTATGAGTCCAGAACGCTATTTTTCATGACAAGTCTGCAATACCATTGCATCCTGGGACTCGCTGAAATAAAAACTTTGCATCCCAGAGACAAACTTATGCGCAAAAGATGCAGGATGCGCAGGTAAAAAAATCACTGATGCATCTTGATAAAACAAGTATGGGATTGCCCACTTTGTGTTTAAGGGGTTCTAACTATGATGCTTTTCTGGCGTGAAGATCTGTTTTTATCTGAGCAAACCGTGCAGATCCTGATAAAATGCCGCATTATGCCAAAGTACCCAGAATGTAAAAGGTTAAAGATTTATCGCTGAACAATGTGTTTCATTATGACCGGACGGCAATCAAGAACGGTGCTGAGAATAGTAGCGTGTGGCTAGAAGATCTAGCACCTTGCACCAAAGACTACATCAGTCTATCAGGCAATGTGATTAATTATCAAGGAGATAGGATGATCACAGTCATAGAGGTGTCTAATATTGTAGTGACGGTTTTGCATGCATTATATCCTAGTAAACAATTTGTCCACCATGTTGGTACCTTTTCCGTCTAGAAAAATTCTGAATTTACATGTAAGTATCAAAATCATTGCTCTATAAATGTGGTTTCGTTCAAAAGAATACTTTTTGACAGATGTTCTTTCTTAATCGGCTACATTGTACATATCCCCATTGGTAAAACAATTCTTGTTTCATTCTGAAAGCCTGTTTATTAATAGCCTTTAGGACGTAAGCAGCGCAGCATGGTGTTAATTAACTTGCTTTTTGCAATAATCTAAGTGCTTCATTATATTTATTGTTCTAGTCACACCTTGTGTTAATGCTTTCTACACACAGGTGAGCAAAAACAAATATATCTTTTCACGCTAAAGAGCTCAACTGGCTGACACAAATCATTAAATTGATTTCAAGTTAATTATTCTTATTTAGCTCATCTGAACCACCCATACAATATCCTTGATACGCCCCTGAAAATACTGCAAACAATTGTACTTGCTAACCTGGATCAAATGCTCCCTCTATGAGCAGTTTGTACTGTTAAGCGACAAGCGAGGCTCAGACGCGACTGCATAGCATTCGCTGGTCCCACACATTTAGCATGAACGCAGATGCACGACCAGACTATAAACTAGATGTCTGCTGTTACGGAATACCTGTACTTGCACGATAAAAATATGACGTAACGCATGTATGCGATATAACCACACAACAAGCGGGTTAGCTAAGCGGTAGTACATGAACTCGAATTTGGAGAGATAGCTGTCATGCAAATATGAACAATTTGCAGTAGAGTTACAGGAATTTTAATATTGATTGGGGTGTTTAAAAGAGGTAAAGACAGTGGGCATGACTTGGAAAATGTATAAAATAGTTTCCAAATAGTTTTCTTCCATTATTTTTAGTAACATGTTGTAGGTACGCAATAGAATGACCTCTATAAGGCAATTCCAATGTGTACTTACAATATATGGAGTTGCTCGCCATAAGCCTTTTAAACAAATTCTCAACCACTTTCATTTATTCAAAGAAATGAGCATGTAGAAATGAACAACTTTTCATGTAGTTTGTCATGCACCTGGATGACAATAAAAGACTGTCTATTTTATACTTCTGACAGCTTATCTTGAGATATTCATGGGGTGTAAGTAAGGGTGCAAAGATCAGGAATCAATACAATCAAGCACCAAACCTGACTCAGGATACCAACGGGAAAGTGATTAACTCACAGTTTGACACCACTGAGAGCCAAGAGGTCAGCCCTTTCCCAGCGGGTGACCACAAGGCACAAATATACAGACGCGCACAAAGGCATAACAAACAGGAAAGAAAAAACATAAATGATCCACAAAAGAAGTACCGCCTTGGAACGGTCAGTAAAAATATTTAACTGGAGGGCTTAAACCAGTTTCACGGCGCCAACATCACCCTTAAATCAGATGTGGATCAAGACACATAGATAACTGGTTTGCATGAAAGACCCCTAACTGATCAATGCATCACCTCCTAGAACATATAAATCAAGATATAAAAAGGATATAAAGCAAAGATGAGGACTCAACAGTAAATAAAACTGAATACAGGGACAAAAGAAATCCAACAGGTAAACCATGGTGGGCCTGAAAAACAGCCAAAGCACCAGGCCCCTACCAACTATATTGCTAGTTGCGATGTTGTAAGAACCGTTATCAAATGGGCTGACTCAAACACTATGCAGCTGCACTACACTAACAGTTGCCTTTATTCACGACGGATGTTTATCTAATCACCATTAATTCAAAACGCAGTGAAATACGAATTACCATTAATTTAAAATGCAGTCTGAAAGCTTCATACAACCTCGTCTTATTCTGATTAATGGAATCACAAACGGACGAGCCAAACATATTTGTTCAACCATCTTTGAGTTGTTTGGCGGATACACACCAGACCCAACATATTTTTTAAGTCCTGCATTTTAGTTTGACTTCATTGCAAGGAAAAGAACAACATGAAGTATTTCTTAAAGTACAGTCCGTTAAAATAATCTGGAAAATAAGATCCTTCAGAAGTTGTGAAAACCTACAAATATTAGAAAACAGCTTATTAACTAGCAGATACACTGCTTGCCGTCAGAACCCAATATTCGTGAAGGACCAGAATATGAAAAAAAAAAATATCAACACTATATCGATGCACGGGGAGAAGTTTTACCAACTCCACACAAGTACTTGTTTTCGCTCTTTGAGGTTCAATGATAAGTTGCGTGTTCGTAATGTGAAGTATTTTTTGAACATTACTAGGATTGTTCCCCAGACAATGTGCATGTCCGTGAGTAACCTGCGAATGTCATGTCTTTTTTCGATTATTTCCAGTTCGATTTCGGACGTGCAGGGCCTTCATAACTGAATTAAGAATTGAACACTCTCTGCACGTCCAATTTAGTACGTTTCCTATGAAAAAAAATTGGACGTGTCATGTCTTTTTTTATCATGTCATCTTATACAATACAACTTCTCGACGGGTTTTTAATGCAGACACGACAGAAATGCAATATGAGCCTCGTCACGAAAGCGAGTTTCCAAACAGTCTCTTCAGCCACAGAGACTAGCTAGAAAATTGCAATTTCGCTCATAGCAAGTCTAGATATGATACTTCACGATAAGCGAATAACAAAGGCGCTGATCAGTCTGCGCGGATGCGCAGGCTGGTCTGCGCCTGTGTTGTTCGCAAACCCCGAAGACAGCTTTTCTCGCGTCGGGGCCCCAATATGAGCCGCGACATGTGATTTCCAACAATGTGGTATTTTGACAAGTGCAGACTCAGACGAGTCTGTGCAGCCATATTTTAAGCTTAGAAACTCCAAATGATGTTCGGTTAGTAGCTTAACAGTCATGGAATATTCAAGCGACTAGCACAGGCTCTAGTCAGACTGCGTGCATGCGCATGCTGATCTGAGCCATTGATGGTCGCACATACCACATTGTTGGAAATTTCATGTCGCGGCTCAATTATTGTACTGAGGCGGTGAGGCAAATCAATGATGGCGCATTTAACATCCTTTCTGCGCAACGGTATTCTTCTTTGTATGAGAATTCAACCACGTATCTAGCAGGTTAGCAAAGAAGTCGTTCTTGAACTCGAATTTGGAGATTAATGTCATGCAAATTGTAACTATTTGCAGTAGAGTGACAGGAAATATAATACTGATTGGCAGTTTGGGATGTTTAAAAGAGGTATACTAAAACCAACTGCTAATTGGACACCTTACATTTTTACGCTAGTTCAGAAAGTGAAACGTAGGGTATACAAAATTCACGTTTTTTAAGTGAAGCAATAGTTTGCCGAGATTCTGCAAGTTATTTCATTTAAAAATGAAAGGTTCTTCTTGCACGGACGAAGTAAGAGAAAACGTACCCTCATTTCAAAAAGTCACACTTTTTCTACGATATAAACCATAGCACAAATTAACGTTTTTGTTTGTTTGAAGATGTTACTGGCTAGCGTGATATACGAAGAATAAACCTCAAAAGTTTTGATTCCATCGGACTCGCCGTTTTTGCTACTCAACAACATAAGACAACACTTTTAGCAGATTAATCATTAAACTTCAGCTTTAAGCATGCAATTTACATAGAGACTTTGCACTGCTCTGTACGCTATATAATCAGCGATATGGCAGTGAAATTTTCAGCGATTATCACCAGACGTCACCGTCCTTCTTTAAAAATTGAAAAAAAAATAATGCTACCAAATCGATTTTTAAACTCATAACATTGAAACCGGAAGTGTACAGTAGTCGTAAAACAATAATCGCCAAAAAAGGACTAATCAAGTTCTACTGTGTTTGGCCTACAGTGTTCAAATAAAATTAAGTGCATTTTACAATTTTACCAGAAAATACTGGTGAATTTCAAAAATCTCGAAAAAAATTGAAAAATGCAACATTTTAGAAATGTGTAAATAATCTACCTTTAGCAAAATTTCATTGTTTGGTGTTTTTCAAGTAGGACAGACCAGTTTGTAACCATCTAAACGTCAATTTTATAAAAAAACACTCTCAAAACCATTTTTTCCTAAAATATACGATTTTTGCATTTTTAAACCAAAAAACTTGGAAGTAAAAGAAAACTGTTCAAAAACACTGCTAAAGGTTTGCCCATTAAAATACACATATATAGGCATAAAATCATTTCAATATTATTAGCGTTTGGTCAGAAATAATGAATTTGAAAAGTGACCAATTAGAACCTGGTTTTAGTATATATACAATGGACATGATAATTGGGAAATATAAATTTCCAAATAGTTTTCCTCTTTATTTTAGTAATATATGTTGTAGGTACACATTGGAATTGCCTGGCAATTCCAATGTGTACCCTCAACGTATGTCTTTTCAATAAATGAGATTTTCACCATAAGCTTTTTTTTTCATACAAATTCTCAACCACTTTAATTTATTCAAAGAAATATGCCACCAGAAATGAACAACTTTTCATGTAGTTTGTCATGCACCTTGATGACAATAAAAGACTGTCTATTTTATGCTTCTGACAGCTTATCTTGAGATGTTTCAAGGGAGTATATTGCTAAAATGCTAGTTGCGTGGTTGTAAACAAGTATGTCAGACCACGAAAACGCAACCACTTCTCCTTTTCTCAGCAAGATGATTGCAACACTAGAAAGGACATTTAGAACCACACCCGGGCTACTAGCCCAGACATCTTTGTTGTGATTGGCCCTTTAAGATAAGATTTGGTACAGTTATTTATAATTGTATTATGCGCTCCTTCAGTGGGTCTATCCAACCATCAGGATGTCATAGCCAAAGCCTCCATTGGGGCATCTACATGGTAATTGCCATCTGCCCGATTGTGCACATCAAAAAGTACAAGTCAGATGTCTTATCTAAGAGTGTTACATAAAAGTCAGATCCCTCTGCCAGATTGATGAAAGTCGAAACAACAAAAGAAAATGCAGAGATTAGCTTTAACTCTTACACGAAAAAATACAAAATAGGCAAAAGGAATTGACAGATTATCTGACCCTCCTAAACCTATATACAGTTTCCAATGTGACCTTGACATACAATAAAACAAAAATGGAACAAAATATACATCATGAACTTAAGCCCAGAGAATTAAAATGAATATGAACATTTTAAAAGGCTAGTGTAGAGACAACAGGTTAACAAAAAGCAAGTTAACTGCGACATACAGCACAGTTGCATTTTGGACCAGTCCATGTGCGGATAAGCCTCTCGAAGTCATTGAAAGCAGAAACATTTCTCATTTCATTAGGGAGGCTGTTCCACACCCTGGCTGCTTCGAAGCGGAAATATATCTGTACGTATGACATCGTTCTTACCGTATGCATATTTAGTGTGTTCTCATACCTGAAAGGGTAGGAAGACTGTTTAGATTGACTAAGTCTCTGATATATGTAAGAGCAGAATAATTGATACATTTAAATGGTTCTGGAGTAATTGTTGTCTTCCTATGTAGGTTCAGTATAACATGTAACCTTCCTTTAAAATTGCCAGATAATAGGACAGTAGCTAAAATTGGATCTGATACTGCCGATGGAATTCGGCCGTGGACATTCAGTCTGAGCGACGATGTCAAGTGATATGTCAATAAAAATGATTCTGTCACATGCTAGATGTAGATTGGTTTGTTCTCTCCACTCCTACTGTGTAAAGTTATTAACAACGACACTTCAAACTGTCTGGGTGAAAAGGCAGGAAATTAAAGCCTACCTGTGTGTAACATATGCAACACGTCATGCAGTGCTCTGTTTGGGGGATTTGTGATGTACAAAGCCTTCAGACGGACATTTCAAACTGTCTCGGTGACATAATCTCTTAATTGTCCGCAAATAGATTTGTCGTTTTAACTTTGCCTGCTGGCGCTTTTATCCTTGCATACCATTTTAACAGATCAGTTTGTCCCGAACGTGACAAAAAGATTTCCGCCAATAACCTTTGCAAACAGTTTGAACCCAGACCAGACCCGACCAAACGTCTGTAGCTGTCTGGTGATGTTCCTAAAATAGTCTTTATACTGACAAAACTATGCAAACTTATCCAGCATGCAAAGAGTTACTAGTTTCCAACAGTCAGTCGACAGTGTCAAAAACTTTCATCTGGAGCTTGAAAAGGCTTTAAAATTAATACCGCTTTGATCTTAACCCTTAAAACGACGATCATGACAAATTGCACTGTACACTTTTGTGAATTATTGCTTGGATTTCAGTGAGAAAATAGACCTTGATATTTCATATGAATCATCTACAATTCAGACAATTCACATGAAATATCGTTCCTTATTTGATTCCTGAGACAGCAACAAACTTTAAAAGTGTTGTTTGTTTGTGTGGACAGGCAAATTATCGCGTAAGAAATGTGTGATTACTTGCTGCAAGAACAATCTTTCTACACAGACCCAGGAAAGAATTTATTGGATACATGATAAGGTTATATGCTGCGGAATAAGGTTATACGAGGCAGTTAAAACTGTGCACCTAGCTACACAACACGGACCCTGATATTTGTGATCTATGACACGCCTAAAGTAGCTATTTTCGGAGCACTGACACGTTAAATGTACAGTGGCCTTCTCTTTACACACAGGTAGGCGTTGCTTTCCTTAATATTTGAATCTAATCAGGATCGACCATGTGACTTTGTGATGAGCTGCTGACAATCATTGTGATCGCGCTCCTGAATCGGTTTGTCCACGGTCATGTTCCAACGGCAGTATAAGATTTTAAAAACTAACAGCCTCGTTTCTTAGGATCCTTTGGAGCACATTTTGTTGTCTGGCAAATCTTAAAAAAATTGTTTTTTTGCAATCAAGCTGGTAGTCCAAGTTGACTCTCAAGAGCTTCATTGTTTCCTCACACGGTTATAGTGTAATTTCTGTTTCACTTTCTACTACAGCCTGTAGGCTGGTGCATACGATACCGTATTGTCATCGGCGTAGTTGTACTTTGAGCATTTCTTTAGAAGTACAAACTGGCATTGATAAAAGTGTTAAAAAATAGAGGGCCCATGATGGACCCTTAAGGGACACCTTTAATGATCTTGCTCCAGCTACTAACATGATACCTTAATTTCACTCGCTGGTAACGATTAGATAGTTAGCTTGCTTAAAAGATACAAGTCCTATATACGCCTCCAATTTTGCAAGATAGAATTCATGAGGTATGAAATCAAGGACCTCTCTTATGAGTTTCTTGTGAGCCCAAAAATATTATCCATATCATCAAATATGTTCGCTACGTGAAAAGGTACTCGAGAGAGCTACACTAGTTAAACTCGGACTCACTGAAGTTTTTGTAGCATCACCTGTCACGGTTGTGTTGTTTACATTTACATATGTGCCTGTTTCTCTTTAGGCTGTTGCTATCATATGATGACACTCACTTAGACCGCAGTTGAAGCTTAGAGTGTTCTAAGTGGCATCTCCTGGGCCAAACCGAATGTCGTATGTACATGTACATGGGCGGTCGTCGCGAGAAATTGTGTCTTTGATTTTTTTTCAGCAATGTAATGCTCAGCTACAGATATAAGCTAGAATATGGATATTTTGGATGTGACAAGTTTAGCTTTTTTTTTCTCCAAAAAACAAATAACATAGGCGCTGATCAGACCGCGCGGATGCGCCTTTGTCAGCCTGTGCTTATGCGCACTAGAACGCAAAATAACCGTTCGACAAGCTGCAAATGAATGAACTGCCATCTCACAACAGTTCGCGTGCGTTTGCTAAGCGAATTGACAATTGTCTGGTTGTAAATCGAATTCTATGCAGTTCCATTGTACGCTGTAATTTCATAAACTATATTAGATTTTGTCTTTCTCTTCTGATAAGAACTGTGATGAGTTGCGCTGTATTTTTATGTTAGCCGGAATCAAGCATAATGTACAAGTTTGGATGTGCGAACAGCGAAGAATCAAATCAGTCAGCGTATCCGCACAGTCTGATCAGAGTCTTAGTTTTCTGCCTGTAGAAACGTTGGACCCTTGGCTACCCATAGAGCGTCCATCAAAGACTCAGATCAGCCGGCGCATCTGCGCCGGCTGATCTGAGTCTTCGATGAGCGCACATGCAAACTTGTACATTATGCTGGATACCGGCTCCTATTGAAATTCTGATGCATTATTCTAATGATGGTTCCATTTGGTACACTTTGATTCCAATCAATATATCTAGTGATAATACGTACT
The DNA here is from genome assembly GCA_964019695.1 of Loripinus fragilis. Classification (NCBI taxonomy): domain Eukaryota; kingdom Metazoa; phylum Mollusca; class Bivalvia; order Lucinida; family Lucinidae; genus Loripinus; species Loripinus fragilis. Next base: position 73,758,456 of record OZ026529.1, read on the forward strand.
GAAACGACCGCGTTTAACGCTTTGCTTGATAGTGGCGAGTTTTGTCCTTTGATGGCCAGTTGGGATTTAGATCAGGCCTCACAAAACGAACTGGATCGAAACATTTTGACGTTCTAATGGTACTTTGAAAAAATATATATTGTGTGGTGTGGAAAACATCTGCAGATCGCAAAAACACGCAATGTTACCCAGCATGCAAAGAGTTGAATTAGTGCTAATGAGGAATAACCACCCTTACTGAGCTCACATGAGCCATTTTACTGATATTTTCACATATTGGTTGGTACAATTAGGGTTGTCCATTCTATAAGGTCAAATGTCGAAGTTTATCAATTCTGAGGCAGTTCTAACCAGATCAGATAGTTTCATTTTGGCATTACAGTGCAGACTTTTGTCAAATGTATAGTTTACTCCACCCCTCACTGTGCTTCACAACCAATCAGTTTGCACTGCATAAAATAAAAAAAAAACTTAAGCCAATATTATCACATATTTTGTCAATAGCCTATTTGTAATATCTATTAAGTAAAATCATTAAGAAAATCCGTTAAGTGGTCAATGCGACCATTTCCAAAGGAACAGCCAGAAAAGGGGAGGAGAAAACTATACTGAGGGGAACAGTTTAGCAATATACTTTGAAGATTCACAGTCTAGAAGAGATAGGACTTTTAGTTATATAGTGTCAGAAATATATGTTGACAAACGTTCACGATTAAGATTACATTAACAGGTTTACGTTTCACATAATGTCAAGTCTGATTTATGCCCCCTTGCTAAAACAGTTTATCTGGCAATAGTGCGAATAGTTTTCGACTACAAATTTCTATTTTCTGTCAAATGTTTAGATCTATAAGCAAGGAAGTGAAAAACGGTTTAAAACTGAACGTTATGTTCACCCAATTCGTATAGTTTTTAGTTGAAAATCGTATTTTTCCAAATTACCTCCCTTTCAATTGAAAAATGTTTGAAATTGAAATGCTCAGCAGATCAAATCCTCACTATGAAGTGGGATTTTGTTTCTGTGTTTGCAAACCTGCAAATTAAAAACATCTAATGCTTCAAAGCGCCTACGGGGAACCCCATTATAAATAATTGCAAAACTTTTTTCCCTCAGTATATAAGTAGGTCATAGCTCACATATTACAAGGATAAAGAAATTAAGTGGTTCACTCGCTTCACTCGTTCTCACTTAATTCCTTTATAATTGTTAAATATGATCTATAACCTATACGAAAGTCTGAAGAAGATTGCAATTGAACAAAGAAGCTTGTCAAACAGCTTTCAGTCAATTTCATACATGTCGAACTTAAACGGACATCTGCTTTTCCAAGCTGACCGTTTGTCGTGTTGGCACCAATTTCACATTACCTGTATTAATTTTATCTCTAAGCGGACGACGGAGTAACCATAGCTACGGGCGTTTTATCCACTAGACTGGTTTTCACAGTTTATTGAAATTATTTAGACTACATTTAATTAGAATAGTATGCCAAACGCTGTTTGCTTCTATACTTAATTGGCAATTATTCGCAGCAGACGACATTTTCAAATGCATTTTTATGGTTAACAGACGCGTAGATAAGTTTACACCACGAGTGCAGTCTGATCATCGATCAGGATATTCAATTTAATACAGTTCTAGATGAACCTTGTGTGCGTGAACAGTGAAGACCCTGATTAAACGCTGAATTCTATAGCCTCTTGTTTGTTTAATTTGATTCTTTACGTCCCATCAACAATCTTTCAGTTATATAGGGAAGAATCTTCCTGGGTTGAACCAGTACTAAGCTAGGATAAATGATTCTATAGCCTCTGATCTGGGTCTGTGCTGTTCACCTATGTCCCACAAAAGGGACGCTAAACCTGTTCAAATTAGTCAAAGATATATTTCTCGTGACGTAGTAACTTATAAATAAAATATCTACAATAGACCATGATTAAACGCTGCATTCTGTGGCCTCTTATCCGGGTCTGGATATCTGGTGGTATTACTGAAAGTTTGTTTTTTCTTAAACATTTATTTTTAGATATAAATCAGTATGTGCATTTCATTCACCACCTTGAATTAATTAACGCTGGTCAACAGCTTACAATCGACTGCATCGGCTGATCTCAGACCCCGCAGGGCGTACATTATGACACGTTTCAGCGACCTGATTTAACATGTACCATACCATGATAAAGGACCCTTACCACCAATGCTTATGACAGTCTTACATAAGATAAGTATATTTATTTGGATGTCGTCTGCTTATTTCGTATGTACTCAAATGACTGCTCCTTAGGGAGTTATCTGATCAGGACCCACACTGTGTGCAATATGGGCCACCTGACATACTTATCACGGGTGAGGCAAGACCAGACCGCACCTAATGTGGCAATCTGATCTTGGTCCCTAATATCCTCAATAAAGGACACCAGACTTATTTTATCATAGAAGCAAACAAAATGAATCCGGATCAGACTGCTCCTTGTTCAACTAGCGTAAAAAGTGCAACGCCAATTTTACAGATGTGACACGTCAAATATAGCGATTCCTTTGATAACACGCATTTGTAGCGCAATTAAAGATTTTGTTCATTTTGAGGTAAACGCAGACTATGAAAAACAGTGAAGACCCAGAGGAAATACTACACAAGCGGGATTTCATCAGGATCAACACTGTATTCTACGACAAACTCGATCTTCAGAGTAAGAAATATAATATTTTTATGACATCCCTCAATATATGAAATGGACCGTCCGGACTGATTCAAACTTTATGGACCATTCAATTGATCTTAAAAGGTTAAGATCCAACGTTCACATGCTTTATTTATGCTTGTACAAGCTGGTACTGATCGCGCACGCGAAAATGCCCCTCATAAACGCCCATGTTAACGTAAGTGACGTATTAAACGAAGTACTTTGCATTGAAAAGCCAGATGAAATGCCGCATAAGCGGCATTTTATCAGAGTCTGCTTTTTTTTCCATGACGATATCGATCTTCAGTATAAACTGTAATCCCTCAAGAAATTCAATGGGCCATCCTGACTTTACTGTGTGTAATATTGAATTATTTTTAGTAGTTTAAAGCGGTTAAAGATCCAACGTAGATATATGTTTATGCGCTGGCAAATGCCCCTGAAATATAAAATTCTCATGTTGGAACTTATCGCACATGCGCTGTTGCCCCTAATGAACACCCATGCTAGCGTAGCCAAACCCAGCTATTCAATGCAAAGCTGTAAAAAAAACTCCAGTGAAAACCGTGTAGATCAAAATAAATCAAACTTATTAAGCTAAAATATTTTAATACATGTACCATACGAGAGCATTAGCCTGCACACGCAGCATTGGCATTATTTTAAAATAATTAGGTTTTTATTTAATTATACTTTTTTCAAAAAATATATTCAAATACGCCATCTGTTTGGATTAATTTAAAATTCCGTATATTGTCGCGCCTGACCTGGGTCCATTTGTTTTGGAAAAATAATCACCAGAAGACACACGCATGCAATAAAAATCCCCTCACGCAGCCACACTGTATGGGGTCCTCTGTTAATCTTTGTTTATTGGTAATACACAATGTATGCCGTACTTTCATAATTTGTAAGAAATAGAAATACAGGTAATTACCGATTTTAGCCGTATGGATTTTCCCACTCTTATCAGTTATACCAGACTATTTTTGAACCAAGGGTTGCATGGTGGTATTTATATTTTTTATTCAGATTTTAATAGAACATTTTATAAGAAACCACGGAGACCCTGATCAGAGGCCACGTTCTGTCGCGTCTGATCTGGGTCTGCAATGTTTGTTTTTTCTATGTCCCTCAACAAGAACAAGTAATGCATACCATCGGTTCCTTTTTAAATAGGCATTTGAAACAATATTTCAAAATCTTTTTTGCCTTTCATTTCAGAAATACCAACACAGTGTCAAAATTTCTCACTCAAACAGTATGAATCCAGTTCAGGTCGACGCTTTTTCGGGCCTGATCTGGATCCAAACTATTTGTACCAAAATTATCGCCACTAGCAAGTGACGAATCATAACCAGTTTAGGTCAATAGAATTTCCCAATCTTGGCATTAGGGCAAGTCCATTTTGTATTAAGTTGTGTGGTATTTTTCATTTTTATTTAAATTTTAATAGAATATTCTTTATGCAAACAGTGCATACCCTGATCAAATGCAACTTTATAGAACAAATAAATAAATAAATCAGGACTTTAGCATTTAAGAGTGCGTACCAAAAAATTAATTTTCTTATTTCTCAACTGGAACATATGTTGTGGGTACTCAAAAGAACCGTCTCACTGAGACTGTTCTTTTTCGAGCACCCAAAGCATATGTTAAAACTGATTGATAAGATAATGTTTACAATTTTACGCTATTTTTTTTGTTTATTTAAACCTATGTAAATAAATAAATAAATAAATAAATAAATAAATAAATAAATAAATAAATAAATAAATAAATAAATAAATAAGCTTAACTTTCAAAAAGCTAAGTTATAGACACGCGATTACTATAGTGTATGTGTGGTCAATACCTGTTGTTACCTTGGATACAGTTGCTAAAAATAGATTATACCTCCGTAATCGGTGGGAAGCTTGTGAAAAAGTAGTAGGGGTTGTACCAGGAAAAATTCAAAAGGCTACATCAAATTTTACTTTAATTGTATAAAAATTATACCAATTTGTTCGCAATTGATCTGAGCATAGTGTCCCGTTTGCACAGAGAAAATATATTGAATACTTTAATAACTATGACAGAATATCTACCAATGAGCAGATCTAAAAAAGCCTGTTTTACTATATAATTTAATCATTCTTAGGGTTCTATCAAAAACCAGCAAAAAGGACGAAGAGTTTGCAGAGGGAAATTCATAAAAATTATATCAGAATAATCGTGAGATATTTAGGTAAAACATTTGTTTGCACAGGAATTCTATAGGTAAAATTTGTATAGAGTAGAGTGACGTCACTTATTATAACTGTAACCGGAGAGGTCTATTGACAATAAAAGGTAATCCCGCATTTAGACAGGTAAACGAACAAGGATTTTGGTAGTTATATCCTTACTAATGCATTAAAGTTATCATTGGGCGTCACAGACCAGTGGTCCAGTGGTTAAGTAGCGATATTTACATATTCGAACCTGTAATTTTGTCTGTGGGTTCGAATCCCTGTGTTTTTTTTTTTTTTTTTTTTTTTTTATTTTTCTTATTCCTTAAGTGGGCAATTTGAATAACCTAGCACTGTAACAAACAGTGGCGGATCCAGAAGGGGTTCAGAACAGATTATTTCATTTTTATAGGGATATTCAAGAAAATGAGAGATCATCTGCAAATCGACTCCCCTCTCCCTTATTTATCTGAATCCCCTCTCCTGGAGTCGTGGATCCGCCTTTGAACAAAAATGCGTACATTGTGTATGTCGATATTTCAGGCTTTACAGGAAAACCAGTAAAACGCGAGGGTTTTAACGACCCACGAGGGGTCTAGCAGATGTTAATGTATCAGAAAACCATGTTTGATCGTTATTATTTCATAAAGTCATTTTGTCACTTGAAAACTTTGGAAAAACGCTTCGAAAAGTTCATTTTTGTATTACTATAATGGCGCGCAAAAGCATGAAGGATTCGTATGCTTTGAAAAGCCTGTTCTAGAGCGAAGACTTACGTCATCCTAACATCACTGAATTACGTTCATTTCTATATACGCTACTGTTGATGACGTCAATTTTCGTGACGGCCTAGAATGCGTATTCTTGCATAGATTTCTATTCGTATAGCTGTTTACACCCATTGTCAAATGAAGGAAAATCCATGTTCAAATCAGGAGATTCTCGTGCTGTTTGAACATGGGTCTGTACTTGAAAATACTTAAAATGAGCCCTGCATTATTTGCATGACGTTATATACGGAAAACATTGCGGACCAGACTGATCATTTCGCCGATGTTTTTGTTCGCGAAAACGTTGCGTAAGGTTATGACGTTATGACGACGTTATGACATTCGAAAGTACACAGCCGACGCCATTTTGTTTAGAGAAATCCAGTGTAAGAAATGGACAATTTAATGTTTTAGCAGCGTTTTCAGTGCGAATTGGGCTGGAACAAGGTAAAATATGCAAGAATAACGATCACACATGCTTGTTTCATTGCATTAACACTTGCCGGGTCCCTCGGATGATGTTGAACACTCGGCCTATCGGCCTCGTGTTCAAACAGCATCCTCGGGACCCCGGCAAATGTTAATGCATGAAAAAACATGTGTGATCCCTATATTTGTAAAGTACAAAAGCCGTGCATCAACAGCGCGTGAATTGCCTGTTTAATATATGGGTTTTCGCCTGTTAAAACATGGGTGTTAATAGCGTGCCACGGGATTTTATGCAATATTTAAAGTTAAAATGAGTTTTTATCTACATCCACACAGTAGGTTGTGTAACGCTCTGGTGAGTTTTGCTTATTTCCGCAGGCTCACATGGTCCTTTGATGCTCAGCATTGTGATAAAAATCAAAATCTCACTATGCTGGCATTATTTTATGAACTTTTTGTATCATGTATATATTGAAATAAAATACTACTCGTAAAAAAGATTTTAAAATATAGAAATTGAAAAAATAAAATATTAAAAAATATAAAGAAAAATGCACAAAATAAGAAAATATCTAGAATAAGAATATACACAATGAAAACAAATGAAAAAAATAGAGCATATCAATAAGCCTATAAAATGCTAAACAATGGGATTCGAACCCGTAACTTTTTACATAGCTCACTTGCATATTCTTACTGTTGCCTCTCTACCTACTGAGCCACAGAGCTTTTACATGCCATGATCATTATTTATAGCTAAATCCGTACAATTGTTTTACCTGCAGTGTTATTATTTTTTTCTGAATGAATTTGAATGAATGAATAACGGTATTAAGCTGCTACACCTGTTTTCTGTTGGACTCTATCCATGACGGACAATACTCTTACTGTGTGAGATCTATACTTTTATAATTTCAAAAGATATAGCATAAAAACTAACACCTTCCATTATAATTCCCTATTACCGCTTCAGCGCATCGCAGATACCTGGATGTCCGTTAAAGTCCCGTATGTGACTATTATCAGCTTTAACCCATATATGCCTAATGGTATCCCAACTATTATCAATTGTACCGGTCCATTTTCCTTTAAAGCGTTATTATGTGGTATTTTTCATGTTTATTAAAATTTTAATATAACATTCTGTAAGCAAACAGTGGAGACCACGTTCTGCGGCGTCTGATCTGGGTTAGCGCGGTTTACCCATGTCCCACAAAAAAGGACACTATGTTTAAATGGGTTAACCCTATTAAGGGATGTGTAAAAATACTTGCAAATCATGTTGAAACTTCGCAATGAAATTATGTGTTAATCTGTGGGAGTATGATTAGGAAAAAATGTGTATAATGCGTATATCGCTTGTCCTAGAATAGCAAACAAATGTGTCGATAAGCAATGGGTAACCAAAGTAAGGATTTGATAGAAAAGTGGGTTCTGTAGAAGTGGGTAACAAAAGTAAAGATTGAATCGAATAGTGGGTTCTGAAGAAGTTGGTAACAAAGTAAGGATTGGATCGAATAGTGGGTTCTGAATAAGTGGGTAACCAAGGTAAGGAATGGATCAAATATTGGGTCTGTAGAAGTGGTTCACCAAAGTCAGGATTGGATCGAATGGTGGGTTCTGAAGAGGTTGGTAACAAAAGTAAGGATTGGATCGAATAGTGGGTTTTGTAGAAGTTGGAAACAAAAGTAAGGATTGGATCGAATAGTGGGTTCTGTAGAATTGGGTAACCAAAGTAAGGATTGGATCGAATAGTGGGTTCTGAATAAGTGGGTAACAAAAGTGAGGATTGTTTTTGGGTTCTGAAGAAGTGCGTAATTAAAGTAAGGATTGGATCGAATAGTGGGTTCTGAAGAAGTGCGTATTTAAAGTAAGGATTGGATCGAATAGTGGGTTCTGTACAAGTAGGTAACCAAAGTAAGGATTGGATCGAATAATGGGGCAACACAAGTAAGGATTGGGTTTGGGTTCAGAAGAAGTGTGTAATTAAAGTAATGATTGGATCGAATAGTGGGTTTTGTTGAAGTAGGTAACCAAAGTAAGGATTGGATCTGATAGTGTGTTCTGAGGAAGTGGGTAACCAAAGTAAAGATTGGATCAAATTGTGTGTTCTGTAGAAGTGGGTAACCAAAGTAAGGATTGGATCGAATAGTGGATAGCCAAAGTAAGGATTGGATCGAATAGTGTGTTCTGTAGAAGTGGGTTTCCTAAGTAAGAAATGGATCGAATAGTGGGTTCTGAAAAAAATGAGTAATTAAAGTAAGCATTAGATCGAATAATGGGTTCTGAAGATGTGGGTAACCAAAGTAAGCATTGGATCGAATAGTGGGCTCTGTAGGAGTGGGTAATTAAAGTAAGGATTGGATCGAATAGTGGGTTCTGTAGAAGTAGGTAACCAAAGTAAGGATTTGATCGAATAGTGGGTTCTGAAGACACTGGTAACAAAAGTAAGGATTGGATCGAATAGAGGGTTCTAAAGAAGTGTGTAACCAAAGTAAGAATTGGATAAAATAATGGGTTCTGAAGAAGTGGGTAACCAAAGTAAGAATTGGATCGAATAGTAGGTTCTGAAGTAGTGGGTAACTATAGTAAGAATTAAATCGAATAGTGGGTTCTGAAGAAGTGGGTATTTAAAGTAAGGATTGGATTGAATAGTGGGTTCTAAAGAAGTGGGGCAAAGTAAGAATTGGATCGAATAGTGGGTTCTGTAGAAGTGGGTAAACAACGTAAGGATCGGATCAAAAAATGGGGTTACAAATGTAAGGATTGGTTTGGGGTTCTGAAGTAGTGGGTAACCAAAGTAAGGATTGGATCGAATATAGAAGTGGATTACCAAAGTAAGGATTGGATTAAATAGTGGGCTCTAAAGAAGTGGGTAACCAAAGTAAGGATTGGGTCGAATAATGGGTTCTGTAGAAGTGGGTAACCAACGTAAGGATTGGATCAAAAAATGGGGTAACAAATGTAAGGATCAGTTTGGGGTTCTGAAGAAGTTGGTAACCAAAGAAAGGATTGGATCGAATATAGAAGTGGGTAACCAAAGTAAGAATTGGATCGAATAGTGGGTTCTAAAGAAGTGGGTAATCAAAGTAAGGATTGGATCGAATAGTGGGTTCTGTAGAAGTAGGTAACCTAAGTAAGGTATGGATCGAATAGTGGGTCCTGTAGAAGTGGGTAATCTAATTAAGGCTTTGAGAGAATAGTGGGTCTAAAAATGCATGGCTCATGTTCATATGTACATTTTTCTGTTACACTCGTGGGAAATGTACAAAAAGTTGAAACCCCTGCAAAAATGCACTGGTTTAAACTTGTTGTACATTTAACACGGTTGTACATCTTTAAAAGAAACCAGAGACGAAGTAGCCAAAACTAGTTTGGAAAAAGGACATGTAAAACTTCTATATTCCCTTGTATTTGACAAATATTTTACCGTAACAAGAATATATCCGTCGAATATCCATGAATATGTAAATTAGCTGATTTGCATACATGCATTATAAATCTAAAAGTAGGTCCGAAGCTTTTATTTGATGCCATTTTTGGACAATCAATGTTGGCAACAGTCTGGTTTATGAATAATTAACTGTGGTTTGGTCTTTGCCTGCAAGCGTCGTCTCCTGATAATCTTTGCAAACAGTTAGGACCCATATCAGGCCCGACAAAACGCGTACGTCGGGCCTGATATGCACCCAACCTGTTTGACAGTCCGGTAGTAATCCTAACATGCGCGAATTCAGAAACTTTGTATGAGGGGGTCCGACTCAAACCTGAAAACGTTTTTTTTTCTTAGTTGATGGGGGAGAGAGGATCCAAATACTATTAAAAAAGGGGGTCATTATCGGCCCACTAACGAAACGCCATTAAAATGGCGTTTCGCTGGCGGACCGATGATGGCCCGTCATGGAATGCTGGCTTGGTAGCTTTGTGATTTTCTAAGTAACCCGGACCAGTATTGCTAATTGTGATTTTCTAGTGGGTGGGTGGTTGGGGTCTGGAACCCCCTGTATCCCCTCTGGATCCGCCCATGCCTAAGAGGTTTCGATAAAATATATCTAACGACAAAAATAAGCAAAAATATCCCGAATACAAAGTGTTAATGTGGCCAAAGTCAGACGGACTTGTCGTAAACTGTTTCCAAGCTTTTGACATTTTGATGTGAAATTTCGCGTCTGTATAGGTTTTTAATATAAAGACCTGATTAATTTATCGTACCAGCTGTTGTACAGACAATTTCTCATTTCCCGGGAGCAATACATACATGCTCTATATTTATTGTGATCGTGTCGGATAAGTAGAGGCGGTGCGAAAAACAACAACTGCGACATATATTGGTTTCAGTACGAAAAGTGTCAGGTATCATCTATTTTTGTGTTCATATAACACCCTCCACCGATCCTTCTAACGGGAATAATCAATCTGCAATTATTGAAAGCAAAAAAGGTAAGTTATGCAAATTCATGTATTTCAGCCCACTATCTTTCTATAAAATATACAACCATCTACAGAACAATCTTGTTTGTCATATGACGTCGCGTCTGGGAGTGAAATAACGCCATGCATTAAAATCGATAAACCACTAGTGGTTTACGATTTTCGGGGAAACGTTATTGGCATATAATAATGCTATATGTGTAAACTCGTTTCCTGAACGTTTTTAAGCGCAGTGCATGTATTTAGTTGGTCTTCAAGTCTGACGTTTTGAGTGGTAGTAATATATACTTGGTGTATACGAGCAGCAAAGTTTCTGGCGAGTTTGTGCATTTGCCCAGGCTCATCGTTTATCTATGAATCCCATAACTTGAGCTGGTTCGTACCAATATTTCTAGGAATACGACAGGTACATAAGCATGTGTAGCGACAAATGAATTTTTGGTGTCCCTGGTGGGTTTTGAATCTGTTTTAAATTGAAACATTTATCTTCCTGCCAGCCAGTATTCCCATGAGTGGCTTTCATTGTTCTAACTTTGAAAAACTGTTTAGCACGTGTAATCCGCCGCGTGCAGAGGTACATGTAGGGAGCACAGTGGATCAGTGCTTGACTCAAGACCGAAGGGCCGCGGGTTCGAGCCTCACCGGCGTAACTGCGTTGTGTCCTTGAGCAAGACGCATTAATCATAGCTTATTACTGGTTCAACCTAGGAAGACCGTCCCGACGTAACTGAAAGATTGTTGACTGGGACGTAAAGAATCAAATCAAACAAGAAAAAAAGGCTGCAGAGGTTGTGTTTTCATACAGAGCACATTTCAGATAGTTTTTACACGATATGCAATTGCAATGTATGTAGCTCTGGACAAACATTTTGGTTTGTAATTTAAATTGATTCAGAGACCACTTACGCATATTATTTCTCTCTTCTAGATAATTAATACTTTTTGTGTCCATTTTCTAATGGCAATTATACATGAATACGTTTTTCTGTTGTATCGTCCAAAAGTATCCAACAGGCTTAATTGCAAATATGACATAGACAGTAGACGCAACTGTATGGCATAAAGTAGAGCAATAGCAATGGACAACGTGTGTCTCATATAATGTCCATAAAAGTGGGGGATATTTGGACATAAAAAGTCTAAAAATTAAAATCCTTATTCGTCGCATAAATACTTTTGTTTTTTCATAGAACAATGTGTAGGCTTTTCCTGCTTAATTTTAGGCTGAAAATTGGGTAATGTGACCTTAAGGGCGTACCAAAGAAACTAGAGGTCAAGACCCAAATTTCACTGAAATGTATCAATTTTTTTGGAATGTTTTCGATAATGTATGCTAAAGATGCATTATGGATATCGTTGTTTTTTAAGAATTTTTTCGTGTACCAAAATTGTTATTTCTAGGAGATAGGGTATGACAAAAATGTAAAAAATGACAGAATTCACCAAAAATTGAGATTTTAACCTCATATTCCAGAAATTGAGAACAAAGAGATCAAAACAAATTCTGAACATAAAAAATATTGAATAATGGATATTTTCTTTTAAAAAGCACCGTGCTTGCATAATCCGTAACCGTGATATCCAGGTGTGAAAATCGAAAGATTGCCCCTGGTCTAAATTTGGTTGTCTCAGAAACTCGTGACCAGATTAATCCTTGAAATGTTTTCAAATTGGCCGTGAGATGACTGCTAATTAATACTAGCTGTTTCAGGTTTATGACATTCGTTTGGTAAATGTTATAATTTTATATATTCGAATATCCCTTACTTTTTGTGAACAGTATATAGTTTTCTTTAGAATGCCTATGTTCTTCTTTGTTCAAAATATGAAATCGGTTGCTCTTTGGTCCACAGTAATGACATCGTGAGTTTTCCGTTTTTAGGCTATATAGGTGATATAAGGACCGACTATCTAGCTCCTGTGTTTAGTCAGTGAGTGTTGCATTTACTAGTCATACCAACTTTTCAACCAGAATAACAATTTCATAATTATACCAGTTTGCTTTGCGTAAATCATACTTTTTGTTAAAGCCAACACTTGTTATAGATTTACTGCTGTTGCAGTTATAATCGATTTTTTTCTGAATAGGGGTTTCAGAAGAGCTGTTGAAGTTTTCCTAAACCAAATCATCTGTCTGATTCTGTAGTCGGTCCAGGGGTTTCCGATATGTGTATACAAAATATAGAGGATCTTACATGAGTGCTCATGGTTGTATTAAACGAGTTGCGAAAAAGATAAAATGCTCGGCAAGCCTCGCATTTTATCTCTTTTTCGCATAGAGTTTAAATAATTCAATGATACAGGGCACGAATAATAGATTCTGTTTATCGTATGACATTAAAATTATTTTGAAATCATATTTTGGCGTGAAAAACGTTAGGATTTTGCCATATGCGTTATTACATCACAAACAGAGAATCTTACATGAATGCTGATGTATTGAATTCATTAAACGAGATAGAATAGAAGGCTTCCAAGGCGGTACTTCTTTTGTGGATCTTTTTATGTTTTTGTTCTGTCTTGCGTTTGCTATGTCTTTGTGCGCGTCTGATTATAAGTGCTTTGTGGTCACCTGCTGGGAAAGGGCTGACCTCTTTGCTCTCGTTTGTGGTGTCTACTGTGAGTTTGTCACTTCCCATTGGTATCCTGGGTCAGGTGTGGTACTTGATTGTATCGATTCCTGATCTTTGCACCCTTACTTACTTTGCAACGTCGAGTTTAATAAATGAGCCAGTGCATGAGATTTCCAACAATGTGGTATGTGCGACCAGCAAAATCTCAGATCAGCCTGCGCATACGCGCAGTCTGATCAGAGCCTTTGCTAGTCGCTTAAGTATTCTATGATTGTTAAGCTCCTGACGGAACACCATTTGGAGTTTCTAAGCTTAAAAGGAGGCCGCAGAGGCCCGTCCGAGTCTTCACTTGTCAAAATGTCAAATTGTTGGAAATCTCATGTCGCAGCTCAAATTCAATAATACAGTATCAACACTCGACAAGAGCTCATTGCAGAGACTGTTCCATATCAGCTACTTGACCTCGACCATAATCAGCCCTCTAGCTAAAGATTTCGGGCTGATAATGGCGTCTCCGGTTGGTACATGTACTTCGGACGACAACCAAACCCATCTGTTATAATCTCTAATCAGCGAAATATAAGAATATAAGAATATATCATTAGTGTGAGGGCAGGATCGAAAAATCCGTCCCGAGGATCACCGTTTGGCATCACGAGGCTTGCCGAGTGATGACAAACGGTGATCCCGAGGGACGGATTTTTCTATCCTACCCTCACACGAATAATGGATTCTTTTTCTTGCGTGATGATATGTACAAGTAAGTAATTAGTTTATTATTGTACATGCCTATGCCATTGTCTTTTGATGAGGAATTCGATGGTACTGGTGCCTCATAATTGCATTTTTGCGTTAAAGAACCTATTTAGTGTTGGCAATTTGGCAATCCTCGTAAAACAGTATAAAGCTTTTAGCTGACTGAATATTTAAGTATAATCTTTTTTGCTGAATACTACCAGCGCTATATACTGCCCTTTTAAAGTCATGCCGCACAATATTGGCAAAAGTTCTAACCTTTATCGTGCTGAATATTTTATGTACGATGGGGCATTTGGAAAGTACGTACATGTACCTGTAGCATGACATCATACCTCCGCAATGCGCTGATAAAATGCTATCAAATAATACATTTTTGAAATTAGAATTCAAAGACTACTTGATAGCTTGATATTTTTGCAAAAAAGGATTTGGGCATGCTCGAAATTAATAGGTTTTTTATACACTGGCAGAACTTTTAAGCAACATGTTTGGGAAAATATCGAAGGAAACTTGGGGACCTTATTTACGGCCATGATTTGATGAATAAACAATTTGGTGCCATCTGTTATCACAGCTCACACGCCTTACGTCTTTACATCCCTAAAATGTTGACTAGAAGTGAAATGGTAAACTTCTAAAAATGGGACTTTTTTGCAATTTTCCTTTGACTTTTACTATACATTGTGTCACTACAGGAGTTCGAAATATGCTTATTGAGCATACGTTTTGCTTTATTTGTATCAAATATTGTATACAAAAAGCATTTCGTCGTGCAAAAATGTTGACTTGGCGGAACTTCTTTCCAAGGCGGTACTTCTTTTGCGGATCATTTGTGGTTTCTCGTGCTTTCGCGTCTGTTAATTGCTGCGTTGTGGTCACCTGCTGGGAAAGGTCTGATCATTTGGCTCTTGTTGATGATGTTTATTGTATTTTTGTTACTTTCCCATGTTGTATCCTGGGTCAGGTGTGGTACTTGATTGTATCGTTTCCTCAGTGATCTTTGCCGTCTTTCTTACTTTGTTTTGTTCTGTATTTAATAAAAGTATTCTTGATGCCACTATCCCTACTTTTCAAGAATTGGGTGGGGTAACTCAACCCCTCATATTTTGTTAAAGACATAAAATTTTCTCATGCCATCAACAAATTTATTTATTAGTACTCTCAATGTATTCTTACTCTATTGTTTGCCCCTGTTTTCAATTGAAATAAACCAGAACGTCAACTACACATGGGAAGATTTTAAGTTGTCTTCCCTTTGTTCTGGTTTACAAGATTTTGATACAAAGAGCACAAAATGTGCTTAACAAAAATACCAACACAGAGCACGTTTAAACAACTGCCATTTATTAATTTTCAAAATATGTGCTTTGTGATATGCGATTTTCAGTCGTAAACATAAACGCAATTATTGCTGTCTCGGTATTTAGGTATCAGTAACAACAAACTCGGTCATTACTTTATAATGACTTACCAGATGGCAGCCTACCAAATGGTACAAAATTATTTGATTTCATGAAATATTGTTAATGTTCTGTACATTTTTCAAAAGTGAAAAAGTTACCAGAACAGAGCAGAACAGAACAGAACATAACTTTATTGAAAACTATGCATCTCAGGCCACTCACAGGTGGCGTAAGAGATAAACACAAACATGTTATGCAGTAAAATATACGTAATACATAAATACAGTGTACTATGAAATACAATACTATTGTATTGGGAATATAGTCCGTGACAGGAAATTGACCTTTAATAACAAAGAATATATGGTTAATCTTCACCTATTCCATGGATTTTTTTCAGTATACAAACAGTGCATGTTTTCATGTAACATAAGGAAAAGACAGCTGGTTAATTTGATATTAATAGACTTTTCGCTAACTGTAAAGGTGGTAACTTTAATATTCATATCTGGGCGTGGTTCGGCTATTTCATCTGTTAAAAAAGGGAAATCAGGTTCAATTAATAATTTGGTGAAGAATTATTAAGTTGTTTGGGCCACGCAAACATGCGTGCATTTCATGAAAATCCTAATGGTATACACACTGAACTCACATTTATGAACCCTTAAAGCGCATAATCACAAAGTGCATGTTTTTGTTTTTGAAGCCTCTTTAACAAACAGTGTAGATCCAGATAGGAGCCGTCTGATCTTGGTCCACACTGTTTGTGTCTTTACTTATGTTCAACAATAAACAGACACTTTCAAAAGTAGTTATTTTGCTGGCGTTTTAAAGTTTCAATCAATACTGTCTTTACTAAGGTGTAATGGTACAATGATACAGTTTTTTCGAATAAAACCACGTTTCATTTTCAGCGCCTAATTTTCAGCTTTTACCTATTTCTAAAGTAGACCAGTCCCAATTGCGCATTCATGGGGTGCCGCCTTTACAGTAACCAAAAAAGTCATATAATACCTGGTTATACAGTGCTTTTAAAAATGATAAATCTGGGTTCAGCAGGACAACTGTTAATTAAGATCCTCAGTTTCCAATAAGTATTATTAACAAACGTAAATATATATCTTCTCATAAATGGCGTAGAAAAACAATTGAAATAGATAGGTAGCATGTCAAACTTCTCACCCTACATGCAATTGTATGAACGTAAAAATACAATGCATCTTCTTCTGATCCGTTTCCAGTCTGCACGTGACTCAATTCGCCTCTATTCTGCACGTGCCTCTGTGGTATATGGTCAGGAGTTTGGTTGCAGCACGTTTGCATAGGGTGTGGCATTGCCACCTCATACTATATGGTGTTTCATCTAAAAAGTATAATATCAAACTAATTAATACATTTTATCTGGCAATAAAAACATCGTAGACACTCCTTGATACATTGATATTCTTTGAATTTTCGCTCACTGTAAAGGCGGCACCTCATGAATACGTAATTAGGACTGGTCAACCTTAGACATAGGTAAAAGCTGAAAATGAGGCGTGGTTTTATTTAAAAGTAACTATATCATCTTGCGCCATTATCTCAGTATAGACGCAAAACACATTATTTAGTCCCTAAAACGCCAGCAAAATAACTGCATCTAAAAATGTCTATTTAACATAAGCATATAGACAAACAGTGTGGACCCAGATCAGACTGCTCCTGTCTGGGTCCACAATGTTTGCCTATGAGGCTTCAAATATTTTTGTGGAAGACAAAAACATACATTTTGCATGTGCTTTAAGGGTTAATAAATGTCAGCTCAGTGTATATATGGTTAGGATTTTCATGAAATGCACGCACGTTTGCGCGGCCCAAAAAAGCTTATTAACTTTTTACCAAATTATAAATAAAACCTGATTTCCCTTCCTCAACAGATGGAATAGCCGAACCATGCCCAGATATGAATATTAAGGTTGCCGCCTTTACAGTAACCGAAAAGTCTATTAATACATGTACATATACCCCGCCACAGAAGAAACTTTTCAGACAAAATAAGGCAAATCCATCTAATGTTTATCCTTTGTAAAAGGATATGCTAGAGAAAAGAGTAAATAAAAAATATGAATCACATTTCTCGAACCCCTAAGTCACACAAGGATATTATTCAGTGGTCAAAAATCAAGCCTGTCAAATATGAGTTACAACATTTGTTTTGGTGTCTTTGTCTGTTTGTTTGATTTGGTTCTTTACGTCTCATCAACAATCTTTCAGTTAAACAGGGACTGGTCTTCTTGGGTTGAACCAGTACTAAGCTAGGATAAATGTGTCTTGCTCAAGGACCACAAAGCAGTGACGCCAGTGAGGCTCGAACCCGCGGCCATTCAGTCTCGAGTCAAGCATTCTACCACTGAGCCACTGCGCTCCCATGTTTTGGTGTCAACATGCAAAGTTCCAATAAGATATACCTACTACTGTCCTGCTAGCCACGACTGACAGTGACATCATGTTTTGTATGTAATTGTTAAGTAAAGGATAACACGTACACTCCTCTTGAGCTGATGTGAATCGATAGATCCCTTATGTATTAATCCTATCTCGCGGATAGGATTAATACGCAAGTTATCTATCGATTACAAGTCTCTGATAACTTTGTAGACAAAACATGACGTCACTTTCACTCTTGGCTGGCAGGATAATATATGTAACCGTCAAGGGGTAGAATGCCAAAACGTTGCTAGCATATTGTTTGCATGCTGCTATAGGCTTCATTCCCTTCAATTTGGTATGCAACCTGACGATATATTTAAAACTGTGGCACCGAGAAGATAAATGGCATTTACTTATTTATGGTTTAATATCCATTTAGCACCAAATAGATAATAGAAAAAATAGCAGTATAGCCAATAACATTGTGTGAGCATGGGTGTATTGTTAGATTTGTGTGTGTGTTTTTAAAAAACCCACAAAAATCTAACAATACAATTTTTGTGTAGATTTTAGTGTCCTTTCTATATAGTTTTACAAACATCTTGCTGATGTAGAGAGAGCTGATTCCTTTAATCCTATCACTTTCTCACAAAATACGAGACCATGTAGCTTTAGCCTGGACGTATAGAAGAAACCTATTCTCTGTGATTGCCATCAAGCAAGGCTTAATCTAGCCTACTCAGCTGCGGAGACCAGTCAGACAAGTCAGAATAATAAAGTTTCGCAGTTAGCAAATTTAACTACATGTATCATACTTTGTTGTTTGCATACAACAAATTCAGCCCCCCCCCCCCCCCCCCCCCCCCCGATGGCTTAGGCTGCTGTCCGTTCTGAGGCGTCATAACGCAAAAAACTCATTGTTTATTGTTGCTCCCATTTTTGTGGGGTTCTGTGTTCGGTCCTCGTTTTGTTAATCAGTACTTTGAGTCCTCTAGTTTTGCAATCATCTTGATACTGGTTGCTTTGATTTAATTGTCTTTCTGATGTCCTGTGACTATATTTTATGTGACTCTTCCTAACGGTGCCGTGGGTTAATCTGCAGTGTGTGGTTGAGGTACTTTTTGATCATACTCATTTGGTTTTTTCCTCGCGACTTGGGCCATTAATACAACGGAATATGATACAATGAAACATTGCAGGGAAGCAGATTCAAACAAGTCTTAGACTTATTTCTGTATCCCCTCCAAATGTATTTTACTGTATATATGATGTATCTGTTGTATCTTGATGAACTTTATATTTGAATAAAATATTGTTTACACAAATGACACATGTGTTAAATAATCTAATAATATAATGACGAAAAATGAAACCGGACTCATGAAACAAACGCAAAGTACATGTACACACGTCATCAGCAAGGTGATCGGGTGCCACTGTTGCTGTCTCGACTCTTACAATCAGGAAACCACCAATTTAACATTTTATTCAGATGAAACATATAAGCTGTCGATAATATTAAAATTTAATTAAATAGGCTATCTATCATTGCCATCCAAGTTCACGCTAAACTACACAAAAACTTGTTCATTTCTACATGCTCATTACAATGAAACACGAAAAGTACATGTTGTTGAGAAGTTCGTGAAAAAGGTATCATGGTGAAAACACTCATGTATTGCTTATATGCACACTGGAATCGCAATGAGTACCAACAACATTCAAGGTTGGGCGGTCGTCTGTTTGTTTTCTTCTTACTTGGCAGTTTCATTCTAGGGAAACGTACATAATATGAAGCATCTGCAACAATTACGCAGACCCCGAAGTTATTAAACCTTTTTCATGCTCAACTCAACTGTGCATGGAATTTCAATCGCCCATATTACATAACAAAAATGCTGAAAAAACTTGCAACTCTCAGTGATTGTATTTATCATGCCAATAATTTTGAATTGTTGGCATTTTAACACTTATAAGCATGATAAATTTCCTACTCATTCAAGTTGAGTTGAGCATGAAAATAAGTTTTTTTAACATCGGGATCCATGTTTCATATTTGAACATTTCACGCGATTGTGCGCCTTTAAATATGCGTGTATACATAAGCGGTTTGTATCGCGAGATATGTATATTTTTACAATATTTTTTTGTATCAAAAATGAAAGCTGACATGCAAATTTTCCACACGAATTAAATGTTTGAAAAGGCAACGATAATGCATATATCATTTTCTGGTATATTGATTGGTAATTAACAAACAAATGTCTGGTTTGTATTTCTGATTTTAAAAATATTTGTTAAAAACCAGTACAGCGTAAAGCCTAGGCGTGCGACAGCCGCAAGTCTAATATACAAGAAAATGATGCATGTATACAGTAAAACCTCGAAAATTCGAACTTCTGAACCGACTGGTTTGGCTGTTATAACCACGCAACTAGCAATTTAGCAATTTACTTCCATGAAACATCTCAAGATAAGCTGTCAAAAGCATAAAATAGACAGTCTTTTATTGTCATCCAGGTGCATGACAAACTACATGAAAAGTTGTTTATTTCTACATGCTCATTTCTTTGTATAAAGGAAAGTGGTTGAGAATTTGTTTAAAAAAGCTTATGGTGAAAAACTCATTTATTGAAAAGACATATGTCATAGAGGCAATTCCAATGTGTACCTACAACATATGTTACTGAAAATAAGGGAGAAAACTATTTGGAAATTTACATTTTCAAAGTATCATGTCCATTGTATTTACCTCTTTTAAACATCCCAAACTGCCAATCAGTATTAAAAGTCCTGTCGCTCTACTGCAAATTGTTTATATTTGCATGACAGCTATATCTCTAAATTCGAGTTCATGAACTACCTCTTTGCTAATCTGGTAGTTGCGTGGTTGTATTGTTCACAAACCCTAAACGTTGTCAAAATAAGTTACTTTCGTAACGTGGCTAGAAATGAGAAATATTACATCTAGCCTTTTCTAATTTACCATTTTCACCATCCACAATCGAATCATTGTTCACACTTTTACAGGGAATGACTACTATTTACTATGGCAACAGGCGGACAATTAACAACATTGATAAATATAGAAGTGCATCCATAAAATATCAGTTTCTCCTTGGTGATTTGCCTCTAAAGAACCAGTGTTTTCTTTCTATAAATGAGAGGGATATTAACTCCGGTAGGTTTCAAAGGGACCAATTAGGAAACGGTTTTGGGATCCATAACGCTCAAACGGGTATTTATTACAGGGATAATTTATGTAACAGTTATACCATGGGTTGTCCGCCTGTACGTGGATATAAGCCACGAGTTTTAGCGAATGGTTTATCTTACGTGCAGGTGGACAAACATGGTATAACTAATTTATACCACCTACATCAGTGTAGACCTTGCACATCACGTGATATTTCGTGCTAAAGTTGGTAAGGGTGGTATAAATTTTGGTTTCGATATTCTACGAAAGTAAGGCTCGAATAAGTTTTCATTTCAAATACATAATTGAATATATACTTCTGACAGACTACACATGTAGCAATAGAGTAGTGGTTGAGTTTTAGACTTGAGATGCAAGGGGTCTCAGATCGGGTGTCACTGTATTGTGTCCTTGAGCAAGACACTTTATCCTCTGCTTAGTACTGGTTCAACCTAGTCAGACAGGAAAACGTCTCGACATGTATGGAAAAGTGTTGGCATGGACGTAAAGCATCAACACAAAAAACGGAGTAACAGTGGAAACTGTTGATAAGAATATTGTAGACAAATCAAGAGTCTCAGTACTGAGAAAGTTCAGAATACGTTCGAAAAACACGTTTCCGCTCACAGCATCTTTGAGAATGAACTGCTTGATTATGCATGTGAAAGTTTTATTTTGCTAATACTCTCGCAGAAAATAAACACATAATGAAATCTGTGCAAAATTGTACACGTTTCATATATAGTTTGTACATTTTACGCTGTCGTTCGCCTTTAGGTTTCTTAATTATAGTGTATTTCGATTATTTTCCGATTGTATTATCGATAATCGATTCCGATAAAATTTTCGATTATTTTCCGATTATACTATCGGTACTCAATCAGATAAGTTTTTTTCGATTATTTTCAGATTGTACTATCGATACTCAATCGTATAAGGTTTATCGATTGTTTTCCTATTGTACTATCGATACTCAATCAATTTTACAATTGTACTATCAATACGTAATCGGATATGTTTCCTACAATCGCTTGGCTCTCGTTTGTCGTGTCTAGCTGTAAGTTTATCACTTTCCCATTGGTATCCTGGGTCAGGTGTGGTACTTGATTGTATCGATTACTGATCTTTGCACCCTTACTTATTTAGGGGTTCCGATGCCCACCTCCACTGATCATGATGTGTGCTTAAAATTTCAGATGTGGAATGTCTTGTGAAAGCGCCTGAAGGCCTTAAAGTGATCGTTCGGGGTTCAACGGCAACGCTGTATTGGATGAGTGACCAGGACGGACTTATTGGTTTTGAGCTCACCTATGAAGTGCTGGACTCGCCGTATGGAACATTCCGTCTCACACATGGGGTTAACCGCCTGAAACGTAGCTGTACATTGAGGGCCCTCTTTCCACTTCACAAATATTCCGTATACATGGTGACGATAGCCGAGAACGGCGTTAGCAACAAGAGTGAATCTGTAGAATTTTCAACGAATCTCACAGGTGCGTACACATTAAATAATTTTTTAACCCATATACGAGGGGAATTTGGAAAGTTCATAACATGGCATCATAACTCCACCATGCGTTGATAAAATGCTACCAAATAATACATTTTCGGAAACTAGAATTAAACGGCAACTTGATGGTTTAATTTAGGTCGAAAAATAATCTGGCATGTAGCGCAGCGCATGCTCAAAATGAGTAATGGCGAATATTTTAAGCAAAATATTTAAAGAAAATAAACCAAGGAAAATTGGGGGCCTTATTTACGATCATTTTTTGACAAACTAACAAATTGAATTGAAATTATTTTTATTAAAATATTTTAAGCGGTCACTGCTTGCACGACTTACACCTTTACTTTCGGAAAACGTTGATAAAGAGAGAAGTGGCTAACTTTTGAAAAAATGGGACTTTTTCCATTTGTCTTTATACTTTTACTATAAATTGTGTCACTACAGGAGCACGAAAAATGCCTATTAAGTATATGTATTGCTTTATGGGTAGGGAACAATGCATTAAAATCATTTCGTCGCGCAAAAGGCATGGCTTGTTTCGTTCTGCATTAAATAAAATTATTCCTAACAACACTACCCTAATTTTCAATAAGTGGGTGGGGTAGCTCAACCCCTTATAGACTGTCGATGGCATAAGCCCTTCTCATGGTATCGTGTAAAATCACAAAATTAATTGCTATCTACTCTCAATGTATTATAGTTTGCCACTGTTTCCAATTGAAATGAACCAGAACGTCAACTCAAGCTAAATCTACTCTGTCCAATGGGAAGATTAAAAGAGTTATCTTCCCTTTGTTCTCGTTTACAAAATTTTTGGGGGTTTCAATACATGTTCAGCAGTCACACATTGGTCTTTTGTAAATATATCACTTCTAAAAATATTGGAAATTGAGGAATTATATACATTATTTCAGAGATTCAAGTTCAAGATTCGTTTCAAACCTCATGTTTACATTAGTTAACAAAACAGGGTGCAATTGTCAACAAACGGTATGGCAACAGCATGATATGGAAAAATGCGTGTCTCAATACAAACCAAATAAAGAGAGCCATCTCTATTAAAGGTTCGACTGAATGAAAAGGGTAAAGCTGGTTCTGTTTACAGCAGTAAACAGAACCAGCTTTACCCTTTTCATTCAGACGAAACATGTACCAGTTTTTTTATCAGTCATTATCTAATCAAAGAAAAAATACTGAATTAAGAAACCAAACTTTTAATAGAGATGACTCTCTTTATTTGGTTTGCATTGAGATACGCACTTTTCCATTCCTTCACAACCAAATGGATATAATTTATGGTCATATCAGAAAGTTTGTCCTCATAGTTTGACAATTTACGAGGGATAATAAAAACGTTCTCGGCCCCTTGTACTTCGGGCTACCCAGGAATTATTTTTCAATATAATCGCCCTTCAAGGCAATGCACTTAGCCCATCTCTGTTCGAGCTTTCTTATTCCTTCAAAATAGAAGGCATTTTCCTGGTCCCCAAAGTACTCGTTTACTGCCTCTATGGCGCATTCGTTGCTTCTTTACTGTGTACCACGAAGATGGGATTTCTGTTTTGGGAATCAAAAGGAGCCATATCAGGAGAAAATGTGGGGATGAGGAAGGATTTCAAATCCACATTCAGTCGCATCAGTCATGGTAACTTGATACATGATGGCAGGGTGTTGTCCTGCAAGAGCAGAACACCGCGAGTCAGTTTTCCTCGCCTCTTTCTTACAATTTCCTGGCGTAACCTGCATAATATGCACCGATTATCGTGTGACCTTGCTCAAGAAAATTAATCATGATCACCCATTCATAAATGAACAATACCAAAAGATTGAGCCCATCAGCTGAATGAACCCTTTGTGAAAACCCTGTTTTATGGTGAGCCAGGGTATTTCAATTATTTGCTCTGCATTTATGACTCTTGGTCAAAGTGGTGAATCCATGTCTCGTCTTGGGGTACAACGATTCGCTCGATAAAATCGCCAAGATCATTTTTATAGCGAGACAGGAGATGCCTAGAAATATCGAGTCCTTTTCTGATCATTGGTCAACATTCGCGGCACCCATCTTGTCGAAACCTTTGATATACCTAAGATGTCTGTTAGGATTGATTGCACTGCCCCATAATTAATGCACACTTCGCTAGCTATGCTTTGCAGGTCTCGCCTCCTATCACACATAAGCAGGGTGTGCACGACCATGACATTTTCATCAGCAGTGGCATCTTTGGGGCGGCCAGACCGTTCATCTTCCTCAACGCTCTCTCTCCCTCTCTTAATCTTTGCTGCCCACTTTTTCACTGTGCTAGAAGAAGTAGACTCCATCCCAAGGGTTTCCACAAAGTCTTCATGAATTTCCTTGGGAGGCATTACTTTCCTACAGAAGTACTTGATAACCGCTCTGCTTTCAGGTTTCTCCATTTTGCAAATGTGTCGCACCCTGCTCTCTTAAAAGTGTTTTACAAAAACAACCAAGCGTGATCACATGTTTTTCACGCTCCCAATGCCTTTTAATTAGACCAAATTACCGACTGACAGAGATATTAATTCAATGAATTTCATGAACCATATTGGGCTGAGAACTTTTTAATCAAACCTCGTATTTATTACATTTGGCTCTGAATTGTATAGCTACATGTAGCTAGTTTGGCAGGCTGGTGTCGAAAACTCCATTGACAGATTTTCTCGCGATGTAGGCTCATATTTTTATGGTAATTCAATTTATGTTGCTAAGTAGCTCTGCTTAAAGTAGTTTTCTGAAAACATGATTTGTGTTTTAGGATTGGAATTTAGATAAACAAAATTTTCAGCGTAAAATTGTAAATATTTTCTTACCCATCAATTTTAACAAATGTTTTTGGTGCTCAAAAGAACCGTCTCAATGAGACGGTTCATTTGAGTACCCAAAACATATGTTTTGGTTGAGAAATAAGAAAAATAAATTTTCGTTACGCACTCTTAACTAAAGTCCTGGAACTTTTAGGATTGGAATTTCGAGAGCTGTTTACGTTTGTTGACGAGTATTATTTCCCGGATTATTCCACGGTGTTCTGTGTTTATCTCGTCGTTGCACGCAAACAGGGCATTTCATTAATGAAAGTTAACAAGTGTTTAACTTCATAGAGGGCCATGACGTAAAATTTAACACTCACGTCTAAATTAATCAATCGCGAATATTTCTCCGAACTTTCCATACACCCATATTATAGGGGAAACATTCTTCTATATATAGTTAAACCTCGATAGGTGACACGCTGGGCCCCAATGGGGAAGTGAGGGCAACTCTGATACTTTTTTTACATATACGCTCATAGGTTTGGCCTATTTTGTATTTTGTGGGGTTCCAAATTATGAATTGAATATGTGTGTGTTTAGGGGAGGGGGGGGTCAGAAAAATGAATGTTATTTTTTGTTTTTTGGTGGGGGGGAGCATATAGATTTATGTGGATATGTTGTTGTTGTTTGTTTTTTTGGGGAGGTTCATTTCTAACATTATCTAAACTGGCATATTTTCGATCATCTCTAAAGTCAGCTGTTTTTAGGGTCTTGGTGGTGTTATTTTCAACTGCAAACTAAATGAAAGCAACAGAGCTTACATAATGAAATAAAAGATTTTACAAACATCTTGTCTCATACCTATTTCCTACTTTCATTGATGGGATTTAAAGAGGATCTTACATGAGTACTCATGTTTTATTGAATTTAGTAACGAGTTGGGGAAAAGAGATAAAATGCGAGGCTTGGCGATTATTTTATCTCTTTTTCGCAACGAATTTAATAAATACAAGAGCAATAATTCAATAATACAAGAGCACGAATGTTAGATACAATTTACCATATGACATTAAGATTACTTTGAAATCTCATTTCTGACGTAAAAACTTTATAATTTTGTCATTATGTACGCATAACGTTTCTCGAAAATCTGTAAACCACTGCTTTATCGATTTTATAGCATGCCGTTATTTCACTCCAATACACACCAGCAATAGGGGCAAGATGAAAAATAGGAATGCTTTTATTTTGGAGGGGTGGCGTATGCTAAACTCTCAAGGATTGGGACAGGGGTTGCCTGTTGTTCTGTTGTTGATTTTTTTGGTGTGGCAAATCGATGCTTGACCGCGCCTATGTGCATAAACATTGAACATGCAGCAAGAAAAATGCGTGTAATCCCCACTCCTTTAGCTGTTTAGGGTTGGACTCATATTATAAAGGTTTCATGGATCGTTCGGTCCTCATTTGGGTTTAAACGGTTTGCAAAGATTTTCAGCAGACGACAAAAATCACCTCTAGCTAAAAAAGAGTTAAAATAACGATTATGTTTCAATAGCAAACAAATTATCCTCTTGGGAACGCATAAAACAAAAGGAAGGGAAATGCAAGGTCGATATACAATGCTCAGCGCAATGGCGTCAACAATTATACATGTACCAAAACTAAAGCTTCTCCGTTTTTTGAATCAAAGCTTTGCCTTATGGGTATGTTGCATGCTTGTTTGTCGTCGGCTGTTTTTTGGGGGATGTTTTTTTTAAATTCAACTTATTCTATAACGGCTCGGTTCAGGAATACCATCAGTGTCAAACAGTTCGGATCCAGAACAGGCCCGACTGAACGTCGGGCGTGAACTGGGTTCAAACAATTTAAAGAAAAGTCACAGCAGACGACATTTGTAGTTATAGAGTTAAGTGCAGTTTTCATATGAGCCGGGCCATAAAGGATCCCCTTCATGGCAAAAACATTACAACTGTTAGGCTCAGATCAGCCCGGACACGGACATATTGTTACAACCACGCAACTAGCAATTTTAGCAATATACTCTCATGAAACATCTCAAGATACGCTGTCAGAAGTATACAATAGACAGCCTATTTTTGCCATCCAGGTGCATGACAAACTACATGAAAAATTGTTGATTTCTACATATTGAGAAATTGTTTAAAAAGGTTATGGTGAAAACACTCATTTATTGAAAAGACATAAAGTTAAACCGGTTTAAGCCCTCCAGTAAAATATTTTACTGACCGTTCCAAGGCGGTACTTCTTTTGTGGATCTTTTATGTTTTTGTTCTGTCTTGTGTTTGCTGTGTCTTTGTGCGCGTCTGTTTGTATGTGCTTTGTGGTCACCTGCTGGGAAAGGGCTGACCTCTTGGCTCTCGTTTGTGGTGTCTGCTGTGAGTTTGTCACTTTCCCATTGGTATCCTGGGTCAGGTGTGGTACTTGATTGTATCGATTCTTGATCTTTGCACCCTTACTTACTTTGTAGTACACACTGGAATTGCCTTATAGAGGCAATTCCAATGTGTTCCTTGAACACATGTTACTGATAATAAGGAAGAAAACTATTTGGAAAATTACATTTTCAAAGTATCATGTCCATTGTCTTTACCTCTTTTAAACACCCCAAACTGCCAATCAGTATCAAAATTCTTGTCGCTCTACTGCAAATTGTTTATATTTGCATGGCAGCTGTATCTCGAAATTCGAGTTCATGAACTACCTCTTTTGCTAAACTGCTAGTTGCGTGGCTGTATCTCCGGGCGAACTGCAAAGACTCTGATCAGCCTGGGTGGAAGCCCAGGCTGATCTGTGTCTTCGCTGGACGCACATGGCACGTTGGCAACAGTTCCTCATAGGAGGGCTCATTTGTCGTTTCTGTTTTGTTTTCTCGCGGGACGTGCATCAGCCATTGTCTGTTCATGTGTCAAGGTCAGTTCCACAATACAACTGCAAATGAATTGACAATGTGTCATTAGGCCGTAGACATCAATATTGGATTCCAAACAAAGACAGACATTTTCACAAAACAGATATGTTGGAATCCTGAAGGTTGCAACAAATGGAGCAGAAACTCACATAAGGAATTGTCAGTCGGTCAGGATGACCTGATTCGGTCATTATATAGTCTTTTGTTATATAAATAGTATTTCTCATCTGATAAAAGACCATTTATGTGGGCATTCAATATCAACATTTATAGGGACGTGTCAATAGGATCCTGGGACCCCTACCCCTTTCTAGACATGATCGAGACTCCTTTCCAGGCAAAATATAGATTGCAATACAGTAAAACCTGTCTAAAATGGCCACTCTCAAGAGAGACCAAAATTGACCAATTATCGCTAAATGCAGGTCAAAAGTATTGCAGAATGCTCCAAGGGGAGCATTCTGCAATACTTTCGACCTTCATTAAGTTACCATTTGTCATTAAGATCTTTGTTTTGTCTAGTTTTATATTCTAACCACATTGTTTGTATATATCGAAATTCCGATTATTTCGCACAACGGGAGCACAGTGGCTCAGTGGTAGAGTGCTTGACTCGAGACCGAGAGGCCGCGGGTTCGAGCCTTACAGGCATCACTGCGTTGTGGTCCTTAAGCAAGACACATTTATCCTAGCTTAGTACTGGTTCAACCAAGGAAGACCCGTCCCTGTTTAACTGAAAGATTATTGATGGGACGAAAAGAATCAAATCAAACAAAACAAATATTTCGCACAATACCAGCTCCATCATTATGCAAATCTAATTAATGATTTCACTTTTTCAGACACCTTAGAGTATATAGAGCTGCGGTCGCGGGGCTTGGCAGCTTTGTGATTTTCAGGGGATCCAGATCAGTATTGCTAAGAAACCCAATATTTTTGTGAATTTTCAGGGGAGGGGAGTCTGGATCCGCACATGACTTTTATCATTATGCAGATTTAATTAATGTTTTCTCCATTTCAGACACCTTAGAGTATATAGAGCTTCGGTCGCGGGGGATACATCTAGATGAGGCGATCGTTGTTTTTATTGTGGTGTGCCTGTGGTGCTGTGCAATGGTGCTATTTATAAAACAGTGGGACAATATTCGGATTCTACAGCCGCAGGAACCGCTTTTTTTTGCTAATCTGTGAGATGCGGTATTTGTACAGTCATGTATTACAGCATTCTTTGTCTTTTAGCGAAAGTTTCGACACTACTTTCAGGCGCGGATCCAGAAGTTTTGTCAGGGACGGATCCAACTTTGACGGTTTATTTTTTTTTTTGCTTTTTTTTTTTGGCTGATGAGGGGAGGTAGGATTTTAATACCACTAAAAGCGGGCCATCATCGGAACGGCCCGTCAGCGAAACGCCATTTAAATGACGTTTCGCTGGCGTTCCGATCCGATGATGGCCCAACATTGAATGCTGGCTTGGCAGCTTTGTGATTTTAAGGGGATCCATAACGCTCAATATTTTTGTGATTTTTCAGGGGGTCCGGTCCCCCTGTCCTCCCTCTGGATCCGCACATGACTTTTATCATTATGCAAATCTAATTAATGGTTTCACTTTTTCAGACACATTAGAGTATATAGAGCTGCGGTCGCGGGGGATACATCTAGATGAGGCGATCGTTGTTTTTATTGTGGTGTGCCTGTGGTGCTGTGCAATGGTGCTATTTATAAAACAATGGGACAACGTCCGGATCCTACAGCCGCAGGAACCGCTTTTTTTTTGCTAATCTGTGAGATGCGGTATTTGTACATGTATAACCGCATTCTTTGTTTTTTAGCAAAAGTTTCGACACTACTTTCATGCGCGGATCCAGAAAGTTTTGTCAGGGGTGGGTCCAACTTTGACGGTTTATTTTTTTGTTTTTTGGGGGGCTGATGAGGGTTTCGCTGGCGTTCCGATCCGATGATGGCCCATTTTAATGGCGTTTTGCTGGCGTTCCGATCCGATGATGGCCCAACATTGAATGCTGGCCTGGCAGCTTTGTGATTTTCAGGGGATCCAGACCAGTATTGCTAAGAAACCCAATATTTTTGTGATTATTCAGGGGGGAGGGTCCGGACCTCTGTCCCCTCCCCTTCTGGATCCGCACATGACTTTTATCATTATGCAAAATTAATTAATGGCTTCACTTTTTCAGACACGTTAGAGTATATAGAGCTGCGGTCGCGGGGGATACATCTAGATGAGGCGATCGTTGTTTTTATTGTGGTGTGCTTGTGGTGCTGTGCAATGGTGCTATTTATAAAACAATGGGACAACATTCGGATTCTACAGCCGCAGGAACCGCGCTTCAAACATTCGCCCAAAAACTTGGACACAATCACGATTGTGAAGCGAGCTCAGGATAGTGTGATTTATAAAAACTATAGTCGCAAAATGTCAACGACTATGGTTGAAAGGGAGAAAAAATTGCTTAGAATGAATACTGTACCAATAATGGAAAATGTGGCAAGTTTAAATATAAGTTCCTTTAATAAACTGCCAACAATAGACATGGAGGAAGCGACCATTGAAGTGGGGGCAAATGTATGATTAAGCAAATATAAAGTGTGTAAAATGTGATTATTTTCTTACCCATAAGTCTAAACAAATGTTTTGGGTGTTCAAAAGAACCGTCTCGTTGAGACGGTTCTTTTGAGTACCCACAACATATGTTTCAGTTGAGAAATAAGAAAATTAATTTTTAACCATATATTCTGGACCAAAAATGGAAAATGTGGCAAGTTTGCAGAATTTAAGTTCCTTTAATAAACTGCCAAAAATAGACATGGAGGAAGCGACCATTGAAGTAGGGGCAAATGTATGATTTCAAGCAAATACAGTGTGTAAAATGTGATTATTTTCTTACCCATAAGTCTAAACACATGTTTTGGGTTCTCAAAAGAACCGTCTCGTTGAGACGGTTCTTTTGAGTACACAAATCATATGTTTCAGGTTAGAAATAAGAAAGTTAATTTTTATCATATATTCTGGACCAATAATGGAAAATGTGGCAAGTTTAAATATAAGTTCCTTTAATAAACTGCCAACAATTGACATGGAGGAAGCGACAATTGAAGTTAGGGCAAATGTATGATTTCAAGTAAATACAGTGTGTAAAATGTGATTATTTTCTAACCCATAAATCTAAACAAATGTTTTGGGTGTTCAAAAGAACCGTCTCATTGAGACGGTTCTTTTGAGTACCCACAACATATGTTTCAGTTGTGAAATAAGAAAATTAATTTTGAATCATATATTTTGGACCAATAATGGAAAATGTGACAAGTTTGCAGAATTTAAGTTCCTTTAATAAACTGCCAACAATAGACATGAGGGAAGCGATAATTGAAGTAGGGGAAAATCAATAAGTTATAACCTATGTCTCGGGTGCTCAAAAGAACCGTCTCGTTGAGACGGTTCTTTTGAGTACCCACAACACATGTTTCAGTTGAGAGATAAGAAAAATAATTTTAAATCATATACTCTGGAAAATATCTTGATGCGTATGATTTCTGTTGGTGTATGGGCGTACGACCCAATATTCCAATAAAGCATATGGCTATGACCAGGTAATGCCACAATCACAGACCACATACAACATGCAACTACCAAGTTAGCAAAAACATAGTTCACGAAATCAAATTTGGTGATATAGCTGTCATGTAATTATAAACAATTAGCCATATAGTGACAGGTGTTCTTATACTGATTGGCAGTTTTAGATGGTTAAAAGAGGAAATTAACCAATGAACATGATACTTGTTTAGTGTATATTTCAAGATAGGTTTCCTTAATTTCAGTAACATATTTTATTGGTACACATTGGAGTTGCCTCATAGAGGCAATTCCAATGTGTACCTTCTACATATGTCCATTCAATAAATGAGTGTTTTCACCATAAAACAGGTTTTCACAAACTTCTCAACTACTTCCTATGTTTCAGTGAAATGAGCATGTAGAACTGAACATGTTTTTGTGCAGTTTGTCATGCACCTGGATGACAATAATAGATAGCCAATTTTATAATATTGACAGCTTATCTTTAGATGTTTCATTCGAATGAAATGCTAACTTGGTGGTTGCCTGGTTATTCATCTTCAGCGAGATGCAGCCCAGCACATTTCTAAAGCGAGTCTTGAAAAAAAAGTTGGGTCCTTTCGCATGCCAAACGTTCAAAGACCCCATGTAAGCATACTAGTATGGTGCACAGTGTACCTAAATCGTAAAATTATTTATCTTACCCCTGAATGAGTGAACTTTGTATACTGGAAACCCCTAATCGGGTACATTGTGTTTTGCAAGCAGTTTAGTTAGACCCACATGGAATGCCGTATCATGCGGCAT
The DNA here is from genome assembly GCA_964019695.1 of Loripinus fragilis. Lineage (NCBI taxonomy): Eukaryota > Metazoa > Mollusca > Bivalvia > Lucinida > Lucinidae > Loripinus > Loripinus fragilis. The sequence goes on from OZ026529.1 coordinate 73,790,907, forward strand.
TTCATCCGAGTATGCACTCTTTATTCAGATAAAAGCAATCGTGAGAGACTGCAGTATATCTTCAATTGGGAACTTCCTACCTGTGGCCCCTCTAAATATACAATGAACTATTCCAAGTTTATTGTAACTACCAAAAAGAAAAATAAATTAGTACAGGCCTCGAGGTTATAAAACTTGAGTACAGTCTCAAACTCAAACTAAGCGCAATGATTGTCTGCTTGCGGACACGTGTCCGCAACCAGCCAATCATTGCGCTTTATTTTGAGTTTGCGAATGAACTCAAGTTTTATAACCTCGATGCCAGGTTATTGCCTAACAACGTTGACCTGAGACATATGAAAACTCATAATCTTTCACCAAATCTTCGGGAATCATCGTAAAAATACGCTTTTGATTTTGTATACAATTACTTCTGTGAATAACAGATTATCAAAGGAGATGTCCTGTTCAGGAGTGAAATCTCCCTTAAAGTCATTTATGAAATTTCCAAACTGTGATTTTTCCATTAATTTTCGTGACAATAAATGGACATACATATATATTGTTCTAAAACATATTTAGTGATGTATAAACCGAGGGAAAAGGGGAGATAAATACAGCTTAATATAACTACTGCGAATATTGTATCTTGATACTATATCAGTTTGAAGGGCTAAAAAAGCATGTTTTTGATTGATTCTCCAACTGTGCTTTACCATCAAAGAATGAGAAATAGATTAATCTAACAATATCTGGTTCGATCTGTCTGATCAGTAATCCTGCGCGCTATTCAAGCGTGCAAAATGCAGTTAATACTTCCTATTGTAATTGGACAAACGGGTATGCTTCAATGTTTTCGTATAAAAGTATGTTACCCACCTTGACCCAGCTTCCCACTAACATATATTGTGTGTAAATACATTACAAACGTTTACCCTTTAAAGAATGAGTTAGGTCAAGGTGGAGAACATACTTTTATATGAAAGAAATGAAGCATCCCCTTTGTCTATTTACAGTCAGAAGTATTAAACGCATTTTGCATGCTTAAATCGTGTGCAACCATTCTGATCAGACAGATAGAATTATACATTGTTAGATTGATCTATTTTACATTTTGATGGTAAACCACAATTATCAATCATAAAACATGCTTTTCAGCTCTTCAATTGATATGGTATCAGTTATACACTTTTTAGAGTAGTTATGTTAAGCAATTTTATCTCCCCGTTGCCCTCCGTTAGAAAATCATTAAATATATTTTTGAATAATTTATGATTATGTACATTCATAGTCACAAAAATTATAACAAAAATCACAGTTGGAAAATTTCACTTATTCACTAAATTTACTTTAAGGGAGATTATCATATGACGTCGCGTCTTGGAATGAAATAACGCCATGCAATAAAATCGATAAACCACTAGTGGTTTTTAGATTTACGGGAAACGTTATGACGTCCATGACAACGTTGCGCACATAAGGAAAAAAGTAAAACGTTTTTACGCCAGAAATGAGATTTCAAAGTATTTGTCATATGATAAATAGAATCTAACATTCGTGCTCTTGTATTATTGAATTTATTAAACTCGTTGCAAAAATGAGATAAAATGCTCAGCAAGCCTCGCATTTTATCTCTTTTCCCCAACTCGTTTAATAGATTCAATAAAACATGAGCACTCATGTATGATCCTCTATTTTCACGCCTTAAACCTCTCCTTCCTCTGTAGCCAAGTCCTTAGCAATCAAAAGACCGTGCGTTTGAAAAAGGGACCTTTTCAATCTATGATTTTTTTAAATAATTTTTTGTTGTGTTTCGAAGGGGAATTATATGAACATGTTAAATTCTAATGTATAATTCAATAAATATTGGGTTTACAACGGGATCCATGTTTTGGTTGAGTTTACTTCTGTATCGACCGAATTCAGGGTTTTATGCACGTAAATGAACGAAATCGTCCATTTTAAAGCTTACAGTCACGTGAAATGTGCAAAATATAAAACCTGCGCAATTTAGCGAGTTTTTCAGCAAAATAGAACTACCAATATATAATTGGTGCATTCTTTTGAGGTTAACATCAGGCCTCAAGGTTATAAAGCTTGAGTTCATTCTCAGACTCAAAATAAAGCGCAATGATTGGCTGTTTGCGGACACGTGTCTGCAAGCAGCCAATCATTATGCTTTATTTTGAGTCTGAGAATGAACTCAAGCTTTATAACCTCTAGGCCAGGATTTGTCAATCCGAGAACAGTGGTGTTCACCGAGACGGAGCCTCGATGAACATCATATCCGAGGGTTGACTAGTCCTGATGTTAACCGCAAGAGAACGCAACAATTGTTTTGTTATATGACAAAACTCTTTTCCTAGTGTCATATAAAGTGTTTCCACGTTATAAATGTACTCTTACTCAAGTCAGATGTCCCTAGTGCACTGAAAACAAGATTATTTCAACAATTGCTTTTCAAGTTTCTGCTCCACTATCTATTTTTAGCTGCCAGGCAAGAGTGACAAAAGTGATGTCTACCTGATCAAGGCTATATTTAGTTCACTCTATTTTAAGCTGTAAGGCAGCACTGATAAATCCTGATGTGTACCTGTCCTGGGTTAAATAAAGCTCATCACTGCAGTCACAACCAGTGAAAGCTAGTTTCAGCCAATCAGAGGAGGTCTTTCATAGGAGTCATATACTAAATTTACAGAAGCGTAATAGGTTCAAGTAGAAAAAAATAATCACAAAAAAAACGTGATGACAAGTCGTAATAACGAGACGTCATCTCGTAATTTCAACATAACAAGTTGAATTTACATGATACCACCTCGTAAATTCAACTAAACAAGTTGAATTTACGTGATGACATCTCGTATATTCAACATAACAAGTTGAAATTACATAATGCCATCTCGAAATTTCAACATACTTGTTATGTTGAATTTACGATATGACATCATGTTAATTCAACTTATTATGTTGTAATTACGAGATGACATCATGTAATTTCAACTTGCTATATTGAAATTATGAGATGTCACAATGTAATTTCAACTTGTTATGATGAATATACGAGATGGTATCATGTAAATTCAACTTGTGATGTCGTATTTATGAGATGTTATCTTATAAAATTCAACTTGTTATGTTGAATATACGAGATGTTATCATGCAAATTCAGCTTGTTATCTTGAATATACGAGATAGTATCATGTAAATTCAAATTGTCATATCGTATTTACGAGATGGTATCTTGTAAATTAGACTTGCTTTGTCGTATTTACAAGATGGTATCATGTATATTCAATTTGATAAGTTCAATTTTCGAGATGTCATCATGTAATTTCAACTTGTTATGTTGAATATACAAGATGGTATCATGTAAATTCAACTTGTTACTTTGCATATACGAGATGGTATCTTGTAATTTCAACTTGATATGTTGTATTTCCGAGATGGTTTCATGTATATTCAACTTGTTAAGGTCAATTTTCGAGATGTCATCATGTAATTTCAAATTGTTTTATTGAATATACGAGATGGTATCATGTAATTTCAACTTGCGAGATGGTATCTTGTAAATTCTACTTGATATGTTGTATTTACGAGATGGTATCATGTAAATTCAACTTGTTATGTCGTATTTACGAGATGGTAATATCTAAATTCAACTGGTTATGTTGAATATACGAGATGGTATCTTGTAAATTCAACTTAATGTGTCGTATTTACGAGATGGTATCATGTAAATACAGCTTGTCAATTTGAAATTACGAGATCATGTAATTTCGACTTTTTATGTTGTATTTACGAGTTGTCATCTCGTTATTACGACTTTGTCGCGATTGTTTTTTTCTCCTTGAACATATTACGCTTCCATATAAATACATTCTAAGAAGTTTCAAAGTATTTTAATCATGTTGTCAGCTAATTCTTGTAAAAAATTGTAAAGTGCCAAACTTCTAGCCTGTTTAAATTGAATTTACACATTTATCTTGATTTGTAAAAAAAATATCATTGTTTGTTCAATACCTTTATAAGTCATGATACAGCGCCTCCAAAATCAAATTTTTATTTGCAATATGACATTCGAATCGCATTTTAGCGTGAACACGTTAAGATGTTGTCATTCTGATCTTAAGTTTCTAAGTAACGATGTTACTAAATATGTAAACCACAAGTGGTTATCGACGTTACATGTAATTGCTCCCAGACGACTTCATGTGATAATAACAAGTTTATGATTATTTAAGGACACACAATGTGGTGATATCACTTTGTACAGAAGAGTAGTATAATTTACAGAAGAGTAATATAAATTCATTGTAAGGAAGTCGCTGAACTAATTATTGGTTAATGATTGTAGCCAGAAAATACTGTTAACCCTTTATGCACTATAGGGATTCTTCCTTCTGGTTTGATACAATAAGCTAGAGAATGCACGAATCCAGAAAGTATTGTCAGAGGGGGTCCAACTCAACTCTGACAACGTTTTTTAAGGGATTCTAAATACCACTATAAGTGGACCATCATCGGTCAGCCAGCGAGCTGGGCGATGGTGGCCCAACATTGAATGCTGCCTTGGTAGCTTTGTGATTTTCCAGGTGATCCGGACCAGTATTGCTAAGGAACCCTATAGCTTTGTGATTTTCCAGGGAGGGTCCAGAACCGCTTCCCCAACCCTCTGGATCCGCTCATGCTGGGATGGTTTATTATATTATATTAACCGAGCGGTCACGATTTAAAAAGAATAGTATCATTATTATTATCATTACATGTATAAGGCCGCCATTTCTGTCAAAATTGCCATTCCTCTACAATAAAGAGTACAATAGACAAAATTGCCACATCGCTGGTATCAGTCACGTGGCTATAGTAGTGTGATTGCACATTATCAATTCTATCAAGGATGAGTGGACAACATGTTCTGTTTGGTTGTTAAGGGTGTTCTTATATCCCACTCAACAATTTTTCCAGTCATGTCACACGTTTTCTGGATTGAATTAATACTAAGCAGATGATACAGTGTCAAAGAAGAGTGAACAGGAAATTTCACGCCGCCAGGGGGGGTGGGGGCAGGGGGTCCACCCCCCCCCCCCTGAAAAATCACAAAAGTATAGGGTCCCTTAGCTACTGGTTCGGATCTCCTGCAAATCACAAATCCAACCAAGCCTGCATTCCATGTTGGACCATCATCGGCACGCAAGCGAGACGCCGTTGTTTTTTTTTTTTTAAATTGTCAGAGTTGGATCCCCTCTGGGGAAACTTTTTGGATCCGCGCATGCGCCGTGTACACATTGATATATTTAATTTTAAAATTAGTTGTTCTATGACATTTTGATTTGGTCAACTCTTTGTACGGCGTGTCAGGCGTTGCAATATTGTATATGGAAATATATGTCTTTATTATCGAAATATATATGGACTAAAATATATGTATGGACTAAAAATATATTTGTGGGCTAAAAATGTATATGTGGACTAATAATATATTTGTGGAATAAAAATATATTTGTGGAATAAAAATATATTTGTGGACTAAAAATATATATTTGTGGACTTAAAATATATTTATGGACTAAAAATATATATATATATTGCGTAAAAAAATATTTGTTGTCTAAAAAAACATGTGTTGTGTAAAAAATATTTATATTCTAAAATACATATTTGTAGTCTTTAAAAATATATATTGGGTAAAAATAGCATTGTGGGATACTAGGTATTTCCCCAACGGTCGTGTGACTGTTTCACTGACGATGCTTATATGGCTATCTCATGAGTCCCTCGATGTTCGCAGCTTTTCTGCAGAAAGTAAAAGCTCCAGTCGTCAGATATTAGAGTTATGCAAAACCAAAACAATTTGTAGATACTTGAGGTGAGAGTGCTGACCCATAAAACGGCTGTATGGCGTAGAGTACAAGGCAGGGTAATCCATTAAGGATATTTGCGATCAGAAGCTTATACAAAAATAAGCTACGTCACTACTATATAGGATCAAAAATGTACAGTAGGGCTGGGCAATGTACGGGGAGGTATGCCTATTGGTCGCTGTGGGTAGTTTCAATGTGTAGATGCGGACTTGAGGTAGTGTAGACTAGGATTGGGCAGGTATATTACAGTAGGGTTGGTTTTGTGGGAATAAATTAAATGTAAATCAACAGAGCCAATAGATGCTGTAAATATTTTGCTTCTAGCGAGATTCGAACCCACGATCTCGACAACACCGCCTAGAACTACACCAGCAGGGATTTGAGTTGAATGTATCTGTCGCATGTCAAATGTGAGTTTCAGTAGCGATTCGGTACTCTTTCTCAAGTGTTAATCTTACTTCACGGGGGACTCTGGCGAGCATGCGCATTTTCGCAGGCTCATATGAGCCTTCATTGCACGACAACCTGACAAGTACCGTTATCTCATGTGTTGGTTTGTAAAGAATTGCAATGGATTGAAGTATCCATAGGGCACCGCTGCACACACATATTTTTAAGTCCATAAATAGATTTTTTAGTCCATAAATATTTCGAAATACAACACATATATTTCCACATGCAATATTGCAACGCCTGACATGCCATAAACAAGTAAATAGTTCAATTTTTCACGTTTTTTACAATTTTTTATGTTCCGACAAAAAACCTTTGAAAGTGGGAGAAAAACAATCCATCATGAGCTTGTCCATGTAGGATAGAGAAATCTCACCATCTGGGTTGGATATCTCTATCCTACATGGACACTCATGGAGGATTGTTATTATCTTTCCATCTTGCATGTTATACTACGACACCTTTAAGATATAGAACAATAAAAGCGCTGACTAGTCTGTACGCATGTGCAAGCTTGTTTGCATTTTTTTTTATTTTTTCAGGGAACAAAATCGGATTTAAAATAATAAAGCTGGTGATCAGACAGTACAAATACGCAGACTGATAACAAAAACAGGTTTGCTCGCAACGTGGACCATATTACTGGCCCAAATATAGGGGAAAAGTTTCAGTGTAAAATTGTGATTATTATCTTATCCGTCAGTTTTAACATTTGTTTTGGCAACCTTTTGAGTATGCATTACATGTTCCAGTTGAGAAATAAGAAAAAACATATTACAATGGAAGCACCCTTATCTAGAGCCCTGGGGGATAACTCTCATTTTTACTTCATGCGTAGGCTGGGACCCAATTTTTACTTCATGCGTAGGCTGGGACCCAGCATCAAAGAATAGCTGGAATATCAGGCATACACTAAAATATTAGAAATTTAAGCAACCCAAAAAATTAACCCCATTTTGTACGCCTTAAGAAATGACCGTTAAATGCATAGACATGACCCCTAAAACAAGCCCGGTTTCGAGATGACCCTCCCCCCACCCCCCACTCCCCAAAAAAAAAATATCCACAAAATCTTCACTACCTAACATATATTTATTTTTCTGAAAACCCCCAAAAATATTGAAATTCAAGATTTTGAACTCCCAAAAATGGTCCCAGTCTACACATGTACGTAATGTATCGGAAAATATAAGTGTAAAGCCCTGAGTACCCCCCTCCTGCGATCTAGAGGCCTGAAATATTATCGTGATTATCTCCGTATGAGTATCTTCAGGGGCGGATCCAGGATTTCTGGAAAGGGGGTTCATATATATAAAGGGGTTGGGGATTGCTTTGCTGATTTAATCTCTTTTTTCTTTAATATCCCATGAAAATGAAATCATTTTGTCTCGCCAAATTATTTCATTTTCAAAGGGTATTTAAAAACGGATGGGGGTGTAGGGAGGGGCTTTCGAGCGAGCCCCCTCTGGATCCGCCACTGATCTTATATATTGCCATTTGAAATGATCAATTAAAAGTTTTGTAATAATAACCATGCATTTGTACGTCATTGCATCCAATATAGACGCCAATAACCGAGAGGTCGCGGGTTCGAGCCTCACCGGAGTCACTGCGCTGTGTCCTTGAGCAAGACACATTAATCCTAGTTTAGGACTGGTTTAACCCAGGAAGACCCGTCCCTACATAACTGAAAGATTGTTGATGGGACGTAAAGAATCAAATCAAACAAACGCCTATAGACTTTTCTTGTATCTGTTTTTGAACCATGCGCGGATCCAGAGGGGGGACAGGGGGTACGCCCCCCCCCCCCCCCCGCCTTGAAAAATCACAAAAATTTAGGGTTTCTTAGCAATACTTTTCCGGATCTCCTGAAAAATCATAAAACTGCCCAAGCCAGCATTCATGGTTCGGTCACCATTGGCCCGCCAGCGAAAGTTTCGCTGGCTGGTCGATGATGACCCGCTTTTAGTGGTATTTGGATCCTCTCTCTTCTTATCAGCTAAAAAAATAAACGGCGCCAGAGTACGGACCCCTCTGACGAAACGGTCTGGATCCGCGCATGGGGTCTACACTGTTCGAACAGTTCATGCTTACTCACACATTGACTCTTTATCTGTCAACGATGCGGAAACGGTTTGTAATAAGAACTGGTCCTGACAGAACATCGTCGGGTCTGAGTTCTGTCGGGCCTGATCTTGATCAAAACTGATTGACACCCTGACTGAAAGAATTTTTAAAAAAAGTTTATTTTGAACATTGCTTTAGCATCAACACAGCCTGATGGTATTCTTTACTGAGCATTCAATGGATGTCTAAATGTTCATGGTACAATGTATCTTTATGTGGATCTAGATAAAAAAAGCTATTGTAATTTACGTGAAATACATGTACATGTAGTACATACAATGTTAAATAAGTGTAAGTTTACACCAAAAGAGATGGCAGCTGAACTGCCAACCCTTTTGGTGTTAACTTACACTCATTTTCCTACTAAACATCTTAAAGGCCAATATTATTTAAGTGATATTAAAATGTTCAAATATTTCTACCTGTTATTGTTGTACTAACTATTCTGATCAATACAATCAAACAGAACATAGCTTTTATATCAGTTGAAAGGATACACCAAGATCCAGTGGCAGTTCAGTTCAGCTGCCACCAATTTTGGTGTGAAGTAACACTTAATTTTCAATTCTGATGTACTGTCCTGCCAGCCAAGAGAGACAGTGACGACATGTTTTGTTTACAAAATTATCAGGGACTTAGAATCGATAGATCACTTGTGTATTAATCCTATCCGCAGGATAGGATTAATGCACAAGTGATCTATTGATTCGCGTTAGCTCAAGTAAGATGTACAAGTTAATGTTTTACTTAACAATTGTTTTAGTTGTTTCTTTGTTTGATTCGATTCTTTACGTCCCATCAACAATATTTCAGTTAAACAGGGACTGGGTTGAAGGATAAATGTGTCTTGCTCAAGGACCACAACGCAGAGACGCCGGTGAGGCTCGAACCCGCGGCCCCTCGGTCTCGAGTCAAGCACTCTACCACCGAGCCACTGCACTCCCTACTTAACAATTGTAAACAAAATATTACGTCACTGTCACTCTTGGTTGGCACAACAGTAGATATTACAAATGAAAGTAATAAGGCTTGCATTATTTACTCGTGCTCAAGTCAAAGTTTAAAGTGTGAGTACCCTCAAAGAGGTGTTTCTAATGAGTACCAGGACCTGTGTTTAGTAATGTCAAATGTTGATTTCTCCGTCGTTTTCGGAGAGATATGTTACGTAATCAAGAGATTGAATATAAAGTAATTTCTAGAGATTAGTTTCCCTTGTTCCGCTACATATATGGTCGAAAATGTGACAATGAAAAAATGGCGGATAAGTAACAGGCAAAGAAGTAAATACAAAGTTTACATTTGTTTTACAGTGGTGACAGATGCCTTAATATACGTCACACCGATTTGCACGTACAACCACAGTAAGTTTATATGCCTAGATTTCAAAATGAAGAAATAGACCGAAACCCACACATCGAGGTTGTGTACATGTAGGCACCGCTCTGTTGTATATGTTTAAAGCTGCATAGTCTGTAATTTTTATCTTCTTATTTTGGAAATAAAGTTTCTATTTTTCAAGAATACAGTAAAAATGCTCAAATTCAGGTAAATATTTTACCATTTTCATAAATCTTAACAAATTATCAACAGCATTTATGTTAAAAATCAAGTGTCATACATCTTAATACCATCTTAGATTTCATCACCCATGCTTAAACTGATGTGTAAGAAAATAATTACAATTTACGCTCACAATTTTTGCTTATTTTGATCTATGAGTATCAAAACCGCATGGCTTGGTCCCATATACACGACCTTTTGCCAGCTCATTGAAAATACTTTGCGTTAAAGGCCAGATTTTTTTTTAGTTGATTTACAAACCCTCCTACTGTAATTTTCCGGAAAGTAGAAACAAAATCAATTTTTTTGAAATTTTATCCGCCTACTCTAAATACTATTTGTTTCTTTAAAAAATAATGATATATTTTTGAGGTTCTGTCTGTGTATTTTTGAGAGCGACACTGTTAAAAGTGATTGTCCTGTCCAGATTTTTAGGCAAATTTAATACAGACTGTTGGTTTACCTTACTAGTTTTACTGTTGGTTTTTTTGAGATATTAAAAAAACTCTGAAAATGACCAGTCAACTGGTCATTTTCAGACCTTTTTTCGTCCCTCGACCCTAAATCTGAAAAAAATCCTGTAAATCAACTAATAAACAAATCTGGCCTAAATATTGTTTATTTTGAACAAATGTCACCATGTCATCGCCTTAAGGTAGCATACATCTTTATACCATCTTCAGATTTCATCACCGCTGATATTTTCTGTCGAACAGTATGGTTAGGATCCAATGTGAACTTGAATCTGAAAGAAAATGTTACTTATAGGTATTCACAAATGTTGTACCGATTAATCGATAAATAAAAAAAAATAATCGTTTGGCCGATTATTATATTATTAATAAAGAAAAAAATTATCGGAATCAATTAGTTAGTAACTTGGCTAAAATCGTAAGATATCGATATTATCATATTAATAGGAGAATAAAACATTCTTTTCTGTAACTTAATATTTGCCAAACCCGAGTGTGATAATGTGTTGCAGTCCAAACCGCGTAGCGGTTCCTGTTGCAACACATTCGGGTTTCGGGCTGCAACACATTATCACAAGAGGGCTTGGCAAACGTTAATACGGAAAATAATGTTATGACGTTATTGTTAAATAGCGTCATTTCCAGCACACAGAGCTTAAATGACAATGAAGCCCTCTGCTGCCGTGTTCTAATGGGAATGGAGCCCGCGGCCATGATTGGTCAACGATCAGTCGCATTGCGACATGTTACATTTAAAGTGAAATGTACCACTTTCAGCGATTGAAACACGTCAAGTTTCTATTGTAAACATCTGTTAGGTATATAACAATATCAATATGAAATCAAGTTTCATATTTTTTATATTTAAAAGCAGGCGACAACAAAACATGAAACCTTACTCAGGATGCAAAGAGTTTTAGTATAGGTTATAGATCATATATTGCAATTATAAAGGAATTAAGTGGGAACGAGCACAGCGAGTGAGCCACATACTTTCTTTATAATTGTAACATATGGTCTATGACCTACTAATAGTTTTCTCCTTGCCTTTCATTGGAAATAGCCGCATTGACCAATTCACGGATTTGCTTCTTGACTTTACTTAATAGATATTACACATATTGACAAAATATGTGATTTAATTGGCCAAAAATTCAAATATTTGTGCAAACCGATTGGTTGTGAAGCACAGGAAGGGGCGGAATAAACAATAAAGGAATAAAGTGGGATCGAGAGCAGCGAGTGAACCACTTTATTTCTTTATAATTGTAATATATGATCTATGACCTTCTTATAGTTTTCTTATTACCTTTCATTGGAAATAGCTGCATTGACAGATAGATTCTTTATTCTTTACTTAATAGATATTACACATACTGACAAAATAAGTGATTAAATTGGCCAAAAAAATAAATTTCTGTGCAAACAGACTGGTCGTAAAGCACAGGAAGGGGCGGAGTAAACTATAAAGGAATTAAGTGGGATCGAGCGCAGCAAGTGAACTACTTAATTTCTTTATAATTGTAATATATGATCTATGACCTACTTATAGTTTTTTCCTTACCCTTCATTGGAAATAGCCGCATTGACCACTTCACCGATTTACTTCATGGATTTTCTTAATTTACAGTATCGATATTACACATATTGACAAGTTATTTGATTAAGTTGGCCAAAAATTTAAATTTCTCTGCAAACGGATTGGTTGTAAAGCACAGGAAAGGGCGGAGTAAACTATAACTTACCTTCTAAAGAGTCTTGCTAAAATTACCTTTTCCTCATTCAATGCAAAGTTTTGGCCTATACAATTTCTGAAATAATCAAAATGGCATTAGTTACATTTTCATTTAGTTGCACTATGTTTTATCCAGCGTGTTGAAAATTCAGTAATTTAAGTCGTACATAGGTTTAGATAAACAAATAATTTCAGCATAATAATTACCCTTAAATATTAGCGTATGTTTTGGGCGCTCAGAAGAACCGTCTCATTGAGACATTTCATCTCATTGAGACGGTTCTTTTGAGTATCCACAACATATGTTTGGTTGAGAAATAAGAAAAATACTTTTTTCTGTTACGCACTCTTAACTAAAGTAAGTAAGTATATAAGTACATGTAAGTGAAGACTTTTATGATAAGAACTAAATTAGCAACACAATTTTTATGATAAGAACTCTAAATTAGTAAAATTACACATTTCTCCCATTAGGTTACATTCGGCGTCTTCTGTTTGTATTCCTAGTTCTGTTAACAATTTTCAGTACATGCTTCCCACCATTATATTGCAACAGACTGCATGCTTGGTGGTAAACCAAATCACGGTTGGCACATTTTCTTTCCTCTTTAATTGCACGCTGGTGTGTCGGACTTCAGACTCTATGACGGTTCCGACTTAAAAACTTATCTATTGATGAGATGGTAGGGGCCTGATGCTTTGTCAGGCCCACCGTGGTTGAACTGTTGGATACCTTTTGCTCCTGTATTCAGTTTTATAGTGTTCTGTTATGTTTTACTGTTGAGTCATTATCTTTGCTTTTATCTTCTTTTATATCTTGATTTATATGTTTTTGGAGATGATACATTGATAAGCTAGGGGTCTTTCATGCAAGCCAAACATATATGTGTCTTGATCCACATCTGAACTAAGGTGAGGTTGGCGCCGTAAAACCAGTTTAAGCCCTCCAGTAAATTATTTTACTGACCGTTCCAAGGCCATACTTCTTTTGTGGATTATTTGTGTTTTTTTGTGTCTTGTATTTCTCATGCCTTCACGTATGTTCATTGCTGCCTTGTGGTCACCTGCTGGAAAGGGCTGACCGCTTGGCTCTTGTTGGTGATGTTTATTGTATTTTTGTTACTTTCCGATGTGGTAATCTGGGTCAGACGTGGTACTTGATTGTATCGTTTCCTGAACTTTGCCGTCTGTCTTACTTTATTTTATGAGGGTCACACATTTAGTATTGACAGGACAATGACTCAATCATGATCACAGACCAAGTCATGGCACCGTGAGGAAGAGAGACACGACACATACATGTACAGCCACAGCAACAAAAATACAACTGAAGTAAAGAAACGAGCCCTCTGTTCTCAGATTATTGAATCTAAAGTGTCTTAAGTTAACGGGCATATCGATATGTAAGAATTATGTTGCATTTTTTTTGCAGAAAAGATTGTGAAACTACGTTAGGGTAACGTAGGTAACACAACTGGTACATGGTAATGCCCCACTGCCAGAAGACTAACATGTTTCATTTTGCAGGTAATGTAATGTATCTTTAGAAAATCATACACTTTAAAAACTTAATGTAAGTTAACACCAAATAATATGGCAGCTGAGCCACCCCTTTGGTGCTATATATTCATTTCTTTTTTGTTGCATTTCTTGTGATAATTTTGTTCAGGCTTAAGCATTTTTGGTTTTAAACTTTTATTCCGAAATATTTATCTAATTATAGTGTTAAGTCACGCTTTCCAGTAGCTTAGTCTGTTTCAGAAAGCATGCTATATATGGAAACTCAGACGTATTGATGTCAGTCGACGTTTCCGCTTCAGAGAGAAAACTGTAGAAGGTGCACATTTTTCTTTGATCGTCAAATCTTTCAGTGAACCAGAATATTACAAATATATTAGACTCAGTTTGCACTTCATGACTCCGGGTTTTTTTTTTAATTTTTAAGCTTATTATAAATTTTTGATATTCATAGACTCCATGAGATGCTTGTAGATGGTCTCTGGTTCATTTTTTATCTTTAAGTTTGTTTTCATGAATAATTGAATGGACAAGTACTACTTTTATGCATTACAAGAATAGTGGTAAATTTATGTATTAACTGAACCTGTAAATCTGGTAATTTAGGACCATAAGTGTTTTAAGCATGTTCAATTAAAAAGTTTAGGCACTTTATAATATGAGAAATTCAGTCATATGCAGAATTCTGGACAGAACATTTCAGTTTTCTTAAGTGGTTTAAATTCTATTTTTTGCAAAACAGTTAGAGTAAACATAATTAAAAGAGTAAGTAAACACTCCTGGGATGGGAGCACAGAGTTGATATTCTATATAAAAGCTTTTTTGAATGTACAGAACAGTCAGGAAGCATTCAGGGAACTTTTCTGTATGTTATAAATTCTAGCTCGTGAACATGCCTTTGTGCGGATTACCTACAGGTCATAGCTTGAAAAATCATACCCCCCTCCGAGGTGGAGTTAGGGTTGGGTAGCTTACTCACAGTATTTGGAAAATACAACTCAGATACAAGATTATCAAAGATTCTTTCAGTAGATTATTAACATTGTTTTAAAATATATATTGTTCTGTGTTGTTTGTGAAAAGAGTTTTGTTATACTGTTATGAGCTTAACAGAAATACATAGGCGTGTCAGGATATAATTCCGTGAAGTGTTGAGATATGAGAAAACAGCGTTTTTGAACAGCTTTTCTAAGTTTTACAGGATGGTATCATTGACAGACTGTTGGCAAGACGAGCAAGAGGAATCAAGAGGAATTGTTTTTATGTGGATTTTGTTTTTGTATTAATCATCAGTAAATATAAGCAATGTCCGAACATCTGAAGCAGAAGCGGCATTCCATGTGTTATGTTTCTTTCCCTCAAGAGAGTAGTTTTTAATCTGCATTCTAAAACAAGATCTAGCCTTTAGAGTATTAGAAAAGACAATACTTATTTTCGGACAATCAAAGAGAGGGAGAAAATAAACTTATTTCGTACTAAAATTACTTCAGTCCAACATTTCTCCACTGATTAATGTTAGAAATTTCTACATGTAATTTTTGATACTCCTTTGATCAATACCACCGGGGCCAGTTCAGTGTTTACAGTATGCCACAATGTAATTAGTTTATAGTCTATTTCAGTATATTATCAGAAATGGCATATCATTAAGCTGGACTGGCCCCTGTGATAAATACAATCAAACCGAATATAGCTTTTAAAACAGATGAAAGATTACATCAAAATCATTAGCAGTTCAGCTGCCACCAAATAAAATGTAAAGTTACACTTAACTTTTACATTATAATGTACAAAAATGCCTCTTGAAAAAGGGGTGTCTACTACGGTAAACTACTGTATACTAATTTTACAAAGGTGTGAAATAGAAAGGAGAGTACTGATCTGGGACCTGCATAATTTTTTAACTTTTAGTGTACAAAACTCCATGGAAGAGGGGCATCTATTAGCAGCTAGTACAAGAGTGTGACATGAACAAGAGAGTGCTTACCTGGGACCTGCCGAAAATGGGGTGAACTGAAATGGATCCATCTTTGCGATGTTGTCTTTTGAAAATCTTTCTGGTATGTATGACATCGGTTCATCCCATAGATCTTTATTGTGGTGCAAACCATATATATGAAGAGTCACAGGTGTTCCTTTTGGATATACGTGACCATCAACCTCGAAGTCGTGTGTGAATTCACGCTGAATGAACGGTACTGGAGAGTAATGACGTAATCCCTCCTTGATGCACATTGTCAGGTACTCCAGCTTACTGAGGTCAGACCTATCAAAGTTTCAAAATAAAAGGTATTGGGTAGTGATGACGTATTCACTCCTTGATGCATATTGTCAGGTACTCCAGCATACTGAGGTCAGACCTATCAAAGTTTCAAAGTAAAAAGTACTAGGGAGTAATGGAGTAGTCCCTCCTTGATGCACATTGTCAGGTACTCAAGCTTACTGAGGTCAGACCTATCAAAGTTTCAAAGTAAAAAGTACTAGGGAGTAATGGAGTAGTCCCTCCTTGATGCACATTGTCAGGTACTCAAGCTTACTGAGGTCTGACCTATCAAGGTCTCAAAATAAAAGATACTGGGTAGTAATGACGTAGTCCCTCCTTGATGCACATTGTCAGGTACTCCAGCTTACTGAGGTCGGACCTATCAAAGTTTCAAAATAAAAGATACTGGCGAGTAATGACGTAGTCACTCCTTGATGAACATTGTCAGGTACTAAAGCTTACTGAGGTCAGATCTATCAAAGTTTCAAAATAAAAGATACTGGGGAGTAATGACGTAGTCCCTCCTTGATACACATTGTCAAGTACTCCAGCTTACTGAAGTCAGACCTATCAAAGTTTCAAAATAAAGATACTGGGGAGTAATGACGTAGTCCCTCCTTGATACACATTGTCAGGTACTCAAGCTTACTGAGGTCAGACCTATCAAAGTTTCAAAATAAAGACACTGGGGAGTAATGACGTAGTCCCTCCTTGATACACATTGTCAAGTACTCCAGCTTACTGAGGTCAGACCTATCAAAGTTTCAAAATAAAAGACACTGGGGAGTAATGACGTAGTCACTCCAAGATGGACATTGTCAGGTTTTTCAAGCTTACTGAGGTCAGACCTATCAAAGTTTCAAAATAAAGGTACTGGGGAGTAATGACGTAGTCCCTCCTTGATGCACATTGTCAGATACTCCAGCTTACTGAGGTCAGACCTATCAAAGTTTCAAAATAAAAGATACTGGGGAGTAATGACGTAGTCATTCCTGGATGCACATTGTCAGGTACTCCAGTTTACTGAGGTCAGACCTATCAAAGTTTCAAAATAAAAGGTACTGGGTAGTAATGACGTAGTCCCTCCTTGATGCACATTGTCAGGTACTCCAGCTTACTGAGGTCAGACCTATCAAAGTTTCAAAATAAAAGGTACTGAGGAGTATTGACCTAGTCATTCCTGGATGCACATTGTCAGGTACTCCAGCTTACTGAGGTCAGACCTATCAAAGTTTCAAAATAAAGGTACTGGGGAGTAATGACGTAGCCCCTCCTTGATGCACATTGTCAGGTACTTCAGCTTACTGAGGTCAGACCTATCAAAGTATCAAATTAAAAGGTACTGTGTAGTTATGACCTAGTCATTCCTGGATGCACATTGTCAGGTACTCCAGCTTACTGAGGTCAGATCTATCAAAGTTTCAAAATAAAGGGACTGGGGAGTAATGACGTAGTCCCTCCTTGATGCACATTGTCAGGTACTTCAGCTTACTGAGGTCAGACCTATCAAAGTATCAAAATAAAAGCTAATGTAGAGTAATGACCTAGTCACTCCTTGATGCACATTGTCAGGTACTCAAGCTTACTGAGGTCGGACCTATCAAAGTTTCAAAATAAAAGGTACTGTGTAGTAATGGTGTAGTCACTCCTTGATGCACATTGTCAGGTACTCCAGCTTACTGAGGTTGGACCTATCAAAGTTTCAAAATAAAAGATACCGGGTAGTAATGACGTAGTCATTCATTGATGCACATTGTCAGGTACTCCAGCTTACTGAGGTCAGACCTATCAAAGTTTCAAAATAAAAGATACCGGGTAGTAATGACGTAGTCATTCCTTGATGCACATTGTCAGGTACTCCAGCTTACTGAGGTCGGACCTATCAAAGTTTCAAATTAAAAGGTACTGTGTAGTAATGGTGTAGTCACTCCTTGATGCACATTGTCAGGTACTCCAGCTTACTGAGGTCAGACCTATCAAAGTTTCAAAATAAAAGGTACTGGGTAGTAATGACGTAGTCCCTCCTTGATGCACATTGTCAGGTACTTTAGCTTACTGAGGTCAGACCTATCAAAGTATTAAAATAAAAGATACTGTAGAGTAATGACCTAGTCACTCCTTGATGCACATTGTCAGGTACTCAAGCTTACTGAGGTCGGACCTTTCAAAATTTCAAAATAAAAGGTACTGGGTAGTAATGACGTAGTCCCTCCTTGATGCACATTGTCAGGTACTCCAGCTTACTGAGGTCAGACCTATCAAAGTTTCAAAATAAAAGATACTGTAGAGTAATGACCTAGTCCCTCCTTGATGCACATTGAGCTAAAATAAATTATGATTGTTTTGTAGTCTGGTTCTCTATTGAACTGAAGCATCGATAAATCATGAGCCGCTTTAACAAATGATCAAGCGTTGACAGCAGCTAATTTTATACAGCATAAAAGCTCTATCTCGTCTGTGACTCTGCCAATTAATTTTATGATCATAGAATGCATAAGGAAGATCGAAAAGACAATACAAAAATGTGCATGCTTGTCATTTTTGCATTACTTACAATGAATATGATTTTTGCTCAATGACCCCTTTTGCATTTTCTGCTCTACCCAAATGCATATTCAAAATATAACGTTTGTAAATTCGTGGTTTCATATGACTTATTTCCCCTTCTAATCATTGCAATTGCTATTATTTGATATTGGTCTAATGGAAAGCAAAATAAAATGTGAAACATAAGAAATTGCTGAATTTATTGTGTATAGTATAAAATACGTTACCATTCGATTCTGTCATCATCTCTGCCTTCAAGAATTTGATCAATTTCTTCATGAACTTTTTCTTGGTAGTCCGGATGCTTGGCTAGAGCATAGATTATCCAAGAGATTCCACTGGATGTTGTGTCATGACCTGGAAATACAATGTATTCATTGGCGTAGCTCCCATTACGCAGCTACACACGTGCGTAATAAAAATAGCAACATTCAAGGGAGGTCACCTTATGTTGTAAAAGTGATTGTCCATGCCATAGGGAACTGCTTTTAAAGGAAAGAATTCGCTCCCTCTGGGAGCAAATTCTTTCCTTTAAGAGAAGTTTCCAATATGAAAATGGACGCAATTGAAGAGAATCACTGCTTGGTCAAGTAGTCTCCCTTTGATGTGCGTAACTTTTTCAGCTTTCTTATCATTATGATTCAATTGTTTGTGCATATCATAAATCGTTCTAAACAAAAGCAGACCAAAAGATACTGAATGCTACTCTTCCTCACCAAATTATCATACTGCATTCACAGATTGAAGACTTGTATAAAGTCGAGTCGCATTGCAAAATGAAACGCTGGTTGTGCCTTAAGCCACAAATGCTAGAACCTACTGAGGTGCCCTACGTGGGATGCCTTCAGGTCTCCAAGTATCCCCATGCCATCGTCATTGATAGATATCAGTGAAATACAGTTGATAAAAGATAAATAATAATTAAATTTATTGTGATTGTATACATAAATCATTTTACCATTTATTATTTTTGTGTGTGGTCAACAATACTAATAATTTGAGACAATTGGGTATAGTAGCTCCTATGTCCAAGGTCTGCTGCAAAATGCTATTTTGTATACTGTACTGGTACGCCAGAGCACCACGCTACTACCATGCAACTACCAGCTTAGCAAAATCATAGTTAATGATATCAAATTTTGTGATATAGCTGTCATGCAAATATAAACAATTTGCCATATAGTGTCAGGTATTTTAATACTGATTGGCAGTTCGAGATGTTAAAAGAGGAAAGCCAATGGACATGATACTTATTTAGTGTATATTTCAAATTAGGTTTTCTTAACATCAGTAACATAATGTTGTTGGTATATGTACACATACAACATATGTCCATTCAATAAATGAGTGTTTTCAACCATAAAACAGGGTTTTCACAAAATTTTTAACTACTTTTTATGTTTCAGTGTACTGAGCATGCAGAAATGAACAAGTTTTTGTGTAGTTTGACATGCACCTGGATTACAATAATAGATAGTTAATTTTATATCATTGACAGCTTATCTTTAGATGTTTCATTGAAATGAAATGCTAGCTTGGTGGTTGCCTGGTTGTAATATAATAACCATGAAAAGATTGAATAGATACAAGTAATAACAATAGGAACAGAATAAATAATTACTCCTTGTAGATCACCATTAGTGTAAAATAAAATGAAGAGAGCAAATACTTGTAGTTCTTTTAGATAATGATTACAACCACTTATCTAGCAGGTTATCGAAGTCTGAGGTAGTTCATGAACTCGAATTTAGAGATGTAGCTGTCATGCAAATAAACATTTTGCGGTGGAGTGACAGGAATTTTAATACTGATTGGCCGTTTGGGATATTTAAAAGAGGTAAAGACAATGGACATGATACTTGAAAAATGTAAATTTCCAAATAGTTTTCATCCATATTTTCTGCAGCAAATGTTGTAGGTACACACTGGAATTGCCTCTATGAGTACCTTCAACATATGTCATTTCAATAAATGAGTTGTGAGTTTGTCACTTTCCCATTGGTATCCTGGGTCAGGTATGGTACTTGATTGTATCGATTCCTGATCTTTGCACCTTTACTTACTTTCACCATAGGCGTTTTTAACAAATTCTCAACCACTTTTATTAATTCAAAGAAAAAGAAAGGAACAACTTTTCATGTAGTTTGTCATGCACCTTGATGACAATATAGACTGTCTATTTTATGCTTCTGGCAGTTTATCTTGAGATGTTTCATGGGAGTATATTGCTAAATTGCTAGTTGAGTGGTTTAATTTTATTGCACTTGAGTTTTACAAATATCTATATTTAACTGAAACATTATATAATTATCTACTGTACATTTACTGTTATAAATGGTTCTAAACAAAATCATCACTCAGTATCTCTTTCTCACCTCAATTTCAAACTATATATACCATGGAGACTTCATATATTGACAATGTAACTGCACAAAATGAGAATGCCTTGAGATGCTGACCTCTTGTTTCTCGGTTGTGATGTTTATTTGTTAAGTTGTCACTTTCCCTTGGTATTCTGGGTCAGGTATGGTGCTTGATTGTATCGGTATCTGATCTTTGCCCTCTTTATACTTTGTATAGACGTAAATTGTGTATTCACATGTAAATGCAATCTGCTTGCGACTACTTTTAAGCATAGAGAGCGAAACTCCTAATAATTTTGAGCCGAAACGTTAATGAAATAAACATGATTTTTGGCATTAAGTAATACTCAAAGTATGCATGTCCTATCATTTATAGTAGTAACGGTTGCAGATCTGATTGTTGGATCATTTATGACAGTTATGGTTGTGATCCATTGTGATTGGATCACTTCTGTAGACAAAACAAACATTAAATAGCGTCAAATAAACTGTCACATTATTTACCTTCAAACATGAATGTATCAACCTCGTTTCTAATATCCGTTAAGGACATCCCCTCCCCATTTTCATCTTTAGCTGTCAACAAGATATCCAAAAAATCAAGATATTTTCTTCCCATGAGGACGTCTGAAGATGTTTTCTGAAAGGAAAAATGTATACTGACTTAAAAAAGATACGATACATTTTTACAAAATTATATAACCTCACAAGCCAACCCATGACACCAAGAAGAGACGTTTTGTTTGTTTGTTTGTTTTGTTGCTTTACGTCCATGGTCATGGCGGGACGGTCATTTCACCTAACCACACTTTATTCCTGGGCAAGCTTGAACGAGCAGTTAGCTAATACTTGTGCACATACTTTTGCTTGTAACTGACAACAATACTTCTTGAATGAATCAGCGGAAGGGAGGAGAATGACCGTAGGAATTATTTCATAATCAATCTCCATGAAAGTATGGGACCGAGTCAGGACCGAACTCGCGACCCCTGGATCTGCAGTCAGACTTGCATCTGTTGCCAGAGACGTTACCGACTGCGCTACGCGGCCCCGTCCAAGAAGAGACATAAAAGCTGTCAAAGAAGCACTTACAGAATATATACCCAACAAAAGGAGAAACGCATACAGTACAGTTGGTAAAACTATAGCCAATTATAACCACACAACCAGCAATTTAGCAATATACTTCCATGAAACATCTCAAGATAAGCTGTCAGAAGCATAAAATAGAGTCTATTATTGTCATCCAGGTGCATGACACACTGCATGAAAGACTGTTCATTTCTACACGGACATTTCTTTGAATAAACGAAAGTGGTTGAGAATCTGTTTAAAAAGCTTTTGGTGAAAAAATCACTTATTGAAAAGACATATGTTGTAGGTACACATTGGAATTGCCCCATAGAGGCAATTCAAATGTGTGTTTACATCATATGTTAATGAAAATAAGGAAACCTATTTTGAAATTTATTTGGACAATTATCATGTCCATTGTCTTTGCCTCTTTTAAGCATCCCAAACTGCCAATCAGTATTAAAATACCTGTGCCTCTATTGCAAATTGTTTATATTTGTATGACAGCTATATCTCCTAATTTGAGTTCATCAACTACCTCTTTGCTAACCTGCTATTTGTCTGGTTGTATAGAATATACACCCAGCAAAAAAAGAAACGCATACAGTACAGTTGGTAAAACTATAGCCAATTAAGTATTTCCAATAAGATGTTCATTAATAAAGCCGCCTGTAATTTTTGTTAGTGGTAGGCGAACACTTAAGCTTACTTATGCATGAAAATTTGATCTTTTTCACTAATATTCAGTTTTTCTAAGCTCTATCTGAAGCGCCATTTCAGTTGAAGGAACTTGTGACACACATGTATCAGCATATTGTATTAAAGTTGTGTGTCTTTCCTTCTTGGTTTTACACGTGAAATATAAAGATGCCTTTAAAAGAATCTGAGCAAATATAGTGCTGATTGTTAGTTTAACCATCCAAATTCATTGAGCTACTTTACTGCGAGTAATGTGTTTATTCTTAGTCTCCAATAGCAGTTTTGAATGAACAACAAACTCTATTTATGGTTGCTTATTTCAGATATTCTAGATAGGTATCATGATTGCATTTGGAAACCAATTTCGACACTAAGTTTTTGTCATTTTGCAAATTGACCCCCATCTGCATTGAAGACGGTTTTAAAGAAGGTAATATTTATCTTTCGAAAGAATTTTAGAATGAAACTTTCGTGACATGCTTACAATACAGTAGAAGTTGAACCCCTCTTACTCTGAACATAGGTCTTGTAAAGCAAATTTTTGAGCGGAAATTTGTAATTATTTTCTTACTCATCAATTTTAACATATGTTTGGGTGCTCAAAAGAACCGTCTCATTGAGACTGCTCTTTTGAGTACCCACAAAAAAATGTTTTGTTTAGAAATAAGAAAAATAATTTTCAATTACGCCCTCTTATCTGAAGGCCTGTCAGACCTCAGCAAGAGAATTACAAAACTATAAAAGACACAAAGAACTATTATAACAAAAACAGGACAAAAACATTCTAACTAACACTAAACTTAAAAGGGACAACAGTGTTCATGAGTCAATGTCAAAATTCGTCAAATTTTGAAAGAAGTAAAAGGAAAAATACGAATTAAATAAAATGATATTCTTTTTTTATGAAAGTAACAAGTTGTTTCTGAAAATACTATGAAAAGCGAAAAGAAACCTTAACAGCCAATCAGATCCTTATAATTAAGTTTCAAAATCACATGACCAGATAAAATGTCAATACCGTAACAAACTTTATTTCCTGTTTTTTATTCAAATCTCACCATGGATATTTATTTTGTTGAAATGGATAAGTTCAATAAATCATGTGTTTAATTGTGTCAAAGGTAAAATTTGAACAAAATGATTAGTTATAACAATGAGCAAGCGTAAAATGCATTTTTTTATCTTTTAAGTGATTTTGCATACTATTTTCTCCGTATTTTGTTTAAAAACCACATTTCTAGAAAATTACAATGCTTTGGTATGATTGTAATCAACCAAAGGAATTGATCAGGTACTTAAGAGCAATTCTTTGTAAATATGGAGCGAGTTATATAGGAACCATTTCACGCTCCGACTCGGATTTTGACGAAACTTGCTGACAGTGTTAGTGGTCATGTAAAAACAAGAAATCAAGTGTTAGTTCATCCAATTCAACCTCCGTTGCCATGCCAACAGCATCCAAAGATTTGGGCCAAAAAAGAAGCAAAAACACATGAAAAATGACATTTTTACCATTAAACTACTCTAAAAATGGATTGTACCAATCACAAACATGGAAATATTTTGAGCAAACAGACTTTATATAACTGAATTAGCTAATGATAGCAGCCTTACAAAAAAGCTTAGATATACTTATCATTCACTGAAAGTGGGTGGGGTAAGTAGGACCGGAAAATAACGCTTTTGGGGCATTTTTGCACAAACACGACAACTTTGCGCGGCTACTTTCACATACACTCATGTTAATATATAATAGGCCAGGGTATGAAATTTTATAATATGGAAGAAAATGTTTGGGAAGTTACCGTCTTCTTTTTGTTACCATGGTAACAAATGTTTCCCTGTAGAAAAACTAAAAAAGATAACTATTGCATAAACACTTCATTTATTGCTATATTACAGTAATATAGTCTATTGTAAATAAAATATTTTTTATTTCTCATACATTTTTTTTGTATATGACATTAACGTTTGCTACAGATAAGCTATTTTCAGACTTTTAGGGGCATCATATGTGGTAAAAATTATGAATTTTAAAATAAAAACCAACACATTTGGCTAATTTGCCCTTCCAATACCCTCAAAATTGCTATTATTTATCACCAATGTGCGATATTTGTGAAAATGTAGACTTAAATTAAAGAAATAAGATCAATGCATTCTAATTAAATTATCTAAACATGCTTATTTATAAGGAAAAGTGGGTGGGGTAAATAGGACCTGAAAAACATGCCTTTTAGGCATTTTTAAACACAAGTCAACAACCTAAATCATGCATTTAAACATATATGCATGGTTATACATATTAGAGCAGGATATATACTTTTTATTTTATGAAAAACATGTTTCAGAAGTAATCAGCTTCTGTTCGTAACCATGGCAACATAAGTTTTACAGTAGGATAACTGTAAAAATGACTTTATTGCACAATGGTATTAATTTTTTGGTAAAAGAAATGATAGTATCTATTATAAATCTCTTTATATAATTACTTAATCACATCTCTTACAAATAACAATAAACTAGCCAATAGGAAAGCTGGCTTTGAACTTTTAATGTAATTTTAGTGTTAAAATTCTGACCCAAACGTTAGGCAAACTTGCCTTCTCACTTGTATTGAAATAGCCCATCGCCATCATGATAAACATGGGTTTTGTCAGAAAATGCAAATTTTTATTTCAATAGATGGAAATAATTCAATACAGCAGCCTTATTAAATTGCTACAATATACTTATCTTGCATGAGAAGTGGGTGGGGTAATTAGGACCCTCGAATTCTCTTAATCATGCAGTAATCTCCCATGGAAGTGTTTTACACATGGTCTCAGATTTTATAAGAAAATAATGACAATTTATGTATTTTGGTAAAATCAACTACATTTATGTATGTTCAGCTGTTGATTTTTCGGTTGTCATGGCGACAGCTTTCAAATATTTTGGCATAAAATCAAATTTAGATTGCACAATTTAAATTTAGATATTATACGTTCTACCAGGTCCAGAGCTATAAATAGGAAAAACTTACAACCCCTCTATTTAAATAACTACTCAATTACCAATAACATTGATTTCATTGCTTTAAAACAGAAAAATATGGATACTATCAGGTACTCTTATCACTGAGTCTATGGTTAAAGTTAAACACCCTCATGCTCTTTGTGACTTATTTACATACATTTATGCATGCAGAACATGATACATCTACTTTTCTCATTATTTTGCAGAACATCATATAAGTTTAAATGGTAACTGACAGTTGGTTCTGCATGCAGCTAATACCATAAATACCTTTTCTGCTAAGCCTTTTCATTCTAAAAAGTATCATAATACTTATAAAAGTACTAGAAAGACCAAAAATTATGGAAAAGTCTTAAGATTCCAGTCTGAAAATGGAATGAAATATACATATTATATTGTCAAGCTTGTATCAGCATTGTTTTGTTTACAAACAGTCTTTAAAATGTAGTTTTAAATGCAAATACAACAGTATTTCAGTCAAGCCAGGTAGAGAGAGAGAGAGAGAGGTAGAGAGGTAGCAATCTGCTCTCTCATATCATGCAATAATTATAACTATGAGGAAGGTATAATAACTTTGATTATGACCAGCTAACAAAAGTTAAAAATTCCTATTAAGTATTTGAGACAATCCATTTTTAGTTTGAAACAGCCTTTTAGTCTCTTATAATCCTACCAACACGAATATAATAATGTACAATTATAGTTATTGGTTGAGTTAATCTAACTCGAACTATTCAGAATTACACGAAAATCCACCAGAGTTATTGGTTTTATAGTGAAAAAACAACTTCTGAGACGACCCTTTTTAGCGGCTAAAAAAGAACTGTTGTGATCATAGGATGCCCGTCGTCGTCAGTCAACATTTGCTTTTAACCTCTGGGTGGAACGTCGCCAAGCTACACATGAATAATCTTTGGTGGTCTTCTTTTTAAGTTGTGTAAAAGAAATCTACTCCAGGCAGAAAGCTGGTTGCCATAGCAACCAAAAGCCAAAAAAAAAAAAAGATTAAAAATCTTGTCCAAAACTACTGGTCATATTTGAAAATAATTTGACACAAATGGTCCTTTGCTGACTCTCGTCCAAGGTTGTTCATATTATTCAAATTGATAAAAAAAACCTGGCCGCCATGAGGGTAGGACTGTTTCTCCTATTAATGTATAGAAAAACATAAAACAAGTCTTCTTGTCAAAAATAGTAAGTGAGTATGATCAGGAAATACCACAATCACAAACTGCAGACAAACCCGTAGCATCGTGAGAACTACTAACAGAAGGGTTGTCTGCGGTTTGTGATTGTGGTATTTCCTGATCATACTCACTTACTATTTTGGCATAGATGATCATTGGGCGACGAACTGTCAAAAATGTCCAAATAGTTTTGATAGGTTGAAAAACATGGCCGCCAGGGGATGAGACCAGTTTTTTTCCTATGTAAATATAGGGATAACTTTAAAAATCTTCTTGTCAAAATCAACTTGGTCGATTGAAAATAATTCAACACTTATGGTCATTGAGTGACCATCTACCAACATTGTTCGCATTTTTATCGGCTGAAAAACATGACTGCCAGGGGTGGAGTCTGTTTTTCTTATTTGGAAAAAATTGAAACAAATCTTCTTGTCAAAATACTACTTGTTCAAATTGTTTCAGGAATATCATCAAAGTGTCAAACAGCTTAGGTCCAAACTGTTTGCAAATGTTATCAGTAGAGAAGACACTAGCAAGAGTTAAAAGATCATGTCAAAAATTTCTGGGCTATTTGAAAAAAAAATCAGCACATATGATCCTTGGTGCTCCTCTGCCATGATTGTTTAAACTATGTAAATCTATCAAAAATGGCCACCAGGGGACACTTGCATGTCTATTCATCTGTTTATCTCAGAGTCAGTAACTGCAACTGTTATAGATCAAGTTTGATTCAATCTTGCAATTGGTTTATATGACACATTTAAAGTTTAACATTCTGTTACTTTAGCCAACATAAAAGCTGGATTGTGGTAGGTGCTTTGCTTTCCCTCTACCATATAAACAGGCATTCTAAGGTGAGCCCCCAGGGCCTAAAGGCCATTCTGTATTAAAATATAATATTTTAGTAGCGTATGTAACTGTAGGCTTTATATCTTTTTTTCTATTTCTCTATGGAAGATTAAAAAAATTGACTAGATTATTATCTTTTGGTTATAATCCAGGTAATACATACGTAGGAAAACAAAATAACTTTTGCAACCACCCCTTTAAATCTCTGTTGATTTTTAATTAATTGCTGTGACCATCTAGTATGTATTTTGATAACTAAATGATCATACACTGTGTTACTCTAGTGTTTGCTTAATCCTTTATAAACCTGAGATTTTAAACTAAACTTCAACTTTTGAAACATCCCCACCATTTTCATACTCAGTCACTTCCAATTTTTATTCGCTATTCCCCCAGAAGATGACCATATACAAAAAATAACTGAAAGTCAATAATTTCTCTGCGGCAGGTTGATTTTTTATTCATTGCATTTTTGTATCAAATTTTACTGGTTTTCTATTATTCTAAATATTTTCCGAAATAGCTACTTATAAAAGACCCCTTTCATCTGATAACAATTTTATTTCAGATGTCTTTTAATCTTTCATGATAAAGAAGTCCTCACTAACATGTATATAATTACAGAAATTAGATTCTTACTGGTACATAAAATGCTTCAAAGGTACTGATTTCATAGTAAAAATACTACTTTTGAGATAACCTCCTTATATACATACATGTACTATAGGGACTTTTAATTTTATATTTTGGCTGAAAATGAGAAGTTTCATAAAAAATCTAACATTCATTCATTTATCTAGGGTTTATATGTCTAAAATTTCCTGATTTTTTTGTCAATAATTTCGTCTTTTCCATTGACTTAAATGCTAAAAATATGCTTTTCTTATGCTACATTTGAAACGTCCACTTATTTCCCCAATTCTGGGGTTGTTAACATTTGTTTGGACTTAATTGGTCAAAAGGCTTTCTTCCTTACTTTACTTGATAAATGTAGCAGTAGGAGTCAGGTTTTCACAATGAAATTGATTCAAGTGTCCTAAAACATATGTTTTGATAAAATATACCTCATTTAGCCCCTTTTGAGCCCCTTCTCTAACCCTAGATTGAATCAACCCCACTTGTCTATTTTATAAACTGCTAGCTATTAATCCAATGCCCAAAATATATTTTGATGACATTTGTATGCTACACATATACAAGTTAGGCATTTTCGATCAAAAATTAGCATTTTACTTATATAAACCTCTAAAGGGGCTGTTATAAAGTCCAGTTTAGGGCCTCTCTCCACAGATTTGTCAGCAAAGTAACATGTATGTATCGTTTTAACATTTTACTTTTTTATTGTGCCAGATTTTTTATATGTTTTAAAATACAAAAAAGACCTTCATACTGTTGTTGTCCATTTTGGCTTTTTGAAATGAATGCATCATAGTTGCCATGGTTATGGTAAGAAGATGGTTACTTCCTAATTTTTTTTCAATGTATTATATAGCATATTTAGCTTGGTCTTACTAAAGTTTGTAAACCTTTCCAAGTATCCCCGACTTGCAACAATATGCTTTCAAGAATGTCGAAAAACTGCCATATTTTAGTACATTGTTACCCCACCCACTATTTTACAACATTGCTATATGACAGAATTACCAAAACTATTAACCATACCTCCCTTTTATTCACATTAAACAATACTGCCCAGTACAAGTTAACCTAAGGTCAAAAATTTTCATTCTAAAAGTTGCATTTGGCAATGTATGTCTATTTTAAGTGATTTTCTGGCACTATTTTGTCAAAAGGTTTGACATCTCATTTACTGCCCTTTGAGCCCTTTTTCGACCCCTCAATTGAGACAACGCCCTATATTTATTTTTCATAAAAAGCTAGCTTTTAGATCAATGACTTGAAAATATTTTTATGTATTTTCTACGCCACTTATACATGAGTTTGGCATTTTTTACAAAATAGTTGGGTTTGTTTGCCTACAGAGACCACTTAAAGGGCTGTTACCAGGTCCCTTTTAGGCTTTGCACCAATTATATGTCAAAAAGCAAAATATAAGTATTATTTCAACATTTAATTGTTGATTTTGTCAGATGTCTTCATGTTCTGCAATACAAAAACGCCTCACAAGCTGCATTTGTCGATTTTGGCTTTTTGAGACAGTGGCATCAGAGTTGCCATAGTAACGATAAGAAGGTGGTAACTTCCTCTAAATATTTTCTCAGTTTAGTAAAGATCATATTTAGCTTGGTCTTACTAAAGTGTGCAAACCTTTCCAAGTAGCCCAAACTCGCAACAATATGGTTTCAAAAATTGTCGAAAACTACCATATTTTAGTACATTGTTACCCCACCCACACTTTTGCAACCATTGTTATATGACAGAATTACCAAAATTATTAACCATACACTCCTTGTATTCACATTGTGCAATACTGCTAAGTACAAGTAATCACAAGGTCAAAAGATTCTCATTCTAAAAGTTGCATTAGCACAATGTATGTCTATTTTT
Organism: Loripinus fragilis; assembly: GCA_964019695.1. Classification (NCBI taxonomy): domain Eukaryota; kingdom Metazoa; phylum Mollusca; class Bivalvia; order Lucinida; family Lucinidae; genus Loripinus; species Loripinus fragilis. The sequence goes on from OZ026529.1 coordinate 73,821,121, forward strand.
ACTGATTTTCGGGCACTATTTGGTAAAAAAATTTGACGCCTTTTTTACCCCATGTTGAACCCCTTTAGGACCCCTATAATGAGATAACGCCCTATTTTTTCTTTTATAAAATGCTAGCTATAATATCAATGACTTGAAAATATTAATGTGTTATTTCTACACTACTTATACATGATTTTTGCATTTTTTATTTTAAAAAATAGAGTTTTTCTCCTATGTAGACCTCTAAAAGGGCTATTAGCAGGTCCCTTTTAGGGCCTTTTACCACTAATTTGTCAAAAGAGCAAACTATAAGTATTATTTAAACATTTAATTGTTGATTGTGTCAGATGCATTCATGTTCTGCAATACAAAAATGCCTTACAAGCTGCATTTGCACATTTTAGCTTTTCGAGACGGTAGTATCATAGTTGCCATGGTAATGATAAGAAGACTGTAACTTCCCAAACATTTTTTTCCAATTCATAATATATCATATCTTGCTTTGTCTCATTAAAGCATGTACACTTTTCCGAGTAACCGGGGCTTGCAACAATATGAGTTCAAAAATGACAAAAAATGACAAATTTGAGTACCTTGTTACCCCACCCACTTTTCCAACACAATTGCTACAAGACAGAAATACCAAATTTAATTCCAAGACCCTCCTTAGCTTAATATAAAGCAATACTGTGGAGTACAAGTTGTCACAAGTTCAAGACTTACTTATTCTAGAAGTTGCAACTGTGCAATTTATGTCTATTTTCAGTGATTTTTGGGCACTTTTTGGCCAAAAACGTTGGATTCGGTTACCATGGCAACAGAAGTAAAAATTAAAGAATTAAGCATGAATGATTTCGTTTTGGGTGAAAACAACCAAGTACAGAAAGTTTCTTTGAAATCTGAGACTATGCGTGAAAAACTTTGCTCCATATTTACAGAGAATCGCTCTTAAAATCTAAATGTTGTCTCTGTCTGATATACTTTTTCCCAAAAATATCACTGTTACGGTACTTGACAAAAATGTTATGGTATTGACCTTTAAAGAACATATGCTAGCATAATTCTTCTGTTTAAGATTTGGTGTAGAGCACTGTTGACCAGATTGCAATGTTAATACTCTTGACACATGTGCACAGAAAGAATTTTGGAATATATGGTAGATTGCATTATTTCAAAATATTGTTACGGGTTTGACAAAACCGTTACAGTATTGACAAACCCTGCCTGAAAACAAAACAATCTGTCAATACCGTAACAAACACTTTATACAAGTTCATCATTTAATTTGTGTTTTATGCTTCTGTTTAAATTTGATAAAGCATTCTTATCATAAATTCACTTAATAAACTTGACTAAAATCTAATGTCTTTGCATTCAAAACTGTACTTTTTCGACAGTATATGCCAAAACCATAACAAGATGTGTCAATACCGCAACATTTTCATCGTTACGGTATTGACTGTTACGGTATTGATATACTCTACATATTTTTTTACCTAAAATAATGATTACTCCTTAAAACATCGCAACAAGAGTGATTTCTTGTTGAGAAATTTTATTTGATCAAGATGATAAAACCAGAATTTTTTTTATCAAATTCCATTGTCCATTTTTGTGTTACGGTCATTTGACACAAAAAAAAATATACTATAAAAATTTCACTCACCAAAACAGTATTTTCTTTTGCCCGTTCTGTAGATGCTTTACAAAACACATGTATTCTTAGTAAACAGAAAGTGTCAAATTAGTATGACAGAAAACCAGATTCAGCACCATTAGGGATCCAGTATTATTTTTGCAATTTATCAAGTGTTACCGTCTTGACATAAACGCTTGGGACAGAGGTTTTTTGGCAAAAAAATGCAAAAAATGTAATAAAAAATCGCATATTGAAACCTCCTACATTTACTTTGATAATGCTATTATCAATACAGCCAGTTAAAATTCCTGAGAAAATAACAGTTTTTTTGATAATTCTTGTGGAAAGTTCAATTTTTTCCGCTGGACGGGCAAAAATGCCAAAAAATGGGGGTTTAATCCAATAAAAAATATATTTACACATCAATATTTTTCAGTATTATCAGCTAGCCTTATTAAGTATGATCAGTAGTATTGTGTGAAGCAAAAACATTCATGATCACATCAGCGGTTTTCATAAGATATGAAACGGACAAGAATTTTGACGAATTTTGACATTGACTGAATAATTATGTACACAAAAACGATTGAAGAGAATGTGCATTTCAATGCAAATTTGATCAAAATCCGACGCAATAGGAAAGTTAGCAAGTACTAAATTTGACCTTGTACACACCAACGTCTGTTTTCTTTTCTTGATAACTTCATCAGCAACCGTGTGGACATAGTCACAATTCTTCTTGAATTGTTTCCCAAGCGATGACATGTAAAATAATGTGTCAAACCATAAATGAATCCTCCTGAAACGAAACAGGAAATATCTTTTAAGCTTTCTTTTAGATTTTTTAAGTTTTCTTTTTTGGTTTGATGAGGGGAGAAAGGATCCAAATACCACTATAAGCGGGCGATCATCGGCCTGCCAGCAAAACGCCATCTAAATGGCGTTTCGCTGGCGTGCCGATGTTGGCCCAACATTAAATGCTGATTTCATAGCTTTGTGATTTTCAGGGGATCCAGACCAGTATTGCTAAGAAACCCTAAATTTTTTAAAGTTTTTCAGGTGGGCCTAGACCCCCTGTCTCCCCACCATCTGTTTCCGCCATTAGTCGAAGCTAACATGCGCATATCAAAATTTCAAAGAGTACCTGTTATGTGTATATTGAAAAATTGAGTAAAAACTGGTAACTACATGCGCAGATCCATTGCTGGGTACAGGGGGTCCGGAATCCACTGAAAAAAATCGCAAGTGGCTATTAGTTTCTTTAGAAATATTAGAATGGATCCCCTTCGAGAAGCAATTGGACCCTCCAATTGCTTCTCGATGGAGGTCAGTGCGGCCCCTTTGTGAAATATGTTGATGAAAAAACAGCGCTGCCATGACCCCTGATGGGAGTTTCTGGATCCGCACATGCACTATTACTTTAGATCATATTCAGACATCATTGATGAAGATATTCATGATATCAGAAATGATATTTTCCTAATTACCAAAACGTCTATCATTTTCATTGCAAAATGGTCCTTTTTATGTAACGGTTGATTATAAACCTTTGTATACTGTTTACCCATAAGTTGGTACTTTTACAAACTTTGGAGACCCAGATGAAATGCAGCATAATGCAGCATTTCATCAGGGTCTACACTATTTGCTAAGGTTAAAAAGACAAAATATACAATATTTTTTTTAAGTTTAACCTGACGCCCCTAGGTATTTAAAATGGACCATCCCATGCTAACTGTATCAAATTAGAAGGAAGAATCAATCTGTATACAAAGGCATGAACTTACTTTTCTCGCATCCACCAGAGTTCTGCCAGCTCACTAACAGCCGTCAAATAAGGATGCGGTTGACTGAAAAAGAATAGAACAGTTAAAAGTGTACAACAGCATAAAATGTTCAAAATACGAACGACACCTGTGCGTTGTACAAATTAAAATACGAAACCTGTGCGTTGTACAATTTCTATCCTTGGACAATTTACAAATATTTTAAGAATTTTTTAAGGCAATTGTATCCATACACAGGATACACCTAGCAGGCACATGACGTTGACGTTTCAAGATCGTGTATCCTTTTGGCATAATGGCTAATATTAATCACAATTTAACAACGTCTACCAGTGGTTAGGCAAGTTTCAAACTGTTATTTTTATTGTGGTAGAATCATTATTTTGGCAGAAATCGGAGTACGAAATACCAACAAACACAGAAACTTGAAGGGAAGAAATTGCAAGTTCATCGAATTTATTTTTTCAGACACCCCTCCCCCCCCCCCCCCCCCCAAAAAAAAAAAAAAATGTGACAAGAATATCGACACAAAATGGTGTAAATTTTAAATAAAGCTGCAAATGAAGAAAAAAATCTGACCAGGCTGAACATTGATATACTATCTCGGCCAGAAATGCCACTGCTTGCCCCCGACATGCTACACTGTATTTGATGGGCACATATGTGCAATGTAGTATATACGCTGACCTGAGTGAGTCCCCACTGTTTGCACATCTGGGTAGGCTCACAAACAGTGACGGCTGAGCAGCTTATACATCTGCAACTTGTGAGCAGTGAAATTTTTCCCAGATAATATTGCAAAACGTTCAAGCAAAAAAGCTGCTACTGAAATCCATTTGTCCGTTATGGTTAAAGAATAGAATATGACATTATACCACCTTTACCAACTTGAGCACGAAATATCTCGTAATGTGCAACGCCTACACTGATGTACATGTATGTGGTATAAAGTAATTATACCATGTTTGTCCACCTGTATGTGGAGATAATCCACGAGCTTTAGCGAGTGGATTATCTTACGTACAGGTGGGCAAACATGGTTTAACTATTTTATACCACATACATCAGAGTAGACCTTGCACATCATGCGATTTTTCATGCTAAATTTGCTAAAGGTGGTATAAGTTAAGTTTTGCTCGGTAAAATACAATTATGAATGAAATGAGCCAGTGCATGAGATTTCCAACATGTGGTATGTGCGACCAGCAAAGCCTCAGATCAGCCTGCGCATACGCGCAGTCTGATCAGATTCTTTGCTAGTCGCTTGAGTATTCTATGATTGTTTAGCTACTGACTGAACACTATTTGGAGTTACTAAGCTTAAAAGGAGGCTGCACAGGCTCGTGTGAGTCTAAACTTGTCAAAATGCAACAATATTGAAAATCACATGTCACGGCTCAAATTCCTAATTATAGGGACCCCTATTACAATACCCTTCCTTCTGGCAGTCTGTTTCATAAGAAAATGCACATCTAAGAATTACGTCCAGTGTACATCTTCCAACAAGGGAGAACACTTCAAATGGCTTTTTCTTCTCCGCGTATCTTTCAATGTTAGCCTGTAAAATACAAATGCAAGTACTCATAACAGATTTACAGTGACTGCAAATACACTGATTTGTATCGGAAATGTATTTCTTATTGCCAAAAGTAAATTTTTGATCGTCAAGGCTATAACGTAAACTTATCGATTGCCAAAATTTGTATATCTATTTTTTGCTATCAAAAAGTCGTTTTGGCTATAGGAAATGTAGTTTCGTTAAACAAATTGCATTTAATATCGCCCCAATCCGATGTCATACTAGGTTACCAAATTTGGTAGTTCATAAAATCAAATTTGGTGATATAAAAATACTCGATTTGCAATATAATGATAGGTACTGTATAGAGATTGACAGCCTAATATGTCGGCATTATTTGATTGCCATGGTAAAGAGGCAGAGACAATGAATATGAAACTCGATAAGTGTAAATTCCAATATTGTTTTCCTTATTTTATACACTCGACAATGCTAGTTGAACTATTCATATCATTATACTAACTTTAGAAGAAAAAAATTCAGAGAGAGAGTTCATGATTTATAAGCATAGCTGCAAAAGCAGTCTTGCGAACTTAACATTTCTACATGACATTGTACAACATTCTTTGGAGTTTCATAATAAATAAAGTATCATTCAAAGTAATCATGGCTTCGAGTGTTTACCATATGGCTGATTTTGACTGATTTCATAAAATAACAAACTGATCCGAGCCTACACTATATATTCTGATAAATTGAAATTTGACAGTTATGGATATGTGCACGGTGCAAATTTTAGAACAAATAATGTATGTAACAAAGTCC